>OX451208.1:15575291-15928732 GCA_949628255.1 Macrophya alboannulata
ATAAGCAAAAGTAATTTTTAGACCGAAACCAATCTTATCTCACATCACCACATGTGTGACGAAAAGTAATAATGAGAGAGTTGCATAAAGGGAATTGCACCGGTATAGCCGGTGCAATCGAGGATCAATTGAATCTCCGTCAGATCAATGAATTTTCATTATATTGTAAAATCGGTTGTATTTCCGGTGGCATTTATAACCTAAAAGATCTGAAATCGACGCGTGCTACTAGCGTGAAGTAATGTAAAGTAAGTGTTGTTTCACGACTGAGTCAATATTTGTCGTCGTTCTGTTACTTGAGTGCCCTTCTCGGGCGTCTGGTAACTTCCTCTAAAATCACTAACGACTAATTTATTCCGACTCACGGACCCGCGAGCCGGTGAACGTAGGTATATGCACATACATACATACATACATACGTATACACGTGCTGGCGGACCGAGAGCAGAACGAGCAGCGGCGAGGTCCCTCGATCGTACGTATATTGCTCACGTTTTCAACGGAGGTCCACGTAATCTTTATATTCGAAATAAACGTAGAAACGAGAGATGAGAGACATCGGATCTCGTCGGATCGCATCGTCGACAAAATTATTTATTCATTATTACGTTACGTGTAGATATATGTATATACGTATATGCTCTCTCGCGCGGTACGTATACGATATGTAGGAAGCTGCGAGCTGATGGTTTTCGAAGCCCGTCGATACCAGGTGCTGCAGAGCGCTTCGTGGATTTAACTTGAAGAGATACGATGTTGATGAACCGTAAACTGTGTCGAAAGAGTTGGCATTAAAAGAAATTGCAATAAGATATTCGTGAGCATGTAGGTATAACCGAGGACCCCGCCGAGGAGCCGAGGAGCCGAGGAGCCGAGGAAACCCGTGAGCGTAAGAGGTAGGTACTGGTAGGTAGGCACATATGCTAATAGCAAGCCAGTTCTCCGTACGTTTTACGTGTTAAGAGCCAGAACCAACGCCATGTAGTCTTGTGAGACTTGAGAGTTAAAGTTTACATCAAGATATACATTATCCACCGATTGTACGCGGGGGCTTCACCACTTGGTCACTTTGTTATCTCTATATACCTACCACTGCGCCGTGCCCGTATAATAGACTGCAGTGAAAAATCATAGTTCAAAAGGCTTGGCTTTGTTTCCCCCAGACCAAACAAAAGTTTTTTTTTTTTTTTTTAAACAAAAAGCGAATCGCGAGATATTAATGACTTCATATTAGATTATGTACCTATTGATTAATTGAGGATTGATACGATTTCCTTACCGAGCAGGAAGGATAGATGGGTACTTTATCAAACGTGACGTAAGCCGCGGTAGTTCTCAAGTAAAGGGGGGAAATTATCATCAAATGTCTACGGTAAGAAATAACAACGACGTTATGAAATAGCAAAACACGAACGTGTCCGGTCTCTTATACTATACCACAACCTATCCTCACAAAAACTGGACACCATACTCTTCCTTCTCCTGCAGTCGATGATGCTCAGCTTCTCGTTTCCGTTTCAAATGTCTATCCACCTATAATACGCACTACAAGTCCCGCGAATGAATGCTTTGACCATTGTTGAAGATAGTTAACAACAAAAACATAAATAAATAAACGAAAAAAATCACGCTTACTATAAGGAAGAGCTTTTGCGGCTGTCCGATAAAACTTTGAATCTTCTAAAGTAACAATAGGTTTGATTATTTAATGAGAGATCACTGATCGTTGGATATATCCCTACTGACAATCAAAAAATGAAAATAAAAAAACCTCTGATAGACTCGTATATGTTATTATACAGACCTTGCAGTCTATTTATACTATATTCCTAATAATTCTTCCTGCACATATAATTTTTTTTTTTGTATCATTCAATCACGACCCTGAATCAACTCGAATAAGAATAATTGTCAGAGTTGAGGATTATTGACAAGATAAGTGGTGTTGAGAAATTTTTTAATATTTTTTTTTTTTCACGTTTCTACTCATTGCCACAGTAAATATATATACCAATATACAAAGCGTGCCGCTATTATAACCGATACAATCCACATAATATACCAATACCTACTGCACGGTGTCATAGACTGATTCCTGATTGTGATAGTTTGCAAATATTGCGCATTTATAAAATAATAATACGATATATATATACAACATAATAAAGTATATGGAAAGTTACAGAGTACCGAGAATAATTGCCCCACAACTATTCTAATTGACCAGCAAACACTATCTGCGACACATACACGTATACATCTAGATATATGTGTATACATCTAGATATATGTATAATCACCTGTAAAGTGGGAAATACCCGTTAAAAATTCCCCTCCGCGGTCACCGGTCAGTGAACACGTTATCTAATTCGCAAGGTTAATGGCACAGTAGCTACAGTATATAAGTAGAGGAAGTTTAAATCCGCGTGAAAAACAATGAAATATGAATAAAGAAATGATCATCGCAATATATGCTGTACCGATCATAGAAGTCAATTGAATAATAATAATAATAACGATGATGATAATTACGTCAAGAATATTGATAATTATTATTACGATAATGACGTAACAGAGAATTTCGAACGTTTTAAAAGCAGTGAAGATGGAACGTTATATACACCGAGGCTGGACCACGAGAATATGACGTGTACATGTATAATAAGAAGTGTGGAGAACGACGAGGAGCTGTAAGGTAGATTATGAAACGAAACAGTCGTTGGATAGTTTTATTGTAATTCCCAGGCTGGCATGGCAGCGCTGACAGGTCGATTTATTCAATTTCTGGTTATTTGAAACCTGTTCCGACTTTCACCGCGTTGTTTTAATTAGATTTGCCTTCATTCTCTCGTTAAAATTAACTCAATACCTCAAGTAGAAGCTTGTGTACAGGTACGCGGCAAAGATATACGTATACCTATACGTATCCACTACAAGATAAGTAGCTGTACGTTATATACATACACGTATACGATTATAACGCACCCGGTAATATGGATCGAGCTTTGATGCCTATTTATTTACAATTTATTTGTTCGCGTGGGAGTGGGCGCGCGGAACTTCGACTAGTAACACCGCTTAACTTGAGCCCGTCCGCGATGATAATGCCAGAGGCATTGTTGTGCCACTCGGTGAATACCTAAGGGGTATCTCCCTGCCTTCTGCATAAGAATGTATAATAGAAGCAACGGCCCGTGCGATATGGGCGTATTGACATTATAAACTTCGCACAAATATGAGTACAAGAGGATCGAGCTGCATAAAGTAAACGCGAAGTGTTGAAAACCATCTACAAACAACGTGTGACTATAAGATAAAATAAAATAATTCATTTTATCATATTCCTATACAGGGTGTCCCAGAAATAAATGTCCAAAATGAAAGGTGACCTAGAGGAGATCGAACTGAGTAAATTGACCCGAAGAACGTGGGGTCTGCGAAGTCGCGTTCGCGAGATATCGCGAGTTAAAAAAAAGTAGCGCTTGGCGCCGCGTCGCGGCGGCGCAAAGCGCTACTTTTTTTTTAACTCGCGATATCTCGCGAACGCGACTTCGCAGACCCCACGTTCTTCGGGTCAATTTACTCAGTTCGATCTCCTCTAGGTCACCTTTCATTTTGGACATTTATTTCTGGGACACCCTGTATAAATATGTGATACACATACATATAATTTCTTTAATTATTCTTATAGCTATACATCGGAATGTTCTTGAAACGTTCACGCGGTATTTTATTTAATGTTATTTTTTATCCCTTTTTTTTTTGTTCCGCATACAACTGCAGAGAATACAAGTTGAGGTTTAAATAAAGTAAACGTGAAGAGAATGCGATAATCGGTGACAGAAATGGAAGCATAATTGTCGGAAGAAAAAAACTAGGCTGCCTCGACCACTGGATCGTATAGTGGCTTAACGGAATGACACTGTGTGTGCAGGTAGTTGAAGTATCGTATAGGTACGTTAAGGATAGCTAAGAGCTAGGAGTTATATAGCTCATGCTCGTGCCTATAGGCGTGAGTGACGCCCCGGAGTGTCGCTGTCAACCGATTTGTCCCTCCGAGGTGCGGCAATCGTTAGCCGAGCTTAGAATCACTTTTTCTACCTATAATAATAGACACGAGTACCAGTAATTGGAGGCCGTACAATAAATTGATCCATTGAATTACCGCCTAGTTCATACCTAGGAGACGACGACGACGACGACGACGACGACGACGACGACGGTCAAGTTACGGCCGCGCGCGGCGTCGATTCTTAATCAGATATATATTCTATATACTCCTCGGTCAATGTCATTGCAATGCTCAACAGCTGACCGACGATAATAATTATCATTATTATTATTATAACAATAATGTAACAGGTAGGTTATAAGTTCGACTGATATATATTCGTTCGAATTAGTCAAGTTGTGTTTTTTTATTTTACAAACCCGAGTTTCTCCGAAATTCGGTGTATAATTCTGCAAAAAAGCGCGGGAAGTCGAAATCCGTTGAGAAATATTTTGAAAGATTATAAACCACCGCAATTTAAATTGCCGGACATTCGAATCGCGGTACGAGAGAGACAAAGTTCTTTTTTTTAATTATTTTCAATCTCTTTCCTGGTTGGAGATATACATAATATGGGATATTGACGATCAGATTTATCTGAACATGGTTCGCGAATTAGCAACCGTTCGTAAAATCTTGATGAGAGAAGAAAAAAAAAAAAAAACAAAACCACGGTGTAATAAGTTATTTTCGGTAAATTTGTTGCTTGTTTGCTTTGCTCATATATGTAGATCTCAAGAGCGTTTCAAACATGTATGTATGTAATATGACCGTCCGAAGTTTGTCGATCAAACAAAAGTAGCCAGGTAAAGTATTGCCCCGAGCCTAAATTCACGGCGACAATTACGAGTACTACGTACATACATACCTACATGTGTGATCGCTTGATTTATGCGCAAGATCCTTTTTTACCTCTATAAGATATACTATATGGCGAGAGGAAACAGTACGTGAAAACGGGAATCTGCACAGCGGTCGAAACTAAATAAATTCAATAATCCTCCTCGATGGTACGTATAACTCTGGCTATACGTTCGTTCCGCCTCTTATAACACGGACCTTATTAATTATACGAAAGAAGGTAACGGTGAGTGCAGGTTAGTGGTTATAGTGGTTACCGAAGGACTTTATGGCGTTTCTGACGCGCGTTGAGCAACAACTCTGAATACTCGTCTACGATATCCTATACCTAACTGCAACACGGCAAATGTTACAGTTGATAGTTTCCATCAGCAATCAATTCGTGTTGACAGCTGCGATGGATCCCAGGATAGGCCAAAGGGTCGGCGTACGAATGAGCTCACGGACTGCAGGACGGACAGAGCCGGTCGGAGCGGTCGAAGCGGTCGTATTACGCATGCGCTCAAGTCCGCGTCACTTTCGTCTAATTAGCATTGGATTTTAGCTCGATTGCGCCGCGCATTAGCCGGCTATTAGTACGTGCGTTGATGCATTATGGATGCATCTTTGAGCCGATTGAAGTCTCCGGTGGGAACGGGAGCCTATGGCTAGGAGGCTAAGCTCTGCAGGAACTATATCCTCCGGCTGGCGTATCTATGTATCCAGCGATGCATCGTTTAAAAAGAGAGAGGAACGTGCAGTCGTAGTACGCGCACGCTTCAACCAGCCAAGGCTTACATCAAACAGATATTCTAACAAGTTTCGAAGAAAAGAAGAAATTAAATAAAATTAAAACAGACTTTGAAACAAGCGAAGTAAAAATCGATATTTTTTTCAGGCTGCGAATAATCGAGGGATAAAAATAAATCAAAAATTCTACAACGAGTGCAAAAATCTATAGACACGGCTCGTATAGAAAATATTTTTATTCGATAATTAAATTATGCCGTTAGATAATTTACCACTAAATTTTATAGTCATGGTACTGATAAGACTTGTCTTGGCGGGATATTTAAATCATTGTATCTTACGTAACGGAAGACTAATTAATACGATCATATACAAATGTCTGAGGTGGTTTAAAAACGATAAATTAATTGTAATAAATAAAGTTAATTAAAAGTATATCTATCCATACATTTCCCAAGATAAGAATAATCTTTATGCAATGACCACTTCGTCGTGATCATACGTCAAATCTGTTATCTATAATCACGGTGATAAATGCCTATAGGTGCAGTCTACCGGGATATCGTATAGGTGAGATGATAGCTTTTTTTTATGATCGAGTCATCGAAGAGGACGGGTTCAAGGTATCCCCCCTCTCGATTAACACAACTCAAAAGTATGAGAAGTACCTACCTACAGTACAAAAGCCTTTGAAAGCCGGTAACAGCTATACCGTTGAATAGTATCAAAACATATACACCAGAATAGCCGCGGCCGCGGTGCCGCACCCAGTCCAAGAGAGTTGCGCCTTATAGAGACCCACGCACGGGTGTATTATAATCTCGTGGGGTACGTATAATGATCTTTGCGCTTGACCGCTGGAGCAATGACTTTTTATTTATTTATTTTTGTATTTTTTTTTCTTCATTTTTCGATTCTAGTCTTTCGTTCTTTCACAAGTTCGTTATAGACCCTCGGTACACCTACGTCAGAGTAAAGTACGCGTCAATCGTCACTACGGAGTATTACCTATAAACTATAGAGTAGCTCGCTATCGATGGCTGGCGGGGACTTGCTCCACGTAGATGTACAGTCAGGCAATAAAGTTCTTGTAGGGTCGAAATTTGGGCTCAGGTGTTTTAGTGTCTACGCTGTTGAGCAGGCCCATCGATGCGTTATTTATTATATACAGGGTGTCCCAGAACTAAATGTCGAAAATGAAAGGTGGCCTAGAGGAGGTCGAACTGAGTAAATTTTCCCGAAGAACATGGGGTCTGCGAAGTCGCGTTCGCGAGATATCGCAGGTTAAAAAAAAAAAGTATCGCTTTGCCCCGCCGCGACGCGACGCGGCGCAAAGCGATACTTTTTTTTTTTAACCTGCGATATCTCGCGAACGCGACTTCGCAGACCCCATGTTCTTCGGGAAAATTTACTCAGTTCGACCTCCTCTAGGCCACCTTTCATTTTCGACATTTAGTTCTGGGACACCCTGTATATTTAGGAAGTATTTCTAACTTTACTTTGAGTAGGTAGTCTGCCCGATTCGCGTTCTCAGAGAACGGGGTATGCGGAGCGAGGGGGCTGCTCAACAGCGTAGACGCTGAAACGTTTGAGCCTGAATTTCGACCCTCCAAGAACTTTATTGCCCGACTGTACGTAGCCCTGCACAGCAGCTGCTGTGCAAAAATTATGAGTGGTGGGTATTAAAACTAAACCGAGGTAGGCAACTCTTGGGTATATAGCCGAGATTATTCGCGCACGGCTGAACTTACATCGGTTTCGATTAGACATTATGTCGTTACCTCATGATGACAGGTGCTCGGGGTACTATACGATCGTTAACTTATGGATCAATCGATCTTTGAACGTACGTGCTCGTGTCGGAGGAAATTTATTTCCGCGTATAAATACATATGTATATATTTATTGATGAAAAACTTTGCTTATTTATATATATACCTACGTGCGCGGTATAGGTGTATGCGATGTGCATATATAAAGTTCGCACATACTCTATAAGGAATATATACGTAAAATTATGAAATCGGTTAGAGCGTGACATTTTATTGTTAATGTTTATTGTCGGACGATATTGGTATACCTGCAATTACAGAAATAGCGAAATGATAACGGCATAAAACCAATAACTGGAAATCCCATGCGACTTAGGTACGCGATGGCCATGAGTAGTGGAACTCCTGAGGCCAGTTGTAGTAAACCTGGGCTTGGTCTGTGCCGATAATGTCGAGCTATTGCAGATTACGGAACGACTGGTACGCGTCTGGTAGGGAGCACCGCTTGATGGCTCGTAAAATTGCGCAATTCATGGTCTCCTCGTCGCCGTTTAGATTAAATTCTACCTTTATTGAAATTGAATTTAAATGCCCGCTGGCAAAGTGGGAATAAGAATTTTAGAGTAAATCCTGACTCGCAAGACCAAAGGATCCCCGGGCAATAGTAACAAACCGTCATCTTCTAACAAACGTCAAAAACGATGAGGTGAAACTATGTCGTCGATAAATTTCAAAATATAATACGCGATGGCATATTTTATAAGAACTACGAACTACTGCTTCGTCTGCTTTGTACTGTACGATGAGGTACTAACTCATATGTATATAAAGTCTTGGTTAGGTTCGTGGAGACGAGCTGGCATAAGAATGAAATTTATAACAGAGATTTGTAATGATAAGTTTCTGGGAAGAAGAATAGCTGTTTTAAAGATCGGCATCGTCAGCAACAGGTGTTTACTCGCGCGGCGATGATTTTTCAAAGGGATAAACCCAGGTCCCGGTTTTAGTTTTTAGGATGATTCTAATCTCGAATCTCTTATACACCGAACCAGTTTCTCCTCGGTTGCATGGAAGGAATTGTCTGTCCGCCGTTCATCCGTATAGACAAAACCTTCGGATCGTGATGACCGGTGCTGCAGCAGTGACACGATCGTAGCTCTTATCGGGTACGGTAATCTGAGAAAATTGCTTCGATCGAATATATCAGTGAAGATTTATCATAGTAATTAACGCGACTTTTCTGCCGAGAGAGAACTCATCCCTTGAACAGAAAAAAAAAAAAAAAACGCCACTAAAGATAAAAACGACTGTATACGACGAGTCTGTACACTGTCCTCGGATAATTCGAGGTGGAGACTTGGAGAGATCGCGGTGTACATCTTGATTTGCAAATGTATAAGCTACAAATCAAGAGAGCCCGAAGAGATCTGGTGAATATTCGGACCACGTATTCGCAATTAGGTTAATTAAAGATAATCCGACATAACCGGCTTTCAGTAGTGTAAACGAGGTACGGTATATACACGAAGGAATCGTGGCGATCGTCTTCGAATAAATATTCTTCCGGACAGAGCGAACTCGCGGTAAAGAGAAGGTAGTCTCACTATTGAGGAATAGTGGTAGTGCAGCTCGCTCGCTCGCTTGCTCGGTTATACCTGGAGACTATTCCTTTCTTGCACAACCTGCAACGCGAGTAGTAGCGCGTGCGGAGCAAGAAGCATTGTGTTTACGCAAATGCCCGTTGGTCAACCTCTCGCTTCTCTTTGATCCGGTATGATCTCGTTCTCACGCAAATCCTTCGCTCCCTCCTGGACCCGGGCGTAGTATGCTAATTTTTTTATCTCGCCACTTATATCGCCCTCTTTTGAAATAGGTGAAACCCCTTCCCATGGGCATGCAGCAGCGGTGAATAGCGAGCGCGAATTAGAACCTCCCGCGTGCGTCTTTATGGTTTTATATATGGGTATACACGTGTTTCTATATAGGTATGTATGTATAACGCAGCATATTGATGCCTGTAGTGATTTAGACTGTGGGTAGTGCGAATCGCGACTTGTTAGGGTATTAGTAAGAGATCGGTTTAGCGATCGGTCGAGGGTCGATCAATGCCAATCGAATACAGAATCGTAGCCTAATAACGGGTGTTGAACGTCTGATATCTGTGAAATCGGAGATCGTAACAGGATATATATTTAACCGCACCGCACCGCACCGCACCGCACCGCACCGCACCGTGCGTCGCTGTGGGATATTAACCAATTAAAAGGCTTTAAGTACGTCGTTTATGGTTTTACGTGTTCGTCGGGAAACTGGGAACCGTCATTCGATTGGTCGACGTGCTCCAGGACTACGAAGCTTTCTTCTCGCGATATAGGAAATATTACCATTAGCCTGCCATTCGCCTGTCACTCGTTTTACAGGATCTCTCATTAAAGTCAAACCGAGACTCGAATATCTTTTTGGCTGTTAAAAGCGCATAAAAATACTCCATAAAGAGGGCTTTAATACATACCTATCTATACGAACAAAAACACATGACGTATACACCTATCTACGTGTTGCTAAGATTATTATAATTAACAGTCGTTTTCGAATCATTAATCACCATTGCTACTTTTTTTTCTGCTTTTCTTCTTCTTTTTTCTTCCTTTTTCTTTTTCATTCGACTCAAGTCACAAGAACGTTCTTGAGTAATAACCGAGTATTCTGTCGACAGCAACAAGGGCTACTGAAATCGTGAAACCACTTTAATAGCAGGAGTTTTTTTAGTTTTTTTTGCTCTTTATAATCGATATTCGATAAGATTTTCACTCACTTCTTTATGAGTAACTTTTGGTTCGGATTTCATTTAATTTTACTATTTAGTTATTTTTTTGAAAATCTGTTTTATTTTTTGGTATCCCACGTGATTTGTTGGGTTGCCGTGACTACGGTGAATATTTCACCTCGGGGCGGCTATATATATGTATACTCGACGAGGGTGAAAATTTATCTATTCCAAAACAATTACACGCGCCTCTGTGATATATTGGGGTTTTAATTTCTCTGAAGTATATAGGTATATACCTATCGAAAATTGAATCGCCCACCCGATGAGAAATGTGTAGCGGGCACGAGACTCGTATCTATAGACGAGAAGAAGTATACAGGGTGTCCCAGAACTAAATGTCCAAAATGAAAGATGTCCTAGAGGAGGTCGAACTGAGTAAATTTTCCCGAAGAACATGGGGTCTCCGAAGTCGCGTTCGCGAGATATCACGAGTTAAAAAAAAAAAAGTATCGCTTTGCGCCGCGTCGCGCGGCGGCGCAAAGCGATACTTTTTTTTTTTTTAACTCGTGATATCTCGCGAACGCGACTTCGGAGACCCCATGTTCTTCGGGACAATTTACTCAGTTCGACCTCCTCTAGGACATCTTTCATTTTGGACATTTAGTTCTGGGACACCCTGTATATAAGTCGTGTCCTTCATTGAATTTTCGAAGTTTTCGACTTTCTCAGTTCTGAGCTGTCTGCATTCCGGTCTGTCCGAATGTAAAAATTCGAAATCGCCTCAAATCAATTCGTAATTTTGACCGTAGTTCGGAACTTTTAAAATTCGTAGCTTTAACCCGTCCCCAAAAAATCATTCTACGATAATTTACTTCGTTGTTGAAACCAGACGTACAGGTCAGAGTTCATATTTTTAATTAATCATCGATTAATTTATTCAAAAAAGATAAAATATTGTGAAAAAATTCTTGATTGATGAAGGCAAAGGCAAGATTTTTCCGTACATACATCACGGATGACCCGATCGCTCTGATCCACCGAAATGCAATCAAGACAAGTTATGTAATCGGTCGCCGGTAGTTAAGCCGTGTATAAATCTGATTTTAAATCCATTAATAGCCATCGAGGCAATAAGAGTCGTTCGATCGGGTCCATTTTAGTCGCAGCAGCTAAGCCGTTCAACTTTAATTCACGGTTATCAAGAGCCCGAAACCGTATTGATATCCGTCGCGACTTAACTCGATATAAAACTGAACGACAAGCCCCTGATGCAGGCAGCTGTCCATACGCTGTTATTATAAAACCGACTAATTACACTAATCAATTTAATTACCGGGTCCCGTTACGGATCAACCTGCACCGCCTACCTTAAAACTGAATTATAGTTAAGGCGAATTAAGAATCTATCGGATATTTCGGACCAAAGTATCGCCACCCTTTAACAGATACGTACATACAGCTTCTGGGTACCTCAAGTATCCACAGATATCTGTATATACAGAAGCGGTTTTAATATATATACCATCTTAAAGTTGATTGATTATTGGGCGTTGGTGTTCTTCGTAATTTTGCCACGATGCATTATAAGCCACGGTATTACCGGCCTCTTCAATTTCACAACTTTGACTATACATATTCGCAAGCAATTATAAAGAATGATTTTTTTTTTTGCCAATAATGGACGTTTTTCAACCCCATAACCACACAGAGCGATAATTATAATTATTGAAATAATTTCTAGAGTTATATTTGAGGCTAAAACGTGCAGGAAAAAACAAACTCATGGATCGTTTCCTGGAGTATCTCAACTGCAATTTCTAGTTTACAAGCTCGTATAATATCGTTGACGACCGAAAAACGTTCTAGCTCCTTACAACGCTCGGAATATTTGCCATATATAGTCCATTTTTTTTTTTTTTTTTTTTCATGAAAATTCGTATTCACCGATTTGTAATAATGTCAAATATATAAGCAGAAATTATTTGGCTATATACATATATTGGTATGGTTACGATATTTTTTGAACAATATAATTCAAATATTGTATATAGAACGATGAACGCAATTTTAATCCAATTTAGACGTACGTACCTATATACGTACATATAAATGCATCTAGAGAAATAAATATAAATTTAAATAAAATCGATTTCATCTTTCGATTTATAACGATGCCCAGCTGTTAATTGAGACTTGCTATACCTACCTACGATCGAATACGTGATCCGGCGCCAGACACCGAGGGACTCACTGGCGCGAGTCAACCTTGACGAAATTTAAAATAAAACCATACTAACTCGTTCAACCGGCAAGTTCAAAAAAGAAAGACAGACAGACGGACGGACGGACAGACATACGGACGGACGGACAGACACTCAGGCATGGGCTTTGGCTTGAACTGAGAGCAGGATTCGACGTGAGACAATTATCTGTTCCAAGATGCAGCTCGGCTCGTTCGACTCACTCGATTTAATCACTTTGATCTGGACTGGTGGAGTCTAGAATCGAAATTATCTTATTGATCAGTGCCAATACGGTATAAAAAAAGAGAGAGAGAGAGAGAGAGAGAGAGAAAAACGGAAACATTTCAACGCCGTCTATCGCTCGATATAAGTGTTTAATTAACAAGCGAATTATACCGAGCATTCTCCCGGAACAGAAAAATCTTCTTCGTTAAAGAAAGAAAAAAAAACGCTAACCAAATAAAGACAGATTTTTTTCTTAGTTTTCGTTTCAGATGCTGTTACTACGCAAGCTGCCAAATAGCTGGACAAAAAAGAGAATTGTTTTTTTCGATGTACCGATATGATCTACCAAATATATCATATAAAACGAAAATAATTTTTATATACAGAAGACTGTATATAAGTAGTGAAAAAATTCGTTCAATTAATCGATAAGTATAATTCGAACTTAAGTCTCGAATCCGTTTCGATACCTGACTGCGTAAACGCATATCTACGTAAACTCAGGCATCAGGCATTTCGCAAGGAGAGTTAACTCTGACATTGAATCTGTCGGCCAAGGCCAGGACAAGGACTGGACCTGCCCGAGGCGGGAATTAACATAAGAGCAGCTTAGAATAGCTCGCTAGAAGACACGCCATGTGTTATAAACGCGTACGTGTATACTTACATACGTACGTGATAATCGGTAACGATCTGTACATTGCGAGAGATTTAACATCTCAATACTTTTCTAGTTCTTTTTTTTTTTTTTTTTTTCTTATTTCATAGTTTTTTCTTCTCCGTTTCTCGTTTTTGCTTCGATCGGAACTATGCATGGCGGTATATCGTGTAAGCCGTAATTTACCTAAAAGAGGTTGACAAAAAATTTGATACATCTAAATATTTCGGTAATTAGATTCTGTAAATTTTCAAGATGAAGATGAAATTTTTGAGACAAGGTGTAATCACCAGGACGTGATTGAGTCGATCTGAATAACAATACGGCTACGTGCGAGTACGTGAATAGATATTAGGTACATAGAAAAAGATAAGCGATATAGATTATCGGTAAATTATAGAACGTGAGAAGATAGAGAATTATCGTAGATATTTAAACTATACACGTTATAAGTATATGGAATATATGATTTTATAAGTGTGAAAAACAAAGCCCGTTTGCACCAGCCCCGACCGGTGGGTAATTAAGAGTTGAAATCAGTAAAGATCAGTCGCTGTTAAAACTCCGTATTATTACTCCGCCATAAAACAACAAGAGCTAAGCTATACGGTAAGTAACAATAGGCATAACATTGAGTGCATAATCACAGTTCTAGGACTGAAGTCTGTTTGTTTTATGGCGTACGCAGGTTTATGATTTCAAAACTGCGTTGAAATTTTCCACTTATTCATTTCCTAGCAACAAAATAGATAAATGCCAATAAAAAGCCTCGCTATAGGTAATACACATAATAGATAGATACTCCGCACACATTCATAGAAAAAATTGAGACTAATACCTCGAAACTACAGCCACAGCTGTACAAAATTTTTCTCGTAAGAAATCAATAAATTCGAAAATTCGTCCGGAATATAGGAAAAAAAAAAGAAAAAAGAAAAAAAAAACCGTTCAGTCAAATCCTAAGACCCAACGTGCCCCTGTGTAACTATTCTTCTAAAATGATTAGATGAATATCTTATTAAAACAGAAGTATAAGAAGAAAGATTATACTTTATTGGAGATGAGGAAAAATGAAAATTTCACGTCAAAAAATGTTCGTAGTGCTGAAAAAATTCGTGAAAAAACTGCTACCCGACGTGTGCCTCGATGTGTTAGCGTATTGATAAATCGCGCCAATATCCCATTAGCTTCTCTATTTGTAGGCAAAACCGACGCCCACACCCTCGACAGCTACGGCACTTACAAAGGTAGACTCGGCGCCACGGCGATGGGCTACATTGACTGTTTTCGCAGTTTTATAAGGTTTACGAGGCGCGAGAACAGGACGGTAAGTATAATGTAGATGGGGAGAGGACAAAGGCAGGCGGGTACGGGGGTTATTTGATCGTATTACGAAGCAATATCGGCCATAAATATAAGGTGTTCAGGGGTTTGGGGATGGGGGAACTTCCTCGTAAAGTTTAAGTCCTCGCGATCTCCCCGATCTTTCGGTTCTCTTCCCTTCTCCTCTGTCGTATCTTCTCTCCTCGATCGTTCTTCGTATGTACCTACATAGATACATATTCACGTAACATTGCAGCAGCCGAGAGAAGCGACTGACACGAGTAAGCCGTTCGTTGAGCGTCTATTCCAGGTTGTAATAGTCCTCGAATCCTCAATAAAATCGAAAGGCTCTTTGGCTTGTCTCGTCCAAACGCTGCCCATAAATTTGCATGGATTCTCGATACACCGGAGGAAACTCGCCCTCGCACCGCACTGCATCGCATTGCACCGCATTGCGATCGGACGAAGGAAGCTGTTCTGCTACGACGTGAACGGCGACAGTCTCGAATGGATTTTAACCCCGTTACCACGTGACTTCCGTACCTACTATCTCGGGTGTTACGAATATACATAATCTCAGATTCCATGGGCACGAAATCTTGATAAATAGGAATTTCATATCCGAATAAAGATGACGAATATTGTGGGAATCAATTCAGCGAAGATGGACAGTTCTAGAAGTTGAACCGTGCGGATGTTTGAAGACATTATAGACGATGAAAAAAATTTTGAAATTGGAAACATTTTCCATCTTTGATGAACCTGTAAAAGCTGACAAAAAAATTCGGTCAAGTCTCGACGTTTTGAACCAGAGCTGCACAGCATTTGGTGAATTTAATTAGATTTGAAAATTCATTCTATAAGATGCGAAAACATTTTCCGTCAATTTATTCAGAAATAATGACCGAGCCCGAGGAACCTTTCTCCCTAAAAATCATCAAATAGTACCCAAAATTCGAAGCTCTTCAGAATTTACTGAAAAAAAAGGAAAATTCAGTTGTAAAGAACTTGTTTTTTTCTTCTGACAAAAAAACGTCAAAATGGTGGAAATTGCATAGGCTTATAGTTTTGTATTTTGGAGCTAGAAGAGAACCGAAATTTCTTCATCAAACTCATCGATTCGTCTTCGCAAGAGTTTGCTCTATAATATGAAAGAAAACGTTCTGTAACCGCATGATGAACAAACGAGAGAAGGAAAAGAAGAGGAAAAAATAAACGCGTATATATACTACACCCGGGTAAGTTCTGAACAAACATTTGAACACGAAAAAGTCCTCGTCGAAAGATACCTACTGGCGTGTACGAAATAATATTGAAAGCACATAAAAGCGTCAGGTTCATGTGCTCTTTACCTTTTGGGTTGGGGCGAAAAGTAGCGAGTAACTTCTCTTCATGAGCTGTAGAGGTATATGTACGATAGAGAGAGACGATGCATGGTCAAAGGCCGAGTGCCGACGAGTCTCTGTTTATGTGGTGATTTTAAAGTTTGGCACCTCCTTACCAGCCGCGAAATTTACGCTCACCTTAAACCCGCACCTTGGGTCCTGAAGTGACGTTAACGATTTATAAATTAACGAGCCCCATTTTCTTGACCAGAAGAGAAGTGTGGGCCGAAGAAGTTGTCCGAATGAAGGGAAGGGAAAGGAAGGGAAGGGGTCGTACGTAAAAACTCAGGCGTATTTCACCTATCGCGGTAATAAGTATTATCCGCGTTGTATTCAGCCCCGGTTATTATGCGAGTTGTAGAACCGTAAATTGAGGTTTAACCGCGTTTACGCCATAAGGCTGCATGGTCCCGATTGTCAAGCGATTTCTCGGCCCGCGGTTGAAGCGGGGTCCACTCAGCAATAACCACCCGCAGCCAACGACCATGTCCGCGTTCACAGCACCGGCGTTCGAACCAGACATAATCTATAAAGTATAAACCACGACGTTTGTACGCAACTATATACCTACAAACACCGCAATTTCACCAATATGTGTGCAAGTCCGAATACGCTGCAGCACTACCGTGTTTATTATAGGTACAGCACAGACACTGCATGTGCAGCCGACAAACCATTCGAGACCCGCTTATCCGCGATAACCGGATAATCTTTCAGCAGTTCTAACGAAATGCGGTAAAACTTTATCGGAATCGTTGTATACAATTATATCCGTATCGATATCTGAGGACTTTTGAACGAGATATAAATAGGTATGATTCGAAATAATCGAAAATTTTATGGACTTCGTATTGAGATTGATCGGGGTCGGGTAGAAGTTGGAAATTTTTATATTCTGAACTATATACGGTTTCGGAAAATTCGAAATCCTATCAAGCAAATCCATAATTTTGACTGGAATGAACGTAATCAGCTGTGAAAAAATTGACTGAATAGAATAATTTTTCTACATAAATAAAAAAAATATATATATATATGTATAATATTATTTCCAAAGTATGTATACACTTCCTTAATCCCTGTGTACAGATAATATTTTCAATTGAAACGATTTCACCTCATAAGCTTTGTTATCAAAATTTTTCACCATGGATGTGAAACGGTTTTAATTGAACTAAAAAATGATTAGAAAATCAATCTGCTTTTACCGCGATTCGCGGTGCTATCCGATAATTCCGAGCCAGATTATAACTATTATTATTATTATTATTATCAATTAATTATTTGATCATTTTCTATCATAGTTATAAAAATAATTATGGTGTTGTACAACACTGTGTTGCATCGTTAATTAAAATGAAAAAAAAAAAACAAAAAAACACCGTGTTAACACGTAATTTATAACCCGATTAATATTATCATATGGTATAATATGATATATTTAAACGAGAGGTGTAGGGCTTGTCGGATTTCCAGTTTACCTTTCATACTAATATAACTAGATAAGGATAGTTTGACGCGTGTAATCTGAACAAGGACTATTTTACAACTATGAGGTACATACATTATAGGTATAGATTTAACGGCGTCTAATATATGTATAAGCTCGTTATTTTTTATTGAGAAAAAACAAAAATTCTTACCGGTTTTTAATTTTGCGGTAAAGTTTATATATATTCAATATGTGAACGGAAATGGTATACATATATATATATATATATATATATATATATATATATATATATATATATATATATATATATATATATATATATATATATATATATATATATATATATATATATATATATATATATATATATATATATATATATATATATATATATATATATATATATATATATATATATATATATATATATATATATATATATATATATATATATATATATATATATATATATATATATATATATATATATATATATATATATATATATATATATATATATATATATATATATATATATATATATATATATATATATATATATATATATATATATATATATATATATATATATATATATATATATATATAACCACGACATACCTACGTTCGAGCTGTTCTCGTTTTAATTATTCAAAAAGGAATATAAAGGAGAAGAAAAAATCTCCCTGAATTATATTACCCATCTTTTTGGAATATTTAATAACTCGACTGATTAGCATAAGCTCTTTATGGATTTCTTTCTTTTCATTCTATTTTTTTTTTTCTCTAGTTTGGGTGAAATGACGAATTCGACGATCGTAAACAAGGCTAGTTTATATATTTTGTAAGACTTGAATTTTTATCACTATACCTATGATCAATTAAACCGCGCTTATCGATGTCTTCTATACCATGGAAGAGACAGACTCGAACTACCACTTTTCAACTCATATCTCAAACTCTCAACGGCTGCAGTCAACAGACCAAATCTTTGTACCTCTCTTGGCGAGAATAGAAGATTGTCAAATGATCGTTTTTACCGATGCAATGGTCGGAATCCGCGGAATATTACATAAGTCAGTACACACATACACCCGCATAACTACGTTATTCACGTATACCTATAATATAGGTATATGTATAAAGTACACACGTACAATCGAAGACGGCAGTTTCCATACGATTAACAATCCCTCCGAAGGACACGCAAGCCGCGGAATATACTCGGTTGTTATACTATACAACGAAGGAGCGGGATCCTCCGAAGAATTACAATCCGTGACGTCCATATATTTGAACGGACCCCATACCCGCCGCCGCGCCGCGCCTGCTCGAACGACATTCATTTATTTCGGGCGCCAACTTTAAATCCATCAGAACAATTAACCGACTTCAGGTTCCCCCCATGGTGAACGGTTACCTGTGTGGGCGTCGAACTCGAAACTCACCTCCGATTTCCATCTGAGGAGCTACCTTACGCGTACTCCATGTAGGATATGTACAGTCGGGCAATAAAGTTCTTGGAGGGTCGAAATTCAGACTCAAACGTTTCAGTGTCTACGCTGTTGAGCAGCCCCCTCGCTCCGCATACCCCGTTCTCTGAGAACGCGAATCGGGCAGACTACCTACTCAAAGTAAAGTAAGAAATACTTCCTAAATATACAGGGTGTCCCAGAATTGAATGTCCAAAATGAAAGGTGGCCTAGAGGAGGTCGAACTGAGTAAATTGTCCCGAAGAACATGGGGTCTCCGAAGTCGCGTTCGCGAGATATCACAAGTTAAAAAAAAAAGTATCGCTTTGCGCCGCCTCGACGCGGCGCAAAGCGATACTTTTTTTTTTAACTTGTGATATCTCGCGAACGCGACTTCGGAGACCCCATGTTCTTCGGGACAATTTACTCAGTTCGACCTCCTCTAGGCCACCTTTCATTTTGGACATTTAATTCTGGGACACCCTGTATATAATAAACAACGCATCGATGGGCCTTCACAACAGCGTAGACACTAAAACACCTGAGCCTAAATTTCGACCCTACAAGAACTTTATTGCCTGACTGTACATACGCGCAGTGTACCTTTATACCTTACGCGGTACATAATATATTCGTTTATATATATATATATACATCAGGGAAAACTCTTTTCTCCAAAATTTTACCGCAAGTTTGAAATAGCTAATATACATATATACGCTGCAAAATTAAATTTCGAAATGTAATTGCACATCGATGTATATTGTAATGAAATTCCGCGGCGGTGTTAAATTTCCGCTGATGTGGGTATTTAAATGAATGAAAAATTGCTGATACAGGCATAATTGGATCCGGTATGTATATATCCAGCTGTGACCGTCGAAAGTTGAACGATCTAATTAGAGTCGTACCTTGCAAGATGCATCACCACGGACTGGCAGTATAAGCTCTTAAAGCCGGAGTAATTCAGTTGCGCACCGCGGTTCGCTAGTTTATAATTCGCCTCATTCTTTATTTGAAATTTTTGCGAATCGTCTTTCCAGTTCCTATTCCTCAGTCTAGCGTTTCACCAATTATACGGTATAGGTATATTACTCTGATTAGAATCTTCTTGCAATTTTCACGGAACTTACTGGAGCGTAACGGCAGTCCCGGGATAATCGGTACGGTAATCGTGATTACAAAGGCTCTGGGGGTTATACATATACCTAATCGTCTGCACCATGTACGAAGGCCATTATATTTTTCGTGTATTGTTTTCGCTTTGGTTTTTGATTTTTTTTTTATCATTATAACGTACCGTATAACCGTTTCAAATATACTATACATACATATACGTATGTACATATGTGTATATATACTCGCGTTATAGTTACGGTAGTTAATCTCCATAAGCGAGGATATATTTTTGCTGTGAATTGCTATAGGATAGGTTAAAAATTCACTTATATATACTCAGTATACCAGTATATGCGTATATATGTATATATAATATATGGTAAGAATAATTAGCGTAATTTTCTTTACCTTGTATGCATATACATATATATAGTTATATATATATGGTATATGTATATATATATAGAGGTACCTAAATTATGCGTAAGCGGACTTAATTCGTTTGTAATTCTCTGCAGTTGGTACCTATATAAGAATTACTGTAAATACCGTTGCGATATTCTCGACAAGTACCTTATACCTCCTTCTCGACGTCCACTTGACCAAGTAGTCAAACGAATTAGCAATTATCCACGAGAAAGATAATTTTTGTAAGTGGACGGTAAATCTTACGACCGCTTTCAACGCTTCGTATATACAATACATTATATATATATATGTATGTAACATATATATATAAACCTTCTCGATCTATAACGTATAAGGTCTTCAAAGTCTTACCCGCGAAGGGTCGCCGAACCCTTAATTTTTTAAGTCGTTAAATTCACCGGCAGCTGTGAGTTAAAACATTAAATACTAAAAATTTCTCCTCTCGTTTTTTTATACCCTCAAATTAACGCACCTCGTTTCATCCAAACAGTGAGAACAAAAAACGAACAAAAAAATGAAAAAAAATATGGTCAACTAATTATTGAATCGCACTGATTGCTCTCACCAACGATCAAGTTCTCGATTATAATTCGTCACATTGTTCCGAAGATGCCTAAGTATACGCATATTGCGGGAGGAATTTTTCAAAAAGACGATAAAAGGAGAGAGAAAAAAAAACGAAAAACAAAAAGTATCGTACCTTAACGATCAACTCTATCGATAATCTCCGCGACGTGCAATAAACCTTATGAATATGGTATATGCATGCCCTTGTTTCCTCTGGTAATCCGACTGGTTTATGACGTGAATTTTTCATATTCTATTTTGATCTTTGTTACTTCTTCTAATTTTTTATTATTTTATCTTCAACTCGGTAAGATCTGCGTTCTTATCTTGTTTTCAATTAGGTTTAACCAGCACCGGCTCACCCCTTGCGAAATATTGTAAATGATTATTAATGATGGTTGACCTGGGACGACCCATGTGATTCGACCTGCAGTTTACGCGTGATACGATCCGAGGTGGAGGTAAAACGGAGACGAAATCGACTCGAGTATTATAAACGTTAGGTTTTTCCCAATTAGACAGTATAATTATGGGAGATAATTTTCATGTTGCGTTCGGCGCGGTTATAATACTAATTTGCGTAACGCGGTGGTGCATAAACTTCGCTCGCGAAGGGATATATTATATAGGTGTAACCTTCAAGATACCCCGTGATACGCCTATAATATATATATATATACCTATACTATAATACCGCGAGGTTTCTTTACTCGCTTACATATATACATACCCGTGTACATATAACGTTTACGGTCGATTTTCAACGCGACGCAAATGCCATATCGCCATTTTTATTTCCTCGTAATACTTAACATTATCCAACAACAACAAATTAGACAATAATAAACATCACGGTAACTAACACCAACGCAGAAGACCACACCTTGAGTCTCAAATGCTCGAACATCTGACTGAATCTTAAAGTCCCACGGGCAAGATATTTTCAATAATTCATTGAATTGATGGCTTAATGGACATAATTATATCGTCACTCACGGATTTATTCATCATTTAATTTATATTTTTTCTCAATAATTGTCATTTGTGATATTTATCGATCTCGCTGATCGGGAGAATTAAACGCACGGTTTTCGATATTTACGGTTTAAAATGTACCATTTAATAGCCGTGAGTTAAAGAGAGTCAAAAAAAAATTAGTCGCGAGGATATATTTATATACCTATATACATAATATGCAAAAATTGAAGCGAACAGTAATTTAAATTCAATAAAGCATAAGTTGTGGCTGCGTATCCACCCATTATATACGGTTTGCGTTCCGGTATGGACATCGCTTAAGGCTGGTAAAGGCGAGCTCGTCTCGAATCCATTATACTATACGGACCACTCGGTACCCTCCCGTGTATCAAATTAATTCGACGCTCAACGGACACGAGAAATTTGGTAATTTCAAAAGTTTGTTCGCGAAATTTCCTCGGTGATAAATTTTGAGGAGTACGCGAATGAGACTTGAAAAATTTGTAGAGACAAAAATCGCGCGTTTATAATCAC
Source organism: Macrophya alboannulata (assembly GCA_949628255.1). NCBI lineage: Eukaryota > Metazoa > Arthropoda > Insecta > Hymenoptera > Tenthredinidae > Macrophya > Macrophya alboannulata. Next base: position 15,597,861 of record OX451208.1, read on the forward strand.
CGTCTTGACATATTGTAGATGATAGAATAAAAAAATAAAAATTTCCCCGAAAACCACGCAATTTTCCGATCATTTTCACGCTATATCTATAAATATAGGAATTTGTATAGAAACCACATCGGTGGTCTTCTTCTCCCGACCTTCCGAATGCTGTCGACAACGCTTGGCAGCGATATGTAGACCTGTAATCTTAGTGGGGCGGTAAACACATACCTGTGTATAACCTACTGCCTACCTGCCTACGACCAGACAAGGTTACAGTCACGGAGAAACTAAAATGGAACTCATTTCCACGATTATTCCACTAAATAACAGGTTTTAAGATTCCCGAGTCAAAGTTGCACAGGAAGTTTCGACTCTGTAACTCGATGGGTTTTCTTTTATACGCTTTATTGGTATACCCGGGCATTTATGAGAAGCCGTATTATCTACCGAAGAGATTTTTACCGTACTCTTCGTTTTTCATTTTTTCAGTTTTGTATACGTTTTTCTGTTTTTTCTATCTCTAATTTTTTTCGCCGTTCGCATATATGATCTGTGCGTGCCTATGTGTTTATTATTGCTATAGCGACCATGAGCTTGCCATTAAACGGAATAGCTAAGTGCCAGGTAACGAGCTGGAGCAGAGATTCTTCGTTAATTATATAATCTTATCCAAGGATTGCTGCAGAACGGCTGACTTCTCTTCTTCCTATATAATTAATCAATCGTGAATTAATCGATTAAAGATTGTGTGGAAAAGATATCTATAATCGCTTTGTCGGCACGGTTTTATCACTTGTCAATAAATTTATTTCACCAATCATCAAACTTATAATCGATTCATTCACAGCTCCTTTGATATTTCTCTATGACTATTGCATCAAAAAAATTAATCAAAAAAAAATTGAAAAAAAAAAAACTCTTTTTGAATCAAATTCTCAGCTAAAGCCATTCGGAAATAAATTCTGTGTGTCTAATATATCTACAGATCAATGTCTGACGAAAACCATCGTGGAAATTTTGTTTCCTTGCCATGACCGCGTTATGTGATAACCAAAAACCGCAAAATGTTGACGAAAAATTAGATTTATACTTGAGTCGATGCGAGCTCTTTCAAATTTCCAAACTCGATTAACCCATTAGGCAAGGTACAGGTATAATTGACTGGAAATTTTGATGACACTGTCACAGCCCGCAGGGTAAAATTTAGTTTACCTACTTATACGATTAGGCAAAACGAATGACGGTGAAAAATTTCAGTTTCAATATTTCATAGAAATTTATTAATAGGTATATGTAAGTAAGTTTAGTCCTTGAGCGATAAGCTGACACTCGCCTGCAGTGTGTACGCGGGTATTATTCTGCCGATTTACATACTAGATCGAAAACGCCTTAACGGAACTCAATTTGTAACAGCCTGGTAATTAACCTGTAAAACTATGTGTATTGAATTCACTGCTGGACCAGCTGCAGTTCTAATGTGTCAGCGGTTGTTTTTTTTTACCTCACATACACCTAAATGGAAACTTGCATGGTCTTTGCTGGATGGATAAATATTTAAATCCTCTCGTTGTTTGAAGTCTATCTAAGTCAACACTTCTCTTCACCTTCGACAAAGCTGCAGTCCAATTATTATTCGCCGTGTACAAGTTATCGGTGTGCAATAAAATGAAGATATGTATGTACGCACGTTACTCGGACAATTTCACTGAACATTTTTTGAGGCAAACTTTTTTTACGCAGTAAAACGAAGCCTCACGTCGTTCAGATTAGCCCGTACGTGAGCCGGGGTACGCGAGACACGTAGGTATAGCATATACTGTGCGAATATTTGCACATCCGGATTTTGTGAGTAAAGAAAAAAATTGAAAGAGGTATTGTTGAGTGAAAGTTTGAAGAAGAGACTTACCATGAAAACCATGAACCTTGATTGCAGGTTGGCGCTCTCGGTGTAATTCCGCGTTTCCGGCCACTGCTCGACGTGCTTCCTGTCCCGCAAATCTGGGCTCCTTCCTACTCTCCGTATTCTGGTATTTGATCTCAAATCTCTTGAAAATCTATCACGATCACACGAAAATCAAAAAAAAAAAAAAACGAAAAAAAAAAAGAAGAACCACGTAATTCAATCACTATGTTGCTTAACGTATCAACTGCACCATACACCGTCAGCAATGTCCTCGATTGAAAAAATACAAAAAAAAACAAACAGAAACAAAAAAAAAAAAAAAAAGGAATAAATAAAACCACAGCTCGTATTCTCTCTTAATCGATCTTCAGACCGAATTACCTTAACTCGTTTCCCGTAAATCTAATCTACAAATTACCTAACTAAGTTAATTAATTGGCCGGTATGACAGACACCGGCCATCTACACACTGGCCTCTCGTTGGGTACTGGCATAAATACTGGCCCGTTCGGGGAAAACTCCTGTGACCTGAAACACGAGAAAGAAAAAAAAAACTATTCGTTAAAAAACTAGCTTGGATAGACAAAATCTTAAAATATGTTATCGTTAATAGTATAACGATCGTAAAATATTTAGAATTTACAAGATAATGTTATATATACGCTGTTCGAGGAAAATCTTGATAGTATAATACATATGTATACCGTCAAGATTCTCGCATACGTTTGCAGTTATGTATAGGTATATAATATACCTTTAATTACAGGTGCATACTATGGTCGTAAGCGTTTATTCGTTTTCACAGTGATTTTAACAAATTGGATGCATTTCTGAATAAATGAAAAGAAACAAGGTGTAGGTATCTAGGCATATCATAGGATAGAGTAAAACTATTTTGCCACCGCGAAACTGTATACTATATAGTATATAACGTTCTTCGGGCTCAAAGGTAGGTATTATAACTAGTGCGGTATGAAATGAAATGCATTGAAATGAAATGAAATGAAATGAAATGATAAAAAAATGAATAGTATAAGAAGACTAAAAAATGAGGGGAAAAAAGAAAAAAAAAAAACGGCAAAGCAAGTGTGTGCACCGTAGCTTGAAGGAAATATAATAAATTCTCTCGTGCAGCGTTTAGATTTTTAATCACCTCACTTCTTTAAGAATGCCTGGCACGTTCGACGCTGTTACATAATACGCTTAAGTTTAACCCGGTGTTTATACACAAGCAACACTTTACTATCTACAATCTCCCATTACCACGACTATTACCCGCAGTATATATACATATATACATATAGATAGAACCCGTTGCACCTTGTAGTCTAAACCTATTTAGATTTCGATAATCTAGACTTCCCAAAGGGTATATTATAAGTGAATATACGTCGCGTAGGTAGTACGTACATACGTTTCGTATGTATATAGATACGAATGTACGCGTATATACTCCAATCTATGTGATATATCTGCATGGCGTTACACAGTGTACAGATCTATATATATATATATATATATGTATCTATGACCAATTAATTTGCTGTTTATCGACAATTAAACGTTCCCTAACAGTAACGCAACGAGAACGACGAAATCCTTAAGTTCGATTGACATTTTTAGAGCATTATACGTTCTATAATTAAAAGTAATTAGCAACTGCATATAATAAATAGTATATATATAGCTCAACCTTGGACTGATTTTAATTGATCGATTCTATTATATTCATTTTCTTTCTCTCTCGCTCTCTCTTTCTCCTCACTTAATTATTCATTTTTGATACGTCAATCCGAACGATCGACACCTACTTAACACCGAAATAGTACCCAGATTTAGCTGGTACTTGCGCGGAACTTTTCGGAAACGCTGTGATAACAAACAAACTACATTTGTCGTACGAGAAAATTTACCTATCTACAATAAACTGCATATAATAGTAGGTACATAAAATGACGGCAATGAATCAAACGAGATGCGGGTATTTAAGAATCTAGGCTGTAGATTCGGTTCAATATGCAGTCGACATTGCGAATGGCTAATTGTGAGTGTAAAGGGGTCAGGAGCGAGCCAAGAGACTCAGCCTTGACTGTGCAGGATGAATGATTTGCAGGAACGAATAAAGTAAAATCGGTGTAAACGTGGGGGAAACGAACGTTTACGCGCTTGTGCTGCGAATGCAGCTGCAGCTGGTCGTCGATTGGCCGAGGAAATTCATAAGAGTCGAAACGAAGTGGAGTATGTACGTAATTGGTACTCGGTTTGATAAGAAAATGTCATGAAATTTGTTTTCTTATTGAAATTCAATTTTTATGTGAAGGAAAAAAAATTGCTGCAAATCCCTGTAACACCTACTATACAGGGTGTCCCAGAACTAAATGTCCAAAATGAAAGGTGACCTAGAGGAGGTCGAACTGAGTAAATTGACCCGAAGAACATGGGGTCTCCGAAGTCGCGTTCGCGAGATATCGCAGGTTAAAAAAAAAAAGTATCGCTTTGCGCCGCCGCGACGCGCGCAAAGCGATACTTTTTTTTTTCAACTCGTGATATCTCGCGAACGCGACTTCGGAGACCCCATGTTCTTCGGGTCAATTTACTCAGTTCGACCTCCTCTAGGACACCTCTCATTTTGGACATTTAGTTCTGGGACACCCTGTACATTATCGCAGCCTTGTTTCCGTTCATTCTAGATTTTATTGCTATGAAAGTATAATGCAGGCTGCAGCAGTGGGTATTGCATTTATGGGATTGTGTATCGTATATAGCTGGTACGCGGAATACGGATAGCCTGTAAGGGAACGCGTGGCCTTATCGTGACCGTATAGATTTAGATCGATAAAAAAAAAATCTGTACGATTGGAGAATAAATTATCGGTATACAGACCTTCGGATAGGTAATTCAATACGATATAAAACTTGTTAGATTTATACATTATATTCGTAATCGGATCCCTGATAAATGGGAAAAATTTATAGGTACAGGTGAAATACATATATGTAGGTATAAAAAAAAAAAACCTTGATGAATTTTAAAAACATTATTATACATATATATCTGTTCAAAAATACTTCGCGGTATAATACTTCCATCTGTATAACAAGACAAACTCCAATTCTCCTAATGCCACACAACACCGTTCACTCTCTCCAAAGTTTTTTTTTTTTTTTTTTCTTTTTACATTGGCATAGTGGGACAGGCTGTCGCTAGTACATTAAGACGCCAGACCCCACGGGCTGGTAACTAATTCAATTGCTTTCCTTGCTCGAGTTGCTGCTTGTCCTCCACGTTGCGCGCGTTTAATGTAAACGATACAAATACTTGATCCTGTCCTGCACGCATTATACCTACTTCGGCGCATGTCTAGAATCTCAAAAACCAGTAGATAAACTCCGTAGGTGGTTTAACAGTCACCGTTTCTGAATACCAAATCTTATATCGCTGTCCCAATTTATATAGTATATTATTTTTATACTATTATTCTTTAATTATATATATAAGTAAATTATATATAAGTAAATTATCACCGAAATGTGATCTGGCAGATTTCAGTCCTATAGTCTTCATTTCGCATATTTTCGCTAATCTTGAAACACGTTTTTGCACGAACTTACATCAGCGAGTACGGAGACAGCTGAGATAAAATATGAATCGTGAGATGAGCAGAAAAAAAATCAATATCCAGAACGTGGTAGGTATCACTTTTACTATTTTATTTTCAATTTTTATTTCAATTTTGTCTGGTTTTTTTTTTTTCGTTTAAGGGCGTGGCCCGGCGGGGCCCAATTTGGTACGAACCTAGTGTTTATTTAAATCATTCGATCGGTCACGGAATAATCGATTAACGCTAATAGCCAAGGAATGTAGTGCACGAAGGCATACTTATGGTTGAAATAATTTTTACCTATACATATACATAGCGTGCAGAACGAACCGCCGCGCCGCGCCGCGCCGCGCCGCGCCGGTACCGAACAGAATCTGACAAACGTTGGAACCGTTCAACCATTTAATTTGAGCAAACCTTGCCGCGCCCGATTATAAACCAAGGACGAATTTTTGGATCGATTTTTACCGGGATAACCAATCTACGTCCGAAAATTCTTATATTATCCGATTTTAGTACAGATCCGGAACGAAAGAAAATTAGGTCCCTTAATCGACGGGATATTTTTTTCGAAGATTCCTTGGTCCACGCGGAGTATATTAGAAACGTTTGAAAAAATCCTAGTGCTAAAACTTTCGTCGGAGACTGATAAACCGAATTCCTCTAGAGTTTGAATTCTGAAAATAACACACACGGTATAGGAATCTGCATAATACAGGTCGATGACTCTTTTAAAAGCAACTATTAAGCATCGATGATGATTTTTTATTTCTGCTTTGAGAAAAAAGAAAAAAAAAAGAAGGAAACAAAAAAAAAACGAGAATCTAATCGCTCTATGTAAATTTATAACCACTTGGTACGCTAGACAGTGGGTCGTTGTCCTGCAGTGCTAAGCAACTTAATAAATGAGCAGTCTTATAGCGTATGCCAGTTATCGCAATCTTGCAAATTAATTGATCCACGCTTTATTAGGAATTAAGCCGTCTAGCATTGTCGAAATAATACAAAGCTTTGATCTCGAGCAATATTATAATACAGAGGTGGTCTTCAGATATCCTCAGCCGTAGAATTTTGCCATTTGATTAAAATACGATTTTTGAGACTTCGCGGCAGGGTTAATTATTTTTTCGTTTTCCTATCGCGGTATCGCTCCATAAAAAAATCTGAAACTTGGAAACTTCTCAAGTGCAGTGATAGGTATTCCATGAAAATGTTAGACTTTTCTTTTTTTTTTTTTAGTTTTTTTCCTACGCTATAATTTTTGGGAGCTATGACTCGACAAAAAAGATTTTTTGATTCTTTATAGCTTCGAAAATTATATCGTTGAAGATCTGTATAATTTTAACGAAATACTAATACTACCATAGGTAAGAAGTGGTCCAAGTTTCAGAATTTTTTCGAGCGATGCTGTGACATAAACCAAAAACTAACCACACCAAAAATTCTATATATCATATAAATACAAAAATCTGAATACGTACACTTGAAAGTCATTAATTAACTTCGTAAACGCATAAATAGTTCTCTCAGGTTATACTCTATACATCGACAGAATGCGGGTGTCTGCAGACGTCATCCGGGACGGACGTTTTGTCACCGTGATCAACGTTCACACTAGATCAAGTACGGTTCATGTAAAAAACCGTTTTTTTTTTTCCTTAACTGAGTAGTCGTAAGGTCGACTCATTTTCAACACGTAACACGTATTATAACACTGCAGTGGACTCCGGTGTTAATAAAAATATGACTAATTATACACATTCGCGAACGGGTCCACCTACATACCCATAACACACAAAACCACGTTGCGGTATGCTCGTTTGTACATTACAGTAGTGTGGGGTAGGCGCGCATTCATATCGTGTGCACTGCAGCTGCCTGCATGTGACTGCACATGTAGAAGTAGGTATACCTATTCCAATGTTATAGACAAGACCGATAATATTATAGTGGCACCATCGTATATCCCATATCAGTGGCCTCAGCTTGCGCTCATAGCTTCACTTTGAAATGAATGAGGGCAGGCGGTATCTCGCGAAGTTGGTAACGCATTAACAATGCCACGAGCCGCGGCCGAGCCGCAAGTACATTACGCGCACGTGTCGCAATATTGACAGCAATAGACTTTTGCTGTTATACCACATACAGGTTATAATATACGTATACAAATCCGTACGAACCAGGCAGTGATTTCTGTAGAAATTAGAACCGACTATTAGGTATACACTTTCGAAAAAGTATATTCATATAAAAGTTTCGAGCCGCTACCACAAACTTGAAAAAAAAAATTTCGAACAAAAATCTCAAATCATCTTAACCCGCGCGCTATTACAGCATATGAAAATTTGGTGAAAATTATTTAGAAATTTTTCAAGTTCCGTCACAAAAAGCAGTCTGTGGTATTTTTTATTAATTTTTTTTTTATTTTCTCAGAATGTTTCCAAATTGTTATATCAGATCTGTGCGTGTATGGTGGGAAGAAATATATATTGTTGAAAAGAGATCATGAAAACAATATTTTTTAAGTAAATTAGTCCCTGTCTAATTCTGAATGATGACGAAACGAAGGCTTGGCTTACGATCATTTATGATATGGATGTAGTTTTGATTATAATGTTGATATGCAGGGCCCTTGAATGACTCCAGGCGGCCCTGGACGCCGCGACACTCCGCTAACTGCTAGACGGTGGTTTTAACAACCAACTTCTTGCTTCTACAGCAGCCTACACCTGCCCTAGACTTGGCTGTTAATTGAATGATTGTGAAACTATGGAGTATGGTGCACTCGTAGAACATACAGCTCGTGCTATTCTACACGACACACCTACGATCTTTATGTTATACCTACTCGTTCGTTATACCTGGGCGCGTGATACAATTAATTATGTATGAAAGTGGACGGTATTTTATTGATTTTCTTAAACGCGCACGCGGTACCTGTAATGATGTTCGGTAGTTAAAAAAAAAGAAGAAAAACGATTTGAAACCAACCCACGATAAACAAAAATTAAACTACGCCTTGTCAACCAATTAGGTATTTTATATATAAGACCCAGGCTACGAAATGATCTAAATTGGTTACCCTGTCAAAGACTTATATGCTGTAACACCGAAACGTGTATCGAATGTCCCAATTTCGTTCACCCTGGCATTTTTCGTTATTCAATTCTGTAGAGGAAAATAATGTATTTTGAGTTGACTTCTGGAAAGGAGAAGAAGGGTCATTTTTTTTAGGAATGAATTGGCCACCCTGTGTCCATGTACAATAGAGTTGGAAATACATGCGCTCTAGAGTCTAGAAGTAGGTCCATATCTCATTTCTCGGACAAAAATTCAACGAGTTAGTATTATTTTTATTTTTATTTTTTTTTCAAAGCGATACGTTCAAACGGCATTCATTTCCCTGTCCCATACACGGTTTTGTAATCGAATGGACAAAGGTATAAATCAACGGCTTATGATAATCGGACCAGATAGAGGCGAGCCCCGCTTCCGTTTGAATGGTAGCGTAATAATGGGACAGGTAGCTTTCAGGATACCAAAAAGGATTTGCAAAACTAAACTAAACGAAACCGAACCGAACCGATTCCGTCCCTTTGTGAATGAGAGGTCCTTCCGTATACGTAGAAACAGATTGCTGCTATGAAGCGATAATAATTGCAGTAAAAAAAAATACGACAGCGAAAGTAGAGACTTGCATTTATTCCTCACCGGCGAATGCACACGTGAAGGTTGACACGCGTGTGTGGAACCTGAGCAGAGGCTTTGTGCCCGGTAATTGGCCGGAACAAAAAAATGAATAAATAAATAAATAAATAAATAAGAAAATAAAATAGAACCAAAAACTAGTCCCAAGCGTTCCAACTCGTGCGGATCGAAACTTAAAGTGTTAGTCATTTAAAAATAGAACGCACCGTTTGCCGAAACTACTGGTTAGGTAATTACTATGAGATATAGGGAAGTCGATCAAATACGATCTCTAATAATCACTCGGATAACTGTGACGAATCATACGGCTGTACCGAATCGAGTTTTTATTGATTATTTTTTCATTTCTTTTACTGTTTTTCAATATACGTTATTGAGAGAGAGACTCGAGAGATGGTGAAAAGTTGCTTGACCGTTTTTTATTTATTTATTTATTGATTTTTTTTTCAATCTAGATACACAGAACGTCAAATGCTCGTAATGAAGATTAAACAAGAACTGAAGTTGAAAATGTAGGATATATATACAGGTATAGTTGAAAAGGAAAAGAATCGGTACAGGTAATAAATCATAATCACAGCCTGTTTACTCTTACCAGGTATAGGTATATGTATAATACGAAACGCTATATGGGATATTCCTCGATGTTAATCCCAAGATGCATATCTAATTTTTCATTGTTCATTCGAAATAAAGTATGTATACCTAAGTAGTATATGTAAAAATAAAAGAAAGAGAGAAGAAAAAAGAGAAGAAACAGAAAAAAAAAAAAGAAAAAAAAACATCTCTGGCACGCGTTAAAATTCTTAGTCAAGTTCAACGACCTTTCTTTTGACATGTATGTGTCTAGTATCTAATAGTTCGGTTAACAAGCCGTTCAAATCAAACTGTCACTGCAGAAAAGAGCGCTACTTATTTTAAAGACTCGCGGCTAGAAAGAAAAAGGAAATAAAATTTTTGAAAAAAAAAAGATATAACCAATTACGTAACAGTTTCAATCGTGTGGTCAAGTTTCTTCGATTTTTATTAATTTTCTATTTTTTTTTTTTTTTTTCTTTTTTCAATTCAATACTCGATCTTCTGGTTTATAAATTCTACAAATTTCGTTGTGATATGTTGTCGTCGATCGATGAATATGGAATTGATGAGCATACCTATACGTGTTAATTGAAGAAGAAAAAAAATTGTTAACTAACTATGTACACCGTCGATGTAAAAGTATTAGTTTTTTTTTTTTTTTTTTTTTTTTTTTTTTTTTTTTTTTTTTACAAGGTAACAATAGGCTTTTAGCAAAGCTATATATAGTTAAAGTTACGAGATATTTAATTGGCCGGACAAGATATGGTGTTGATCTCTGACTCATATCAACCATTCTTGTTTCGAATTACATTTATAATGTATTTCGCAAACAATGTTAATGTTAAATGTAAATTTATGGACTTATATATATATGTATATATATACGACGTGTTATATCTTGATACCTATACATATATACTTGATTCAATATTATAGTTAGATATATATTCTTTCAAAACGATTTTATCCTGCACTGGTAATTTAAATATTTGAATAAATCTTTCAAAACCTCACTCTTCTTTCGAACTGACCATAAATAACTGTTATATATATATATATATATATATATATATATATATATATATATATAGTAAAAAGAATTTCGTTGACTAACGTCTCGATGTCTTGTTCGTTATATAGTAACTACCGAAGTCATTTCTCTAATATTTCTTCTTTATCTCTCATTCCTTCTCTTCTTCTTCTTTTTTTTTTTTTTTTTTTTTTTTTTTTCAACTTTCCTCACGACCCCCACCAAAAAATCGAAGGAAAAATAATTATTTGTCTGTCTATAAAATATTATCGGTTAGTTCACCGCCGTTCTTTATAAACGCCACCGCATGGTCCATATATACGATATCCTCTCAGTGACCATTTCGTATCTTACTATACGATACTATATACCTATGTATATGTATATATGTACGTACTCGTTAGCAAACGCGATACGGTGGTCTGAAATATTGTTTCAAGAAACAAAACTAATGCCGACGACCACAACTACGGTACCGGTACAGTACGTTAATCTGATTGAAAAAGAAAGAAAAAAAAAAAAAAACCCCCCCTCAAGACGTAATAATTAAGCAGAGGCCTGTGTACCGAAATACTACCGCAAAACTCAACGTATCTTATATGAGGCTCGTGTATCGCAAACGCTTGTTACAATATTATATACTGATCTCCTAACTCTATATTCAACATCTATGTGTGTACGTATATTTTACTATCGTTCTATATTGCTTGAGTTGCTTGTTAAAATAGTGTTCTCTCCATACGTACAGGTATAACAGATATAAGCAATACGCCTATACGGGTAGAGTGAAGGGTATAAACCTGATGTATATATATATATATATATATATATATATATATATATATATATATATATATATATATATATATATATATATATATATATATATATATATATATATATATATATATATATATATATATATATATATATATATATATATATATATATATATATATATATTTGTTTGAGATATATTGGTATTGAAAAGTGAGTTAGTTTCCCCCCCGGCATGGTTATGGTAGCCAAATCTAACGAAATATTATAGTTATAAGTTCACAAGGTGCTTGATTTTCTAAACGATCTATTGATTAGAATTTATTACACCGTTTGAATTGACATACACGATGGTTTATAATCGAGTAGGTGGTAACCTACTACTGTTTTTACACACAAATCAAAACCCGCTAATTACGGATCCAATATAGGTACTATATATACGGTGTCGAGGAACAGAAATAACGAAAGAAAGAAAGCGGAAGAAAAAAAAGAAATAAATAAATAAATAAAATAGAAAAGAGAAAAGGAAAAATGTACGGTGAAAATAAACGACACACTTCCGTTCGTTCAATAACGTATATATATATATATATATATATATATATATATATATATATATATATATATATATATATATATATATATATATATATATATATATATATATATATATATATATATATATATATATATATATATATATATATATATATATATATATATATATATATATATATATATATATATATATATATATATATATATATATATATATATATATATATATATATATATATATATATATATATATATATATATATATATATATATATATATATATATATATATATATATATATATATATATATATATATATATATATATATATATATATATATATATATATACATATAGTATGTATAGAGCTGTGAGAATTCACGGATTAAATCGTTGGCCTTATATCGTAATTAGCCGTAATTAATGGGCTGAGAAAAGATGAAGGATAATTATGGGTACGGAGTAGGAATTGGTAGGTACCCTAGCTACACAAATTTTATGTTTTATGCTATGAATTATAATAACAGTATTAAAATGTACTAACGACTGTGAAGACCGTTAGTTTAATTCTTATAATTCGATAAAATTCTTATGTACATTATATCCGAACACCTTTATCTATAGAGCGGATGAGTAGCCATAAAATTATTTAAAAACTAACTATAGTATACCTATAATGCGATTTGAACGCGTTTATAAAAGCTCACTTCCGTCGCTAGTTGCACTATAAATATATTGCCTGCAAGTTCTTATAGCTAAACCCATTTATACACACTGCAGAGACATACACAACAACTCTGTGAGGCTGAGAGTTTGGTAAACCGGTAAAGGGCTTAGTATAAATGTTCGGTCTGTGCGCTCACGCGGATCTGACCAATCTGGACCGATTCTTATCTACCAACTCCCTGTACAATACAATTATCCGCCGTTGGTTGTATAACGAGTGCGAGCCTGTAGGCGCTGTTTCACAGCGGTGCTCTAATTTTAGAGAAATGATTAGATCTTTATCGACGTCACAGATCCATAATTATAAACATTTGATGGATTGGATCCTCGACAAGGACTATTTTACGGTGGTGAAAAAAAAAAAGAAGAAGAAAAAGAAAAAAAAAAACAGATTAATATATCATTAATTTTTTTTCGTTTTCTTTCCCCCTCTCGGTGTTGCTCCAGAACGGAACATGCTCTGCGGAGAACGGCGACGTTGTTTCTGGTAAAGTGATCGTGAATTGATTCAAATACCGATCGACGATGATGTACATTTATTGCTAAAATTCTTCTTCTTCTTCTTCTTCTTCTTCTTCTTCTTCTTCTTCTTCTTCTTCTTCTTCTTCTTCTTCGTCTTCTTCTTCTTCTAATTATTTATGTATATATGGGGAATTTTAGCTCAACTCCACCTAACCTCTAACTTAAAAATCTGAAGAACAAAATCGTGGAGTGCTAGTTCAACTAGGATGAAACAAAAAACTGAAAATATCGGGACATGTGAGATTCGACCCTGAATTATCGAATCCAAACTTTGTAGGAAAGGAAAGGAATGTAGGAGTTTTTCAACGTGATTAATTTGCGAAACAAAGATAACAACTATATGTATACGGTTCGTTAATTCCGTGATGAGTTTATAGAAAAATGATGAGCTGAGGATAATGGAGCAGAGGATCGAGGCCGATGTTATATATGTATGAACGTATAAGCGATTGCAGCGATTTAAATGAACCAGAAGCTCGCGCCTTGGTGTAATTAAATTAAACGACATAGCCTAGAGCCAGAAACCGGTGCCTGGGCGTTAATAAACTCTTTTTCGGATCCAAAGACTTGACATTAATTTGAAACCTGTCCAGCACAGATGCTTATCACTCGTTACGAAATCCACCTCTTGCCGATGCCGCGCGTTTTACACGCGGGGACTCGGCTTATCCACGGCTACAAGTACGACGACAAGGACGAGAGACGAGAGACGAGAGACGAAAGACGACAACGACACCGACAACGACGACCCTCTACTGGGTGCTGGATTTTCCACAGCGGCAGACGTGTGTCTCGTAATTGGCATCGTAGCCTTCGCATATATACCTAACCCACTCCGGCGGGGCTTTCTCACCTCGTACGTCAGGGAACGGCGAGACGATGCGGTCTACAACGAATTGAGCAAAACAGCAAGGGGATAAACTTACGCTACTTGGATCCTTATCGGTTCGGTTAAGTGCGGGTAGAGGTAGACCGGAGAAGAAGGGGAAAAGTAAGAATCAGCACTCTTCACGCATACCCTCAACACATTTCTGCGTATACGTATAAACTGCTGGTACAATACTTTGTACTTTATGTACTCAAAAGAGTTCTGGGGAGTTTCACATTTATTCTAACTTTCGGGGAGTTACGAGGTTTTCTTTTAGTTTCATCTTCGCGATGCGATTCATACGTTCGGAATAAGAATTGACTACATACAAATCTACATACCTACATATACGAGTGGGAAAAAATTACATCGGAATAGTTATACACCGATAAGGTTTACAGGGTAAAGTGTAAAGTGCTGTGCGATGATTTTCATCGCAATATACAGATGCACTTAGTTCACTTAGGCAAAGTTGAAACGTTTAACTCGCGTCACCGCATACTATACACGTGCTTCTTGCTTCTTCTGGATTTTATAGATAAGATATATTAGATAAATTATAAATCCGCATGTATGTATTTATAGGTTTAATTTGGATCCTGTTTCCTGTAATTGTAAAACTAAAATTGAATATACCCAATAATCTGAAACGTCTTAGCGAGAGCGAGTCTTTTATGACACCATCCCTGAAGAAACTGTTCAATTATCTTTGATATGAAGGAAAAAAAAAAATAATGTTTCCTTCGAGCCGGATTTGAACCAGCGACCTATGGATGTCTCTCAATTTTCAACCAACTACAGTCCACCGCTCTACCAACTGAGCTATCGAAGGCTGTGCAAATATTAAGAACGAACGAAATGAACTGGACCTTTCGAAAGTAGATCAACGTTTTTATATCGCCACTGATAGTTCTGATCAAAATCAATACATATATACATCCCTTTCTCTCGCCATATGACTTCTCGGATTTTTATCACGTCAAGAAAGCATCGTATGCCAGGAGAACATGACTTTCCTTTTTTTTTTTTTTTTTTTTTTTTTTTACTACTCTGCCCAGTTGTTTATTACGGTGCTATTTTAATCCCTTCAGCATACGATAAGGATTATTTAGGACTCGGACGAATTTTTCAGCAGACGCTCCCCAAATCGGGTCAGAATAATTTAAAAACAATTCCCTATTTTTTCAGATTTTTATCTCAACTCTAACCCTTCCCCCCCAAGAGGGTGGATCTCCCCGTCCAAAATACACGTGTTCCGGCTATATTCTCAGTATATATTTTATGGTAAGGGTAATAATTGTTGAAAAAAATCTGTAACTACGAGATTTTAGTGGGCATTGATCCTACTATCTGACAAAAAATTCACATCATCATACCGGGCAATCTCTAGACGAATTGCACACTCGCTTAATCTATAACTTTTTTTTACAATTCCTCAGATTTAGAGGGCGTCGAATTTCGTCTAGATTGCCCGGTATGATGATGTGAATTTTTTGTCAGATAATAGCAGAGTCAATGCCCATTAAAATCTCGTAGTTACAGATTTTTTCAACAATTATTACCCTTACCATAAAATATATACTGAGAATATAGCCGTTTTAGGGGTTAGATTTGAGATAAAAATCTGAAAAAAATAGGGAATTGTTTTTGAATTATTTTGAGCCGATTTGGGGGGGCGTCTGCTGAAAAATTCGTCCGAGTCCTGAATAAGGACCACCCTAATACTTATATATGAGAAGAGGAGAAAAGGTGAAAAACCGCGACCAAAAAAAAAAAAAAAATATATATATGTATAATAAAAATGGATGAAAATGATAAAAATAAAAAGTAAAAAATATATATATTAGGAAAAATATAAACCGTAATGAGTTTTGGACGAGAGTAATTTTCGCAGCGTACATGTTGTATACCTATATCTATATACATCATACGTACAATCTTGTACCGGCTATGGTCGGTGCATTAACCCCGCGTGGCGAGGCGTGGCTTCAATGAACCATACCGCGCTGACGATGAGATTGCAATTTCGGGGGAGATGGATATACACGGGCAATCAAGGTACATATCATACGCCTCGGTACAGCCCGCCTGATTGATTCAATTAATAGTATTACGGACGGTATGTCTCGTCGCGAAAATTGATACATACATTTCTGCAACGGTGAATTGTTTTTCAAGACATTCGATTATATATATATATATAAGTGTAAAAATAATTTATCCGATCCAACACCCTGTAACTGTAATAGTTGAAATTTTTAATCCGACCTATATTTCGTAATCATTGATATTATAAATCCCATCTAAAAGGTTATAGTCAAAGGTGTGACTATAGACTCGTATAATTGTCATCATTTTCAAACCAATAATCGTCCCCTCATCCATCGTTAATAATTAATCGCGTATAAATATATAATACGAACGTGAAACTGACAGATAATTTCTCTTAGAAATGAATTTTCAAATTCTACGTATTATACAATCGAAAAAACAGACTTTGTGCACCCTGCAGCCGCCCGCAGTGCGGTTAACAGTTCAAATAATGCAAAAATTAAATGACAATAGAGGCTTAATTCGGTACGGTAATGCGTCTCGAGTCTTTGCGCTGGCCTCGCGGTTTATAGTTTCGTTCTCTTATAATGGTGCAATTTTGATTCGTATAATAAATTTATTATACTATACCTACCGCACAATTATTCTATAGAGCGAACAAATTTTCTCACATACTTATTATATATATTATGAAGACAAAATTTTTTGTCAAAAAATTCGCGAAACGAGGATCGTCGATACAACGCGATTATTTTCTCGTCATTCGTATATTAAACGGACTGTAAAAAAAAAAACAATCCAACGAGGTTCTATGTGCCAGCGCCTATACAGCAATTTAGATGATTAAACTGAAACGGCGCACTGTTGTCTCCCCTGCAACTAGGGCAGAGCCCCCCCTAGTACACGGTCCTCGCGTTTATCTATTTATCGTATTAGCGAGAATGATGATCGCTTCCTGGGTCACACTATCGTAGATTCAGTAGCTGACTGGCTCTGGCCGAGGGTATGTATCATCGTTGTAAACAGTCCGGCGAGGAGAGTGAAAAAAAAAACATAATGTTTTAGTGACGAATGATGAACGTCGGTCGTTTAGTTTCATGAGCAAAATATCATGGATAGGATTTACTATTTTTTTTTTTTTTTTTGTCATTCAAAAAAAACTTTTTTTTTAGGTACTTTCGACGGTTTAGAGAAAACCTTTGAATTCTTCTTCCTCGCCACGAAATATGTGTAAGGAACCGAACAAATTAGGAGTAAGTCTCTAATTAACGTGGCGGCCTGTATTCAGAAGCTAATTTATCCCGAATTAAAGCAAAGCTGAACAAATCTCGACAAAATAACCGACACGCTTCGCAGCTGTATTTAGTAAGCTAACTAAATTAACCAAATTAACTAAATTAACACATTAGTAGACTGCGACCGTTCGTTATAATTTTATCACGATCTTATACACCCGGTTAATGTTAGAGCTAATCCTACTCCACGACTTCTTCGGGTTTAAGACTCGCGTCCCTTAACATTCTCATCTAATATTGTTGGTCACACTTTTTTAATGACAATTTTGTACCAGTTAGGGAAACTGGTATTAAAAAGAAAAGAAAAAAAAAAATTTATATCCCTTGGATTGCATCGCGGGAATGTCAATGTGTAAAGTTGAGCACAAAATATCATCACGTTCCCATCGTATATATTATAGAAAAAGAATTATTGAGTGTCGATCATCATAAATTTTGCCACTATAAATGCCACGTCCCGAGATATAGAAGAAGAGTATTGCAAAAGATTTAAAATTAGTCATAATTAACGTATAGTATAATCCGAGAATAACTGAGAACGAGAAAACTATAATTACCACCATTGCACCATTATTCAAACTGCAAAATTATTACTGACGAATTAATCGACTGTTAGAGATTTGCCGTAAGATATAAATAATATATATATATATATATATATATATATATATATATATATATATATATATATATATATATATATATATATATATATATATATATATATATATATATATATATATATATATATATATATATATATATATATATATATATATATATATATATATATATATATATATATATATATATATATATATATATATATATATATATATATATATATATATATATATATATATATATATATATATATATATATATATATATATATATATATATATACAAACTTGTTATATCGTCACGAGAGAATATCTTCTTTCGAATCTGAGCAAACCTTTCGAAATTGTTGACGAATTCAAAAAAAAAAAGTAAATAAATAATTTATAAAACTTTTCACCGAACCTAGCTTCTTCAAAATAATTTATCGATCTGTGTACCCGATTTGGAGATGATGCGTTCTTTTTTTTTTCCTATTAACTATTCGAGAAAATAGTCACGATGATATTCATCGCGATAGTTGGCCATATGCGCCCATAAAACGATCATATATCTTGACAAACGTCCGGGATCCAGGGACAAGAAGAACAATCATATACCTGAATACGTGTAAAAATACCCAATTCACACACGTATCTGTCTAGAGCTTACGATTAGACGGCCTCTAAACCACATCAAATAAATAGGCTAGCGTCTCGGCGGTGTGTAGACCCGCGCCTTAGGACTGACCGCGGGTCAGGAACGCATTAAGGACAGTTGTGTACGCCAGGAATGCGTCGAGCAAGATGACCAGCGGTGTTATACTAAAAGACTAACTACCGGACGGCTATTGCCAAACCCGACATCTCCGTAGCGTAATATCATATAGTAATTATTGTTAATCTTGGTATGCCATACAGTTGGGGGGCTGATCCTATATAAGAGCCTCTGAAATGCTTGGAGACATTCCGAGGATCGTGTGGCAAGTTGTTGGCTCAGCGATGTGTATATATATACATCTATACATACTATACGTATGTACATATATATATATATATATATATATATATATATATATATATATATATATATATATATATATATATTTTTTTTTCCCCTCTTCTTTTTCATATGAAGAATAAAAATATATATTCAAATTGTTTTTTTTTTCTGTTTCTTTCTTCCTCTTTTACACAACTTATTGTGAATATATGTCAAATTTTTATCATCGATTCACGTGCCTCCTAGCTACACGTTGATCCCTCTGTAATATGATAGACTAGACATAAAAACGAAAAAAAAAAATAAATAAATGAATGAATAACAATTTCCGCCGGCTAACTCGTCGAAGTGAGTAACATAAATCTTGAACAGATTGACCGAACGTCTTTATGCGAATACTGGACATTAATTAATTAACTCAGAGTACTCTTTTGGCGGAGCGATGCAACTAGGAACGCATAAAGAGGTCGAAGTAGCAGTCTGGGTATACAGCTGGTACTTGCACTCGGGCTCGCGATACCGAGATATACCCAAGACAAGCTGTACATGTATAATAATATAGGTATATAAACGTGGTAAGAGAGAAGCCAAGAGAGACGCGAAAAGAGACGACAGCGACGAAGCTGCTTCATGCTTTCCTGATACGAATGTAGAGTAGGAGAGACACGCGACGCCAACCGACGCCAGCCGACGTCGCTGTAAAAGCGCGTGCGTCGCGGCCGCGGCCGTTGCCGCGTCGTTACGGTCGTAGGCTGTACCTATAATACCCACTGCGACAGTGCGTACATTCGGACTTCAACCACCCGCGGACGAATCCGGACAGAACCAATGACGACGATACAGCCTCGCATATATGCGATTATGACTACCAGCGGCAGCTTTCGTAACACGACAATTTTACGGACCTTGACCCATTATTTTTCTCTACTCGTTGAAACCAACGCGACGACGTACTTGGGATAAAGCTAAACGCTTGACAACAAGACGGCTGCATTGGGTTGCCGCATACTGCGACAAATCTTTAAAGACTGTGGGTAGATTTCAGCCGATTTTATTTTTCGGTTTATAAACGACGGATGCTGATTCTTGAGATTCGGCTTATGGCAAGTAAAAAAAAAATTAATAAAAGGGAAAAACTGATTTTTCCCAACCCCCCCCCCCCGAGGGAGCAGCGTGTCAGACACCGAACTTTCAAATACCAAAAGTTCGAATCTCAAAATACATATACCTATTCCGACGATATTATTCGTTTTTTTTTTCTTTCTTTCTTCTCTTCTTCTTTTCCTCTTTTATTCTCTTTCTAAGTCTACAACAAAAAGAACTGTCTGGAGAGAATTCGAGCGAGAATGATGGGATAAAGTTTCGAAACGTAATATGCAGTGATGGTAGCATGTAGATAGGTATATACGGGCAGAATATAGACTCTTCTACAGTTACTCACGATCATCAACGCGGGCGAGAATGAAACAACACTCTTGAATTCTCGTTTATTATGAATTTTTATGACAAGTATCGTCTATACCTTCAGCCACATGGTGCATATCAGGTAAAAAAAAAATTCCCAACGAAACTGCGTTCACACTTTTCACCACACGCATCGATTCAAGTACAATATATTCCCATAATGAATAATACTTGACTCTCGAACATCCGGACATTCGAAGAAATTATTTTATGTAGGTATACTGTATAGGTACGTGTTATAAACCGTGATTGCAAATCGAAATTTCAAACCGATTCGCACTTGATCCCATGCAGGGATGAGATATAGATGCGGGAATTTCTCCGTGTTAAACTCATGCACGGGAGCCGTCAACGAGTGATCAGATTAGCCTGTACCGTATTGTATGCTAATCAACAGTTGTCGCGTGTGATCCAGCTTACGCGTCACGCCTGTCACTCGGCGGCGGTTCTCAACGCCTCGCGTACGTACGTTCCGCCTCAGACCAGCCCAACGCCTACTCAAATCACGTTTCCGCTTCTTGTTCAATGATTTATTAAATATAGAGAGATCCTCATAAGCCAACATCACGCCACGAGTACCTACCTACCTACCTACCTACTGATCGCGTGCAGCCATGGAAAGGTGGGATCGTGTTATTTGCACGGTTGTAGATTAACCGCTTAATTAATATCAAGATTTTTCTTAATTTTCCTTTTTTTTTTTTTTTTTTTGTTTTTCTTCCTTCCGTTACTCTTATTTTACGGTGAAACTTACCCTCGTATTTCGAAGTGACTCGTAAAGCGTCGCGAATGCTAATTTTATTATATCGCAAGCGAACGTCGTTGAAGAAAAGTACGTTTTCATACATATACTATAGAATTAATTTTCAGCGAGAGAGAGAGAGAGAGAGAGAGAGAGAGAGAGAGAGAGAGAATTACGGAGCTACGACGTCATACGTATACCTACGTTGGTCCCTTTTTTTCGTGACATCTGAACGTGTGTGATATATGATCGAATTTCATCGAATTTCCAAACACGTACTACATCACGTTCCTTGTACACGTGGATTTTACGAATATAATATAATAATATATACGAGGTACGTCGGAATGTTTGACAACGTATATAACCGCGATATAGAGTGAAAGTTAGTTATATATATATACCTATGTATATATATATACGGGTAAAATACGTGACGCGTGTTAAATTCAAAATTCTTCATCTTAGGCATACATAGTACCCCTAATCACTAAATTTACATTGCTAATTAATTAAAAGTAATTAACTCTTCCGTATAGTGGAAATTAAAATCATGGCAATGCCTCGATCAATGCCATTACCTGGCTCGATACATCTAACTGTCATATAATTTTTCCGCGTATTAATTAATATCTTGAAAGAATTTTTTTCGGAACATCATCGATAATGTACATTCACTGAATAACAAAAATACATAATATTGCTTAAGATTGTAATGAACAGGGTTTTTTTTTTTTTTTTTTTTTTTTTTTTCTTCCGAAATTCGGTACAAATTTCGGACTAAAAATTCACTTCTTTTTTTTTTTTATACCAAAGGCTTATTCACAGTCTGAAAATTCAATGATTTTGATAAAATGTCTCTGAAAATTTTCCAATTTTCCAGCATTAGAAAAGAATCTTGTTCTTTGTTTCCTTTTCTTTTTTTTTATACGTGTGAGAACCGTTTTATAGTGAGATAACAGAACTAGCTTCACAAGCGGACAATATTTACCCGAACTAAAGCCTCTGGCGATCGGAGATAAGATCTCCGCTTGGTCGTATACTAGTAGCTCGCATGATCAGTACGTGTGAGGAATGAGTTAAGGTAAAAGAACGCGATCACTTTCGATGATCACCTGTCACGCCGGCACCCGACAACCTAGTTAGTTGGAACGCTGTATACACAAACTTTATAACAAGGTATGGATAATGAATTCGTAACGAAAATTGAGAGGTACGATCTGCAGAGTTTGGTCTCTGAACTCTGCCATGATAACCAACGCCATTGAATATATAATTACGACCACGTGCAGATGGTTCACAATGGAAGTGAAGTCCTTGAAAGGTGTCGGGTCCACTTCTTCTAAGTCTTCCTTTTACTCGGACTATCCCTGTCCCTGCAGCTAACCGTAAGAAGCCGTGTAATACTTTCTCTTGTTTTCGAGGGAAGTTGTGAAATAGAAGGAAAAAAAAAGATAATATTCCATAGATTCTTGAAAAATCAAATACTTCATTGCTGCAATAACTTTGCTTTCTTTATAGTGAACGAGAAAAATCAGGTAAACGAGTCAAAATCTACCCTGATCTGTTGAGCTCTTACAATTATTTTGGCCTCGTTATAATCTGGACTCTCGACGGCCTGAATTATAATCTCGAAAAAACATAGAAAAAAAAAATATATATATACCATATAATAATTACTCTAGTCTCAAACTGATCTTATCTTTAAGTGATTTTGGACTTTCCGGGCTAGGGCTGGCATCCGCAATTGCGCGAGTTGATTGTCGAGTCGCGTGGGTCGATATTCCGGTATCCAGAGTTGTGTGTACGTATGTGATCGAGCTACACAAGTCCGTATGTATAACGTAAATGGGAAAACGCTGCAGGTATAATATTTATTACGTTTATTTTCCTGCACAGCTGTATTATATATACATATGTGACGAAAGCTGTTCTAATACTGCAATTATTATTGCAGTTTCAACACAAATGCGAATTAAATTTCGAGCTTGAACTTCTGCTTCATATATACGAGTATGTAAGAAAGTCTTGAAATTGGGACCAGAACTAAATGTCCAAAATGAAAGGTGTCCTAGAGGAGGTCGAACTGAGTAAATTGCCCCGAAGAACATGGGGTCTCCGAAGTCGCGTTCGCGAGATATCACGAGTTAAAAAAAAAAAAAGTATCGCTTTGCGCCGCCGCGACGCGACGCGGCGCAAAGCGATACTTTTTTTTTTTTTAACTGTTAATTTCTATAATACCTATATCCTTACTTCAGTCAAATGCTTTTTGAACGGCAATTTCCGCAGTAAATGAACAGGTAAAAAATTCCCCCTTACTCAAATCTTTGTTCTGTAATAATCCAGCGGGATAATATACCTGCAAACCAGGTATATCGGATGTGCAATTTCGTTACAATGGATAAGAGGTTTCCGCTTTTGATTGTCAAGTAGATATCCGTGAGTGGTGACGATGCTTAGCTAATGAACCACCCGTCGAACCGTTAAGGGTAGCTACCACCTATATAAGGAGCAGATATTGAGCAACTTAAGGTCAGTCGAGAATTCGCCAAACCCCGGAGAGGTCCTAGACGAAAGAGAACAGCACAGGCAAGGTGGAATATTCTGCTCGAGAAACGTAATCGTCATCCAAGACAGGTAACTTTGACGAAAATTTTTTTTGTGTTATATATTTGAATACCATGATCAGCAAGGTTCGATCTATTTACTGATTTATTGCATTAATATCGTGAATCTCATCTCCGCATGATTCAGACGAATAATTACCATAAATTAACTGAATGTAAAATAATGAACGATGACAGTAAACTGGGAAGATAATAATTTACTTCATATTGTTGTTACAACAGTTGATAATCCGCAAATTGAAAGATGAATCGCATCCTGGTGATATTCCCGGTGGTACTGAGCGTCGTTTTCGCCGGTACCATCGTACAGCCACTCGAGAGGACCACTTCTCTGCAACGTTCCGCTGGCTCTTCTTCCGGTACGAATGTTCCAGGGGCTCAAGAAGTCCCGTCATATTCTACGGCGGCCAGTTCGCCCCAAGGTGTTGTTTCAGGACCCCCTGTACTGTACAGCTATCCAACGTATGATAATTACGAGAAAGCATTCTCCGTGCGAACGGACGCCGAAACGTATGTCGTACCCACATCCACGCCTCAACCCGAACCAGAGTCCAGCTGGAGTTCTGGAATATGGTCGGTGATGTCTCCGGTCTCGAGGTTCGCCCTGAGCTACGGTGCGCGTGCTGGACTTTTTCTATTGAATTTAGCACTGCTCTTGGTCCTCGGAGCAGTTTTCACCACCAGTATTTGCGCCTTTACTCCTCTCTGCACGATAACCATCCTCGGATTAGGAAAGGCTGAGGTAAGTGCACGCTTGGAATTTTTTATTTATTGAGTTTCTTTATTTTCAAATTTTTTCTGGCAATATTTCTTCGGAGACCCCATGTTCTTCGGGGCAATTTACTCAGTTCGACCTCCTCTAGGACACCTTTCATTTTGGACATTTAGTTCTGGGACACCCTGTATATAAGTCGTGTCCTTCATTGAATTTTCGAAGTTTTCGACTTTCTCAGTTCTGAGCTGTCTGCATTCCGGCCTGTCCGAATGTAAAAATTCGAAATCGCCTCAAATCAATTCGTAATTTTGACCGTAGTTCGGAAGTTTTAAAATTCGTAGCTTTAACCCGTCCCCAAAAAATCATTCTATGATAATTTACTTCGTTGTTGAAACCAGACGTACAGGTCAGAGTTCATATTTTTAATTGATCATTGATTAATTTATTCAAAAAAGACAAAATATTGTGAAAAAATTCTTGATTGATGAAGGCAAATATAAATAGTCTTGTATCAAACTTGGGTAGTTTTAAACACAGTACCTATATATACGCAGCTTAATTCACACGACCTGTAAAGTAGCCTGCAGCTAAGTCTATCTCTCCATACGCTAACGGAGATTCAAGAATCGTATGTATACATATAATACCTATACCTATACCACTTGGTATTAAATAATTAATTTTCATCGTGCACACGCGGTATATACCGTACCGAGGTGTAATTACATAGATTACGACCATTCGTTATCCAGCTAGCGCGTCTATCCTCAAAACCGCAAACTTAGGCACTAAGACTATTATAAGATATAGGTACCTATACAAGCGAGTACCCACTTCCTCGCCATAGAGTTCAGCTATATTCGCTATGTACATACATATATGTATATACATATAGTACAATAAGTATAATGTACGGGTATATCGTACCAAGTGCGATTATTGCTGGACCGCAAATACGTATATATGTATATGGTACAGAATGCATGAGCCATATCACATCATATCATATCATATCATATACAGCGTACGATTATAACCCACAGAGGTACAAGACACTGCTTAGGTGTACAAGCTAGGCAAGGCTAGGCTAGTCCAACCAACCAACCAACCAACCAACTAACTAACTAACTAACGGTCAAACGAAAGTGCAAACAAACGGCATCGCCGCGATATCCTGTTGCGAACGCGCCGCGCCAGTCAGAGACCCGCGGTAATTAGCAGCCATTAAGCCCGATCTAACGATTATAGTTAATGATTCACGCGGATCACAGCGGTTGTAGATATACGCACGTATGTATATACCTATACATATACCGTTTCCACTATTTCGAGAAACCTTATACGTATAACAATAAAATCTCGTTGTCAGTATAATATTTGTACACATACACATATCCGTATGTATGTATGTATGTATGTATGTATGTATACGTATACATGTAAACTCTTCGTTTTAATTCCGAAACAAAAAAAAAATCATTATTTCCATATCAGAGAGGTAATTAGATGTAGGTGTCTGCAGTAAAGCACTGACATAGGTACGTATACCTACAACGTAGTGCTGCTGCAGCTTACATTGTGAAATTGATATGGAAGAGCAAGAATAGCAATGTTCCACTTTGCGCGTGTCAGTGTCACGTGCCGCCTGCAAAGTAGGAACTACTCGCTAGCTCACTCGCTCGCTCCGCTCGGCTCATATAGGAGTTCGTACTAGTTGGCTAAGCCTATCGTCGGCGTACCCCGCGTCTAGGTATTAGTGAGGGAACTGGGGTCGATGGGAATCTAGGAGAAAACGCTAGTGACAACCGTGTCAAAAACATTGACTATACTTATCACCACTTTAACATGACATATAGCCTGCTACCCTAACAATTAGGGTTTGTACGAGTTTTATCAATGTTTGACAGACATCGAGGCGAAATCACGAAACCCAAGAAAATTGAGTCGAATTATGACGATTCGAAGAAGACGATTTTCCCTGTATATTTTTTTGTAAATCACGTACGTCGATTGAAGCAAAATATGTTCTACCTACTTTATAGATTCTCTTCATTTCCAATTTATCCCCGATCTCACGCGATGGTACGAATCGATTTGTACCGCGTTTCGAATGAGTATGATAATTATGAATTTCGCGTATATCTCGGTGGTCCATTGAAGCTACTTATACGTAGATATAACCGTCCCACGTGACCGGGTGCGCGATATGTAAGCCTCCTCTCACCGACACACAAACAACAACCGACGTATGTCGACACAATTATACCGCATGCCGTCAGGTAGATCTGGTCGAGATAGGCTAGAGAACCATTTAAGCGCCTTTGGGAGCATAAATAATCCTATTAAGCGTGTCACTGCCTCTGTCAACAATCTGACAGCCAACAAGATAGGAGCACGGAGTCTGCAGCATATATATCCGTGAGTCCGGGGAGACCTGTGCAGCATGAGAAGAAAACTTTTACGTCAGCACCTGCAGCAGTTGGTATAGTTGGTAAGAGGACCAACGAGTATTCATGTCCAGATGTATATTTTAACTGCGGTATGTACATACCTATGTATAATAGATTATCGAAAAGGGGTCCGAAATTACAGATCGACCGGCAATATTTTTACGAGTTCGTGAAAATTATTTTAAATATGGTATATTTCGAGGGATTTGAAAGAATTTGAAAAGAAAAAAATTAAAAAATTGTGATTTTCTCACAGATATATATGATCGCCATGATGTTAGTTATTATACATGAGAAATAGTATATTGTTAGAGTTAGCTCGTGTTTTATGCGGATACGTATATACGGGCACTGGACGAATTGAACGTGTTAAATAAATCCCCGCCCTTTACCGCGGTGTGTTTAGGAAACTCTATATGTAATATTCAAAAGACGATAGTATCACGTATGCGCATACCTTGAGTATACATATATCTAATACCTAAGGTGGTACGCCACTGCCTACTGTTATACAGGAGCCATTTACGGCTCTACGTACGCGGGAAAGATATGCGCATAGTGATCGTCACCAGTCGACACTAAACTCGTATATATATCTACCTACCCAGGAAACACCCTATAAGAACTGCTACTGGATGAACCCGGGATAAGATAATACCGACCTTTGCACGATGGGTAATTAATGACGACGCCTTTTGGACGTTCTTTCTTCTTCTTCTTCTTCTTTTTTTTTTTTTTTTTTTTTCGAGAGAGAGCAGTGAGACTCGAAATGGAATTTAATGATGGGATCAACGCGTATTGTAATTAAAACCTGTACATCAAGTTTTCGATTTCTTACGATAAGGATCGCATATTCTTAACTTTGACTTGTGCACAGAAGGGGGAAAAAAAAAGTGTTAATGGTTTTTTTTATCGTTATTATTATCATGTTCTAAAGAGAGCTCAGCAAAGTGCTGAATTTCAGACCGCCAGCATATCATCATGACGATTATAGAAAATAAAAAAGCCAGACGTTGACATTCTTGGCAGAAAAATCGCGGCTATGTCAGCAGATAACTTGAGCCCAGCTATAGAATTATATTATCCATAAATTTTTATTTATTTTTGTTTTCTTTTACCACTATATATATGCGCGGTCGTCCAGAGAGTGAAAGATTTTTTTTTTCAACAATGAAATTGTAAATTTTTTTGTGAAAATTTCGTAAGTAGCTATATACTATTTAGCAACGAAGAAAAATTTATTCTAATTATGGAGTAGAAAAGTTGTGAAAAATATCATCGAGGACGATGTGCCCGAGCGTGAAAAATAAGAAGCGCACTGCAGCGGCGTGGAGAGGTCGTAGTTATTATATTAGCCAGTTAGAAAGAAAGAAAAAACGAAAAGAAAAAGAAAGAGTAAGAAATAAATAAATAAACCTGTATATATGTATATACCGAGCGTAGATTTCCATCAGGGAAACAAGTTTAATTTTATGCAAAACAGGACCAATCTTCCCGAATCTCTTCGGATCGGTAGAACCCATGCCAAGGACACCTTTGTCTCTACCTCGAATCTCTTTTGCGGAGATGACGAAGAAGAGTACGATAGCATCTTGATTCACGAGGGTGATTTGTGTCTCTCGGACGAAAAGAAGAAAAGAGGCCCATCCTGGGTGCTCGAATTTTGCTCACCTTAGCTCTGCTCAGTTCACGTTCTCGTTCTTGTTCTTTTTTTTTTTTTCGCGTTCTCATCGCTCAAGACAAACGGGGACAACGACATGCCCAACGTACCTGACCGCTGGGGTCAACTGACCACGAACCACGCGTCCTCACTGGGCTATCTACCCGACCAACGAGAAACAGGGGATCTCATATTTATCGCAAACAGTTCAAGCAAAAGCCCCTGTCTGTCTGTTTTACGAATGACTATCGACTACTCGCGATAATATATATACACGTATATATCTATATGTACTTTTATACAATACCAATCGCAGTATACGTACATTCGAGACGCATAAGCTACGGCATAATATTTAGTACGCTCGACCGTGGATTGCGGGTCACGTAAATTAAATAACTGCAATGCAAGTATAAGCAGATATTATATAACTGTGCTAACTTTACGCGCATATACTGATTACGATGTAACATTATTCAAGTAAAAATGAAGAAAATAAAATCTGATGTTTTTTGGTTGAAATCTCAAAAAAAAAATCTATTTAATTTTTCTTTTTCTAATCTCGCTTCTACGATGATCTAGGTCTAATCATTAATTTGAAAGAAGACTTTGTCTGATCGTCTTTCGCGAATTATTATAACTCGATGCAACAACGCGTCGTATGCGACTATATATATATATATATATATATATATATATATATATGTCGGTTGGGTCGTTGAAACGCGTTTCTTTTGTTGTTCACTAGTCACTGAGTTTATATGTATATATGTATACGTTCTATATAAAGTCAGGAAAAGAAAGCGTCGTCGCGGATGTCCGCGAAATTATTAATCTCATTTCGTATATAATTTGCTTGCTGCATAATATGTACCATATATCATCGCTCGCAATTATTATAATAAAAAAAAAAAAAATATATATATATATATATATATATATATATATATATATATATATATATATATATATATATATATATATATATATATATATATATATATATATATATATATATATATATATATATATATATATATATATATATATATATATATATATATATATATATATATATATATATATATATATATATATATATATATATATATATATATATATATATATATATCTATAACATCGAGAGATTCAAAAAGATAAATTTCAAATAATTTCCCATTGCGTATTATATCCACAAGTAATTATCGCGTCTATATTTCATTTACGAAAATTTCATACTTCCACGCGTATTATACATATGGGGTATGTATACATAATCGTGAAGATATAATTTCATATTCTTCATTCATATTATACGTATATTGACATAAAGCGATCCCAACTTGCACGTGGTAATCTATATTCACGTCGTTCAAGTCAACGATTGATCTAAACTTTATATACCTACATAAAACACAATTTATTCAATTCAATATAATAGAAAAAAAATGAATAAGATCTGCTGAATATGAAACAGATTTCAATTAGCCGCTGTATATTAGCCATATTATATCCTACACGTCACATGACATGATACGTCGTGGTAGCCGTTGCGGCAGCGTTTAGTTCGGAAACAGGGAAGCTGCTGCTGTTGGTCGAGCAAAAGTCAATATTAGCGGGACTGTAGCGCGACGGAGGCACGGAGTTCTGCGGAGCTCGAAGCCAAGCACAGAGTTGGCGGCAGGTGCCGGGAGTCGCCGTCGGAAGTTAGCCGGCGATATCGGCGCTATCGGTAGGTAGGTACTGCGGGTAGGGCCTTTGTTCGTAAATATGCCATCGATTCTACTGGCCGAGAGGACAACATGCGACACTTTGCCTTAGCTAAGATATATTATACGCGCGTGCGTATACATACACGATACATACGTAGAACTCGATGCAATACTAATGTAGGTACATATATGTTTATACGATGAGAATATTCATGTCCAATTGTATATTAAAGGATGCACTGCAATACTTCGACGGCCACCACGCGCATTCGAGTTACGCCAGTGTCGAGCCGCCGCTCTAGCGTATTATTCAGATTAGATAAAGGCGATTAATATTTATAACTGGTAATAGGTATAGGCTGGCTGATGTGTGTCGCCGAGACTTAACGCGCGTGTATAATATACACATATATATATATATATATATCGGTACACGACTTAGAAATATCATTTCAGTCGAAAGAAGACTATAGAATTTTAACAACTATTATTCAATTTTCGTTATTTCTTACTCAACTCTTACTATATAATTCGACAGCATATATAACTGCTATATAGCTCTATGTTTATCCAGCGGAAGAAATTAAGAATTAAAAAACCATAGAGGAGGAAATTCGCGGTCTCCCCAAATGTCGTTCTATCGATTAACGACCCACCCGTATACATTTCTGTTCAAGACGCATACCATTTCCAAGGCTTCAGTCACATAGCACGGCGTTTTCACAAGTAAATCTATTACGCGCTGCGGCTGCGGTAGCGGCGGCGGCGGCGGCGGGGGGGATGAATTGATAAGAGAACCAACGTCAGTTGGTTGGTCAATTTATGACCGAAAACAACACGCCGATGATGATGAAGATGATGATAACAACAATAATTATTTGTATTGTAATAGTAGAAATGAGTTGTTCGCTAAAAGTTAGAATATTAATATATATGTATCATAATATGAAGTTTGATTGTTACTCACTGTGAGTTTAGATCTCTGTTGATATGATATCGCCTTTTTGTATAGTGATGTTTTTTTTAATCCAAGGATTGGGTCGGCGGATATATATGTATAAGGCGACAACGATTTCCCGCCGTTTTTTTCTTATTAACAATCACACGGAGCTCTGATATCACCACACACAACACATCTTATCACAAATCTGTTAAACCACATAATATATATGTTATAGTGTAGTTTGTTTTAATTTTTCTCTCGTTTTATTATATTTATTTATTTATTTATTTATTTATTTATTTATTTATTCATTTATTGTTGTATTCTCTGTTTCTTTCTTTTGTCATGGGTGTGATGATGAATATAGTGAGTGAAAGAATGAAAAAAATATATGTACCTATATTCATTTACCACAGCTTAATAAGCAGCTGTAAAACGACTATCGTCAGAATGTTAAATACACCGATATTATTAGTTCGTATCTATTTTTAAACATTGTTTATATTTATTTAACACTAGCTCAAATAATTGTCACTCATTGTTTTTATCATGACGAATATAAGCGGGGCGGACGGTCCGCGATCTCCACGTGTGAGGAATGGTTTTCAAAAATTAAGTGCATGATCGTGTCTCGATTTGATTAACGATTTTACGCACATTCACGTTGCACACGTGTCCGGACATTAGAAGATCCGGATCAAAATTAAGACAAAAACAAAAATGAACAAAATTAATAATAACACTAGTGTCACTAATTCATATTTCAATTCGTGCACGGCTTGTGTATTACTACGCTATACACTAATTGTCAGTTCAACTATTATCTGTTACGTGTAATATTAAGCCGTGGAACAGTTTTCGAATTGAGATGAATAACACCGCGGATCATAATCGACCGCAACTCAAAGCCGTGACATTGGATCGTGACGAACCGCAGTTGATTGTCACCCGTTTTCTTTTTTTTTATTCTTTTTTTTTTTACTTTTTCTTTTTCTTGTTCTTTTCCGCACGCACCTATAGTATATTGCGAACGTAATATAACATGCGCACTGACCACAAACGTAAGCGTCAACTAGTCACTAAATAAATTATCAAAAGTCCCATTATTATTATTATTATTTTTTTTTTTTTTTTTTTTTTTACATTATTACATTTATTTTTCTATTTCTTTATCGTTTCCACAATTCTCTCTCACTCTCTCTATCTCTATCTCTCTCTCTCTCTCTCTCTCTACAAGCTATACTAAATATTTATTATACTTATGTAATTTAGTTCATTTATTTCTTTTAATTATTTTATTTTTAACTCATACTACGCGCGCACGACACGAAGTATAGTATGTGAATATAACAGCAAAAGAGAGGAAAGAAAGTAACAAAAATTGAACAAAAATGGGAGAAACAAAAAAAGAGGAAAGATGCCCGATCGGATTAGCGCTAAACAGCCGACTGTCAAAATGTTCGGGTCCGTCAGCTGATCGCCACGCGTTGCTATGGTAACGAGCGCGAGGGTCGGCTGATCGAGCGCATAGGATAACGCGATCTTTAGACGAATTATAATGCGAATTAATAACGATTAATAAAATAAGAGTCGAATGTTTATTGTCTCGATACGAGGGCTAGCCCGGTAAGCCCCGTATATTCCTGCACCTACACGTAACTAAAACGTCTTATAGTTTTGGAGTCTGCCGCCGGTTATCTCGCGTGACTTTTTGACGTGCTGGGTGGTATTTACGGAGGTTATCACAAGCGGCGTAGACCGTGCTCTCGTGACGGCAGCCGGGCGTGCACTGCTTCGCTTGACTCGGGCCCGTTCCCTCGCCAGTCGATCCGCTGCTAGCGGCTTTGCTAGTCTTTCTATAGGCTAGCGGCTCCCCTCGCCGTCCACCCGCCCGTGCGTACATACGTCCCTGCGTCCCTCTGTCCCGCCGTCCGTCTGTCCGTCCGTACGTACGTACGTACGTTTCTTCCTTCCTTTGGTTACGACGAGGTTCTCTGTGACGATGCGACAGCGCGGTGGTGGTGGCGGCGTAACGTGGTGCAGTCCGCGGTCTAAGGTTATATTATACACGCGATACGATTATGCGTCTATATGTATAGAAACGCCCGATGTATTACTGCTTACCAGTCTATATCGTTCCGAGAGGCAGATAATTCGTTGAATTGACGTGCCAATGGTCCGCGAAATTAATACAAATCAATCGAAATTAATGCGAATTAACACGAATTGAATGAAGTATTTTGAATTATTATGAATTAATTCGAATTGAGAGAAATCAAAAAAAAAAAATTAAATAAAATTAACAAAATTCGATTGAATTAACTTAGATTAGATGAACATTAACGAAAATTACTCCGAATTAAACGGAATTCACCTGGATTCGTTTCCTATTCATTCTAGTTTGTAGAGCAAAAATCTTCATACGAATAATATATGAATTTGCTATTCATCATTATTTCGTTCCAAGTACACGAATATGCTATTACGCGAGATGATGATGACTCGAAATACTGAATCGACTATATGTCTGTGTAATTCAGTTTGTCTGTAACGGAAAATTCTGTCGGCACATCGCAAATTGTGACATTAGTTACTTACACTTATTTAGGCGCATTTACTCTGTATATATAGTGATAAAAAAAGCCTGCAAACGTCTGCGAATGATCTCCAGTATAGGAACTATCGTTTGATCGCGAAACAATTACGAAATGATTAAATAAAAAAGCACTTTTTATTATTTAATTTATGACACCGTAACTACGCGAGTAAACAACCGTAACTAAGCACGCCATCTTGATTTCACCTACCGTCGTTGTCCCGAACTATTAACCCAGATCGGTAATGAAGTTCGCTTACCTACATAGAACCACTACCCCGAAGATATTATCGGAATATATGCGAATATAAATATTTATCCCGGAAAACTATCATGGAAAACCCATTTTATTTATTTATTAGTTTTAATGCACTGGAAATTGTCGGTATTGGAAACTCCTGATAAATAAAAATTATTCATAGTTCAATAGTTTTCATACGAATATATGTAATTGATACTTGTCATAAATTTGTTCTAAATATGCGGATACGCTATTACGCGAGACTACGATGACTCGAAATATTGAATCGAATATATTTCTGTGTAATTTAGTTCATCTACCACGAAAAATTCTATCGGCACATCGAAAGTTCTGACATTGGTCACTTACACTTATTTAGGCACATCTCCTTCTGTATGTAGTGATAAAAACAACCAGCAAACATCTGAGCATGATTTTGAGTGTCGGTACTATCGTTTAATCGCGAAACAATTACCAAAAGATTAAATAAAAAAGCACTTTTTATTAACAAACTTTACGACACCGTGACTACGCGAGTAAACAACCGTAACTAAGGACGCCATCTTGATTTGGATCCGGCGGTACGCTACCTACCGTCGTTGTCCCGAACTATTAACCCAGATCGGTAATGAAGTTCGCTTACCTACATAGAACCACTTCCCCGAAGATATTAGCGGAATATATGCGAATATAAATATCTATATTTAGCGACTATCAAGATCTAGAGATCCAGAAGAAGAATTTAAAGAAGAATCTCGGCAAGAATCGACGAAAACCAAACGAAAATAGAAGAAAATATTGAGAATCGCACGTAGATATACCACGGTTAGTATAAAATTACTCGTTTGATTTAAATCTTGTCTTAATTGTTGTCGATATGACTGTAAAGGTCGAAAGAAGGTAGGCTAGGTGTAGGTACGGGTCCAATTTTATTCTCGATTTTACATCGCGAATTAACTTTTACTGACGTGAATTATTAGGAATTTATTTAGAATTGTTGAATTAATTCAAATTAAAAGCAATTATTTCGAATTGGAATGAATTAATTGGAATGATAGTGAATTAATTTGATTTATTATGAATTAATTCGAATCACAAGAATTAAATTGGATTGTATAGATTATTGTGAATTAATTCAAACTAAAAAATGGATGTGTCGATTCAGGTTTGAGTCATTTGCCCCTCGTATTGTTTATCGTTATTGTCAATCGAGACCTCGCTCTGCGGGGAGTCGGCGTGAATCCAATTGTTTTTTATTTATTTATTTATTTATTTATTTATTTATTTACCCACTTCTTTCTACATCCTATACGTAACACGTACAACGCGTTCGCACACTGTTTCAACGCGATTATTATTCAACGCACGAATAACAATAATTATCGCGGAAAATAGTCCGCGTTCTAGATTACGTATACAAGAATGTCCAATGAAGTGGTTCTTCTAATGAGAGTTGACGATTGACTGACAATAATGAACCAAAAACAAAAAAAGTACGCAAATCAACGAATAGATAAAATTAAATAAAAAAAAAAAAAACAAAAAAAACAAGCAAAATGAAGATCGGTAATTCGAGGCGCCTTGCGTCACTCTGACCATAATCTCCAGCGTGGGTGCCTTTGTGTTTTGCACGAGAAGGCTATCGCTTGATATAGGCGTGGTCGTTGGTTGTGTCGTCGTCGTCGTCGTCATTCGCATCGTTCGCATCGTTGGCGTCGTCTGATCGTATGTCTATCGCAATCGTTCGACGCACAAAAACTAGTGGCTCGATTCTTCGAACCTGCCCCGACACTAGGCCAACAAACGACACCCACATTAACACCGTCAGGCTGCGCGAAGGCGACGACAAAAACACAAGGTTCTGGATACACACGACGCGTCTAATACTAATATAGATCTACATCCCAGTATATATGTGAGAGGGATTTATTATATGTATAGGTATATACTATATGTGTACCTATAATAACACATAAAACATCCGTGTGCCGCGAGGCCACGGGTCTGTCAGAACTAATACCTTCGTAGAGAATGACTTGTGTACATTATAACATGTACGATAAAAAAAAAAATCGTCCAAAACAAAAGCTACGCTATATCTGCAGCACACGAGGCCAATGACTTACTTTACTATTTACCTCGCGGTTGGATAAAAGCGAGATTGCACGCGTAGGAATTGGCAGCGGGTAGTTTCAATTGCCCTGGTCCAATTGTCGTGTATACCTACAAATTACACATACGCCATACAACTGATTTCCAGTTTATCTTATCGGGCTGAGCATTAAAAGCCATTGGGTAACTCGAAGTCGATAGTGGGATGACCAACGCTAACTGGTCCCTGTCCGGTATGGAACATTTTCGAGTTTACTCTACAATACATATCTATAACTCGTCAATACGAAAGTATGTGTATGTTTAGTCTAAACTACGGCACACATACCTACTGCGTAACTTGTACAACGTACAAGAGTTGGGTAAACTTGTGAAAGTCAATATGTATGTATGTAGGTATGTATACCTACATGAGCTTATGGGCTGATGAAAATTCCGGTGATTATTTAGCGACAGCTGGTTAATATTGCGCAATGAAAATTATTCCGATTATCTCTATATTATACGTCTATACGTCTGTATTATAATATCGCAATGTTGGAAAATAATCAATAGCTGGCTTAGGCAATAAATATATTTACGATAAGGTAACGTAACGTAACGTCTACCGTAGCTTTTTATGCAATCGATAGGTGCTGAAAATTTTGTCCTCGAAATTGTAAAAAAAAAAACTAAAAACAATTTTAAGAAAGGTCGGGAACGGAATCATAAAGAGTTTGCGAACGAACACGTGGATGATCATTCTGTACCGAGAAAACTGATTGTTAGCCTCAACCACCACGTGCCATGAACTATGTTTACGTTGCAATTACATATGTAAATAACCGGACGGGCCGGGGCACTGGGCAAGTAGCAAAACCAGCACATGCGATGCGCAATTTAAACTGTACTGCAGATGTCTAAAAGATATGTGCAGTGTATCCGTAAACGTCATACTTCGCGTAGTGGATTATTAGGTTGACAAATATAGGTATAAAATATCTAGATATTCGTATTCACAGCTATTCCCATAAGAAGCGAGTGTTTTCAGTTAATTGTAACAGAAGCTGACGAGAGAGGTATGATGTATAAATGCGAGAGAAATAGATTTCCGTATACGCGACGATTTTTCAATTAATTTATCAATCAGTTAATCCTCATTAGGTTTCGCTTCTGCACCTGTCCAGCATATTTTTTATAACTTTCTTTACTTTTTTTTTACATTTATCTCTTCACACCCCGATGCTAATTTGAAAGTCAAAACAGTCTCGATCCAGAGTAGCAAAATATCTGGTTGTTATAATTCCTGAGACAACACATATTTAGGTATACGTATACGTCACGAAACCGGCTATGGAATTGCTCCTGTATATGAATGTATTACATACATACATACGTGTAACGGATTCATCGACGTGAATGCATGGGAATGAAAATTGATCACTATAAAGGAACAGACCGCGACAGATTCATTGACTGGGTAGGTAAGGTGTGCTTGATCACCGCGAGCAACGTTTTGCCAAATATTATACATACCTAAATGAGTAAGAAAAATGAAGTAACAAAAATACTCGACACACATGATTAAAAATCGATTTCAATTCATGATTCGACAAATCACGTTACATACTCATTACTCCAGTAGGTATACACAAAATTATTATCATGCAAACCCATTAGGTTATATAACACAAGATTGTAGTATATAATCAAAACTCGCGGAAGTAATTATATGTAATTGTTATTATTTTTTTCAAATAATTAACTAACGAATCCCAATAATGGGGCTATAGTTTATCACTTGGTAAAATTTGTTTGATAAAATTCAAGTACTGCTCATTGTGATCGAACGCGATTTTTACAATGAATTCAGTTGAAGTCAGTCCCATTTAAGCCGCAATTAAATTTCGAACTGCTACATCTCCCAGACTCGATTTTCAAATTGTGCTTTATTTTGCCTCAAAGCCTGGTACCTCAAGAAGTACCAACGAAACAAATTTCATCAAAATCGTACAAACAGTTGTCAAGATATTTTCACTACTTTTAAACCCCACCTTTGCCTACCGGTCCTTTTGGACGATTGCCTTCCGACCGTTTTTGATCAAATTCAATACCGGATCTAAACTTTATTGGTTCGATCAAAAGTTATTCGTATTCGTATACGTGTCCCAGTTTTTAGAGACGCAATTGTACTTTTCAAAAGACATTTTTCCTCTTCGCTGTACCGTGAGCTGAGCAGCCTAACGTGAATGGCGAAGTAGTGCTATCTTGGAGATAGAAGTACGGCTACTTACGTGGAACATAAATAATGCTAGTATACCTCAACGGTAAGCGGTAGATCTTAACTCACATTCGTTTTGTTGTTGTGCATAAATAAAGAGGACAGTACGTTCAATCATTTATTTTCAGAATAGAGAAGATAGTAGATTTTACACTGTCACACATAATTTCTGCAATTTTATAGCTGCGGTTTCGATAAATACCCTGCAACGAGTCATGGGCTAAGGCTGTAAGCGATATCTATACCTATTGAATCTTCTAATCAAGGAAACCATTGATTCATTAATTGCATGCAACGCCATGTGTACGAAAGTTAAACAATAAGGAATATCCGGATAAAGTAATAATTGGGTCTAAGTATACCTATACGATAGAAAAGCAGTGTGCAAGATTTGTGCAGAAAAATTGATACAAAATATTTTTCAACTGCAAAGTAACTGCAAATTAAGAGATATATGTATAGTTACAGGTTTCTAAAATGGATGGGCTATCCGTTGAATTGTTATTATGGATAAAATATTAGTGATCGAGATTACCATAATCCAATGAATCGTAAGAACGTAAATAATAGCCAGAAAAGGAGACCCCAGAAAGCTGTTACCACAGTATAATGAGCGATCCTTAACCTGAAAATTGAAACAATATAATTGATAATGGAAGAATTCCTTGGCGTCCAAATTTCGATGAAGATAAAATTAAAAATTTAGATACAGTGGAAAACACACGTCACGCTGACTTTAGATTTTGACCATGAACTGGGAAAGTGGGGTAATATGGCCCCCCTTCAAAAATGAAGAAATGCGGAGTAATATGACCCCCTCGAAAAATTAAAAAAAAAAAAAAAAAAATGTCACATAACATTTTATCATACAGCAAAACATTGTCATATTACCCCACTTTTTCCTAATTGTCAGTTCTCGACGCCTGCGATGTTCGACACCCGCAATGCGTTGGTGTAATGCTGAAAACTCGCGACCTGGCGCACTAATACACCTATTAACAGAATCTCGTGAAAAGTGGTTCGTACTTTGCAAATCTGGTACATGCTTGAGGTACAGTGTCCAATGACTCCTTTAGGAGGTAGACTCTGAGCCCGCGAACATGACGATAACTGTAGTCTTCCCAGTTCAGATTTCCCACGTTGAAGTCAAACTCACTGCGATCGGTGAAACCTAACTTCTCCCATAGTCGCAGAACGTTATTGTTACAGAATCGCCATTGTTGCATTGTGAAGTACTCAAGTACAGCACTGAACTTGTGAATCTTCCTATACGTCTCCAACAGCCTGTATTAAGTCAATCTGATAAATTAGGCATCCGGAGAATTCCGTAAGCCATACAGTTTATCCACATGTTATTACGTTCTATTTACTCTCCTAAACGGTAATACTCATCACAGGGACCTGGAAAACTATATGCGTGATTTTCCGTGAGACGATATTACTCAGCCTTGTAAATACTATTGGTACTCATTACTATCGATATATCGACGTCGCGGTGGAAGAAACAGCGATCTCGAAATTCGTTTGAAAAAGCGACAATTTCGAGTTTTGCTCGAAATACAAGCCATCTCAAGTTTGGCTTGGGAAAAAAACAGCTGTAGCAAAACTTGAGATAGCCGATTTTTTAAGCAACACTCTGAGTAGCCACTTTTGAAAGCGAATTTTTGTGATAGCCGGTTATTTTGTGGAGCCGTTGTCATCACAGCCCGTTTCTTTTGGTAACTTTAATATAACGAGCAAAGATATTATAGGTAGACAGGAACTTCTTACACAGGCTTTCGTCCGGTGAGCCAGGCCAAACTGTCCATTATGACAGCGGGAATGAGGTGCAGGAAGATGACGTAGATGTTGTGAACCCAGCGATACTTGTTAAGTCTGAAGCAGTAGTACCATATGGTGTTCATGCTCGGAAATTTCTTGTTATATTTCTCTGAATATTCCGTGAATTGATGCCACTTAATTGGCTTTTGACAAGACGAGACTACATTATATATAGGAGGTTCTACGACATCTGGAACCATCGAAATATCTTGGTTGTTCATATTCATACTCCTGGAACATATATTTGCACGGTAAACGCCTGTGTTTTATGGCAATTCGTATCTCTTGTCTCGTGCCATGGCACATGATTAATTACTCGAGAGTGTGTCTTACTGGGCTTTGGCGATATCCCAGGCGGCGGCGATGATGTTGCTGACAACGTAGTCAGCGGGGATCATGTCCGCAACCAGTTCCCCGTTGCAGTGCAAGGTTCGCAATACTCCCACCCCGACACCGACCAAGATTCCGGTAGCACCATAGACATTATTTATCCATCCAGCAACAGGTTCCTTCGACGTAGCAACTATTATCGAAGGCCTCACAATGCAGAGAGGTAGACTATGGCAGTTTCGACGAATAGTGTCCTCTGCAATCGCCTTCGTAAAGGTGTACGTATTAGGCCATTTTCCCAAAAGTCTGTAACGTTTGTTAATTCGCAAGCGGCCTAAACATTGTTTTCTAAAATACTGTATAAAAGTATCATAATCGTTTTCTATTTGTTCATACTGAAGGAAGAGTTCTGCCGATAACAATATCATCGATGGCAAACAAGTCAAAAACCGAGATCCAATGTACAGAGAACTTCGCTTACACTGGGGTCAGATTTTCCAGAGACGCATCATCCAGTATGTCCAACAGATTGAGCAGCTTTTCGAAGTCCATTGGTGGTGGATAAAATTTTTCTTCGATTATCTCGTTATTGCAATTAGAGTAGGCTGTTGAGATATGGACGAATGCCTGTTACAGATGAGCAGGGAATTTCGAATGAAAGCAGAAGACTGGATGATAAGATTTGTCAACGATAATGAAGGAAAAAAAAATTACGCTCGGTGTTCTCACCTTGAGATTTCTCATTTCCTTTGCGAATAAAAGAAGCTCCTTGGTTCCTCCAACGTTGATGCCAGCTGCAATTCTCATTTTTTCATCAAACCGTACGGTGGCTGCACCGTGTAACACTACGTGCGTGGTTCGAAGGAGCTCTTTCTGCTCAGGAGACAAGCCGAGACCTTCCTTCACCATGTCACCTTCGATCAGTACAACTTTTTGAGAAAACGCAGGCCTTTCTCTCTTTAGTCGGTCAAAGATCTGCAACGTGAACGGTGTGATTGCATTTACTGCATGCGTATGGTATCATTGATAGATGGAAATATCTCGTGAGGGCATTGTTTATATCTATCTATGTATACACAGCGTAAAATTTCTCCAAATGTTAGAGACAGTTAAACAATCGTTTTCCGAATGGGAATGTGAACGTGAATTTTTGTGAATCTTGCACAGTAACCGTACCAACAGAGCAATAATCAGCAATTGTCACATATTATTTGAAGAAATATCACGTATGGTTTTACCTCAATAGAATCGGAAAATCGTTATACTCACTAGGTCATCGAAGTATCTATCGAATCTTTCCTCCGGACTTTTTCCTTTCTTTGTTCGCAGGAGCAAGAACAACGTGTTTATCTGCGCGCATGAACTGAAAATTACAATATTTCGACGCTGAATATACACGGCGAAGTGATCATGAAAACTTCTGTACCTCATTCAGGCGGTTGGTGAAGAATTTTTCATATTTCAAAAAAGCATTCGCCATTGCGATTAATTAGAAGTGATGCTGAATGATTCTCTTCAAAACAGTCATATACATACATTCATTATTCATAGAAAAATTTTTATATTTCGAGCATGTGTGCAGTGTCTGCGGAAACTCATATATTTATACGTAGATACTTACAATGCCAATAGTTCACACCGTGACGTAAACGCGATGCAAATTAGTGACAGCGATTATGGTCTGATCAGCCAATAATTAGAATTAATAAATATAGGACTTGCAATATCAATTGGATTGAAAACTTTAAGCACCTCATTTACAGATGTAGCCAAAGTGCAAGTATTTTTCTGACGCGTTAAGACTGCCCTTCTAGCAATATAGACTTTCCAACATGGGTTTATCGTACGTAATGCGGTATGGGTACACTCAACGAAATTGAAATTGTCGCACCTAAAGTAGGCAACCGAAATTACGCCACGTTTTAAGTTGGCAATGCCAATCTTGAGGACCACGACGATGGAAGGTGGCGAGTGAGTTAACATGGCATTGCCAAATTGAAACGTGGTGTAATTTCGGTTGCCTATTTTAGGTGCGACAGTTCCAAATTCGTTGAGTGTGCTTCGCCTCGTGATAGTTCGTAGCATCTAATTACCAGCAGGTGACTTCCGGTGGCTTGGCAGTATGAATAATTAATATCAATAAGGTGGATGTCATTAGTGTGCAGTGGAATTACTCAGCGTTCAATTTCTAATGTTTCAACGTTATCAGAATTTGAATTTTTCAAAATTCACTAACAATAGCGGACTGAGAATCTTGTTACACGTAATTGAGAATTATTCAGTTTAAATAGCATTATGGAATA
Organism: Macrophya alboannulata; assembly: GCA_949628255.1. NCBI lineage: Eukaryota > Metazoa > Arthropoda > Insecta > Hymenoptera > Tenthredinidae > Macrophya > Macrophya alboannulata. Next base: position 15,641,047 of record OX451208.1, read on the forward strand.
TACACTAGGGTGTTTTTTTTTCGACTATTTTTTTTTTCACTCCCGACCTAAAATTCTGTGGGACATGTCGAAAAAAAAATTCTATCAAAGTTATAGCCCTTAATATTAATATTAAGTATTTTCCCAGAGCGCGAAAAGATTTTCCATCTAAAATACACGTAAATCAAAATTCTTTTTTTTTTCAAAATTCTATAACTCAGCGGCATTTTCTGCTATCACATTGTTCTTGGTCGCAATTTACGCAGAATTAAACGATCTTCGAAAGCGTCTATAACGGCGTGAGTGCAACTTACACTGGTGAGATGGTACGGGTCACTAAAGTTGATTTTTACTCTAAATTCTCGTTTTTTCGCTGTTATCTCCGAAATGATTAACTTTACCGAAAAAATGTAAAGGAAAACTTTGTTGAAAATTTAATTTCCTACAAAAAGGGTCCTTTAGACCTAAATGCTCAGATTAATATTTCTTGAGATGTTGAACTTTAACTTACTCGTGATATAAAATTTTTATGGTTTATTGAATCAAACGTTTAAAATTTTTGATATTCCATACCATATTACACACATAATTTTCCGGAGAATCATCGTGTTACATTCGAATCTTTAGAAATTACCACTATTTTTATGTAATACTATGCATGTTTGAAGCCTCTACTTACCGCAGTATCCTCTCTGCGAGAAGTCTTCCCAGAAAACCGGTAGCCCCGGTGATCAAAACGTTGCACCCGGTGTAAAAACTTGCAATTTCACTGGGACCTATAGCTGGATCAGGTGCAGGATCTGCCATCATGTCCCGGATATAGGCAGACTGCGACATCTTAATAAGCAATCCTTAACGGATTAAATCAGAAATCTATAAATGACAGGCTTTAACACGAGACTACAGACTTGTCTGCGTCTCACTTTCACGTCAGAAGTGTAATTGCAGCTCTAAAGTAGGTGTCACAGTAAAAACTCGGTATTCCACATTTTCTTCAAAATATTTTCAGTCATGTTAGTCGCCACTTATCCAGCCTTATCTATACCTACACAGCCCAACATTGACAGAAAACACCTTTTCTGACAAATCGAGAAAAAAAACGGTTTTTTTTTTTGTGATTGGCGGCCACATATATGTAGTGCCCAATCTGCAAATTTCACACGTCAAAGGGAATATTTCAAGTTGATAAACGAAGCAAAAAAAATCGAATTTGGAATTGCGGAAGAAGGTTCAATTGTATGTATTTCGAACTTCCGATTGTCTGCGGTACATGAAAATATTTTCAATGAAACGAGCGGAAAATTTACGTTAAAAAATGTATTGGAAATTTTTCTGTGAGACTGTTATCTTCTCGAGTATTCCCAAAAAAACGTTAAAAAAGTGAAATATCGAAAATTGCATGAAAATTCACTGAAAAAAATTGTGTTGAGGTGGCTTGTGCCTCATTTCCACGGATATCAACCATTGATGATAGAAAAAAATTGTCGAAAATTTCGAGGTACAAAACCACACCGGGAATTTGTGAATTCACTCATATGCAGAATCGAACGGCTGTGCGATCTCACGTGGGCCACGAACAATATTTATGAAAGGTGAAAATTTACAGATTTTTATCAATGGTACCTATGGCATACGCGAGATCTCAAGATCACCCCACTCTACAAATTTGAATTCCTTACTGGAAAAATTTCAAAATTCAAAAAAGAATTCGAAAAATGAAAGCGTACGATGGCACGTGGAAAAAGAGATACGATAAAAATTTGTACACAATCCTCAGTTGAGAATGAGTGAGAAAATTGGATGTCGTATTTCTCGTGAGCGGTGATGGATAATACGTTAATAAAGGGTTGAAACTTGTCGGACTTTCCAATCTCAGTGCACGTTATAAGACCTCTATTCCTATGAAGAGTTTACCTATTTTCCCTTAAATTGACTCCTCTGAGTACTCTGAGCAGTCTCTCTACAGATTTCTGTAGCGATTTTACAAATTGAAAATCAAGGGCTGTTAGCTACACAAATAAATTATAATTGAAGAAAATGTCAAAATAATTCGAGTTTTTACTTTCGAAACCAATATTTGGAGATTCCTAAACTTACAATAAGAATTGTATCGATATTACCTATACGTATCAATATAGCGATGAGACAAGTCAACAGTCAAACCTCGGACAACGAACTGTGCTCCAAGAGGATAGACTCACAACTGACGATGCACGTAGAAAATATTACCATTGCTGTCCACCAGTACTTGCATGCTCGTAAATTTGTTGTGTCAAAACTCCAAACCCCATTCCCAAGAGTCACGAGGTATGCTTGTCGATGTCTCTCATCAGTTACAAGGCTTGGTGTAATGTCATTAAATTAACTAGAAATCATACGAAACTCAGAGGAGCATGGTTAATGATTCCAGTCTTTACCTTTCATCATCTACAGTGATATAAGAAAAGTATTGGTATCGGTCGAAAAGTGTCTCTTACTCATTTCAACGAATCTTTACGTTTTCGACCCTCTAAAATCCGAAAAACAGGTTTTTAGAAAGATGTCGAGACCGTCTGTCGGTCTGTTGGACAAACTCGCCCGGTGATCTCGGAATAATGGCTCTATGAAAAAATCTGAAATTCACAGGACTTTTTTTCACTTTATGAAATTGTTGCTTGCCAATATGTAGGGCGTTCTTTTTTTTGTAAGATTTTTAGATAACATTTTTTTTTTCGTTTGGTTTTTCATTACTTTTTCATATACTTTTTTTTCCCCTGACAAATCTCTGATACTAGTGAGACTTTTCTCCGAAATGTTGGATAAGATTGATCGAGTAGTTCCTGAAATCTGCATCGTCAAAGTTGACGAACAAACAAGTCACATCTTCACCTTCTTCTTCAGCTTCCTCAGTTTCTTCTCTTTCACAGTCCTACCAAATTGCTGTACCCAAGAACTTGAAGTTTCCAATTGTAGGTTTCTGTTGATTTTGGGCAAAGTTGAAAAAGCGCAGAAAATTTAAATGAAAAATGGAATGGAAATTTAAATATTTATTTCTGAAACATCTTAGAGACACTGCGCAGCATAATCGAAATGTTTCAATTCTCGCTGCTTCATATTATAATTCAAATTGCGCAATTCTTATCATACAGGTCGGAAGTGGAATAGAAAAATCCAAAAAATATATCTTGTATAAATATTTGTATCAAAAAATACCCCAACAATAAATAAGTTTCCAAAGTGAACAAAATTTTTGTCAAATATCGCAATACCTTCACTCCGGCTATACTGAAGTAATATTACTACCAAACTGAAATTGTCGGAAATATTTTCCCGTGGAAAAAACTAATCAGATGAATAATTCATCACCGTTTTTTTTTTTTTTTTTTTTTTTTTTCACGCAGAATGAAAAAAGTTAACCGAGTTTTGATTTACAAAAGAAAAAGTTGAACATAAAAATTTTAATTGCATATAATTTACAAGTTATACGCGAGATATTAAAGCTTCGTCGCATTCAAAATCATACTCCTTTAAACAAATATCTAAAATAGTCGTCTGACCAAATAAAAACTTGCCACGTAAAGGTAACGTTCAGAGTATCGTATATACCAGCATGTGAATTATACATGATCAAAGCTTCAACGTAGAATATGTTATGCATGTTATGTAAAATGGATACACTAAACAAAGGCTGGTTTGATGAAAATAAAAACAACAGTGTCGACTCATTATCAGGCCATGAAACTTCTCCAACGTAAGCGTTTAGAGACATCAGAACCTCGTTTTCCGCGGTCATGTTTCGGAAGTCAAAGCTATACCGAAAATAAAGTGTTTTTGAAAAATATTCATGCTGTTCAACATCGGCGAAGAAACTTGTCACTCAATATTGAGAACGAACGGTACACTCGCTCAAATATACTTGTCTTCAATCAAAATGCCTTGTGCATGATATACAAGTTCGTGCAAGTATATGCAATAGTGATAATAATAATCATTGGAATATGTAGGAGTGCTTTGACTGAACAGTGTGTTAGAATAAATTCACTTTCCGAAAAATCATTTGTAGGTTTATACTTTATTTATGCTATACCAAATAACGGCCACCCAATACAATTTACACATACATACAAGGGTTATACAAAGGAATCTGTTAATTTATAATCTTTGTAAGTATTTCACGCGGTGGGTGACGATGAGCTGGATGCAAAAGTAATTATGAGAAACCGAGCAGCTGTGTAATCTGCAGCGACTCAACAATTCGTCTGACGTTTGGACTATTTGAGTGTATGCAGTCCTTGGCCACATATCTTGTAGCTTTTGCCAAAAATTGCATAGCTAATGAGGCTGCTGCCGGAACTGAATACACTGTCAATTTAGATGTGAAATGCTTTTTGGCATTCGACTAACAAAAACAGTAAAAATTACTTATAGAAATGAATTTTTCAAAGAACGTCACATATTTACGACATGTCGTAGGTATCATAAGAATCGTCTCTGTCTACTCAACAAGCCAAGCATAATAGCTGCGTTCAGAATTCATATTTCTATATGTGGCATATATTATTTATTTTGCATCTTCTAATCGTCTGGAAACTATATCTAAAGTTCTTCAGGGGTTCACCAATCCTTGGCCCACCAGAATAATTCTAACGTTCTCGGTATCTGCAATTCACAAGGCAAACAATCTTACCCGTTATCACTTTTCTTTTGTTGAATATTATAGAAGCCTCACCCCGTAAATCGGGATCATGATTTATGAATCTTAGTAGTTATTTATTGATTTGATTTTTTTTTATTGACGTGCATGGTTTTTGACCGAGAAGTAGGTACTAAACGGATAGATCTTTACGCCCTAAACTGGCAAACGAGTAACCTCTGAGATTTCTTGTCTATATTTCCCATGGAGATGGTTTCAACTTTTCATTTATTGCACTACAAGTTTTTTTTTCTTCTTCTATTATTGTTATTGTACGTGGTTATTTATTTATACAAAGGGATTCAAGCAAGTTGAAAAAATCGTGTTCTCGGGTTATCTAATGACTCGAAGGATCGAAAAGCTGGATTATCTGTGCTGGTTATAGCTGCGAATACTCTCGACCGGGATCCCATACCCTGGAACAAAAATCATTCAGCGGTTGATGATATAGACACTTCTTGAAACCCCGATCATTTTCAACCGCGTGGAAATTAAATTGATGAAATTTCAAATATTTTCGTCCACAGCAGATATCCTGCACTGAACGCGGTTTTCCAAATCTTCTGGAACGAAAAAGAAATGTATGCAACCCTGATCGAGACAGCGAGCAAATTCTACTTACTCACTCCGTGCCTAAAATCCTAACATAATTCAGATTGAATATATTTTGATTGGAAATAACATACCTGAGATTGAACTTTGGTCATGGATCAATTGTTACCGGAAAGGGATTACCACAAGCCGATCAGTCCTAAACACGACCATATAAACCATAAGAGGATACCAAATGCAGCTGTTACCAGAGTATAGTGAGCTACCTTCAACCTGAAATTTAGGACAGTAGATTATTGGTTGAATCGTAAAGAATAAGTAGACTAGTTATTTTTTTGATTAGGTTTTAAAATCCATAGAAAAATTACGGATAGTTTTCTCGAGTATTACTACAAGCTGGTAATTTATATAAAATATCCAAGAGCTGTTGACGAAAAAATGTGGTCTAGTTGACGCATGAACTTCCAAATTAGAAAAAGCTTATTAAGCATGGTTGATGCCGATATCTGACATAGTCGATGCATCGATGTGACGCTAAAAAAAGGGACTATTCAGCTGTGAAATGATTATCCCAATATATCGTGCATACTTTGCATATCTAGCACTTCCTTGCGGTATGGTATCTAACGGGTCCTTTATGACGTAAATTCGGAGACCGCGAACGTGACGATAACTATAGTCTTCCCAGTCGAAGCTCCCGATATCCAAATCAAATTCATTGCGATCGGCGGGACCCAACTTCTCCCAAAGTCGCAGTAAGTTATCGTCATGGAATCGCCATTGTTGCAGCGTGAAGTGCGCAAGCACAGAGCTAAGCTTGTGAATCTTCGTGTACGCCTCGAACAGTCTGTATAATTAGGTCAACGTAAGAAATCAAGCTTCTGGAGAATTCGGTAACCAAATAAGTACAGTTTTCTTCAATGTCGGAACTAATAATCGTGAATAATTTCTTACATGGGCTTTCGCCCGGTGAGCCAGGCCAATATGTCTACAATTGCAGCAGGAATGAGATGAAGAAAGATGACGTAGAGATTGTGCACCCAGCGATACTTGTTGAGTGTGAGGAAGAAGTACCATATACACATTATGCTTGGAATTTCTACCATGTATTTCTCGGTATACTCCATAAGCTTTCCCCACGTAATCGGCTTCTGGCACGATGTTACAACGTTGTATATCGGAGGCTCTCCGATTTCTGGAACCGTCAAATTATCCGTACTGTTCACGTTCAGGCTTCTGAAAGATAATCACGTCAGTAATACCACATTTGCTACATCTCTGGTTCTCTGAGGTCTCGCGAAATGATTCCTCCATTTTTGTACTGAGCATGTGATTCCCAAATTTTTCATATTGAGCTTCCATGCCCTCATTGTAAGAAAAAAGTGTATTACTGAGCCTTGGCAATGTCCCACGCCGCGACGATCACGCTGTTCACAACGTAGTCAGCAGGAATTATACCCGCGACCTTTTCACCGTCGCAGTGCAAAGTACGCAGTAGACAGACCGAAGCTCCAACCAAAATCCCGGTAGCACCGTGGATGTTATTCACCCATCCAGCGATGGGCTCCTTCGACGTAGCAATCACTATCGAAGGCCTTACGATGCAAAGAGGAAGTCTCTGGCAATTTCGACGGATAGCGTCCTCGGCAACCGCCTTAGTGAAGACGTACGTATTTGGCCATTTCCCCACGAGTCTGTAACGTTTATTAATTCGAAAGTCTCTTTTAAGGGGCCATCAAAAAAGTGACAACTTGATTCTGCAAAGATAATACATCGACCCTGAAAATTTCATTCCGATCGATCGAGCGATGTAGGAGTTTTGGCTCCCCGCGTTTTCCAGGCAATGAGCGTCTTTGATGGCCCCTTAAGTTCTACTTCCGAACACATGAGCACCGTTGCTTCTTAATTGCTACTAGAATGTAATGGCGATAATCACATGTAATTTTATAAAGTGAAAGAGTCAAAACGCGAATCAAAGATATTTTCGCTTACACCGGGGTCAGATGGTCCAGGGAGGCGTCATCCAGTATATCAATCAGATTGAGTAGCTTATCGGAATCGATTGGTGGTGGATAAAATTTTTCTTCAATTACATCAGAAACGCAATTGGAGTAAGCTGTGGAGATGTGGACGAAGGCCTGCAGTATGAGCGAGCAGGTAATTAGAGAAATAAATTAAAATAATTGATCATCGCTCGAGTAGGTACACGTGAATTATAGAGAAATTTATGTGCAGACTAAACATAGGTGTACATTCAATCCACTGACTTTTAAGTCCAACATTTGTTTTGCGAATGAAAGGAGTTCCGTGGTTCCCCTAACGTTGATGCTGACTGCAATCCTCAACTTTTCATCAAACCGTACGGTGGCCGCACCGTGGATCACGATGTGGGTGCTTCGAAGTAGCTCTTTGCTCTCTGGCGATAATCCCAAACCAACCTGCATCATGTCGCCCTCAATCAACACAAGTTTTTGTGAAAATCCAGGCTGCTCTTTCTTCAGGCGGTCGAAAATCTGCAATAGACTCGGAGTGATTGCGTTTTATAGGAAGAGTAACATTGATACATATAATATGGTTAGTTCCGTTCTAATATATCTGCAAGTAGGAATCATGAGTAGAGCAGCTTGAGGAGATGTATGTATTACATTTCTCGGTATGTATGTAACATACGTAGTAACAATTCTTTGAATCCCATGAACTATAGACCGAAGTATATCGATTGATTATAGTTATTGTTGTTCACAGAATTTTTATTATTTACAAAAATAATACTCACAACGTCATCGAAAAGATCCTTGAACCTTTCTTCTGGACTCCTTCCTTTCTTATGACGCAGGAGCATGAACAAAGTATTTATATTCGGGCATGACCTATCAGAATACCAATATTGCATCAACTAACTACATAGGTATAAAGAATAGAAAATAGCGGAATAGAAGGCAGGCGGGAGAAGTAAAAAAATCGAAAATAAGAGAAGCGAGAGAAGAGGGAAACCTTCATCTCCAGTCTAAAATTTTGACCGGAAGTATTTTAAAATGTGGCATATATGTAAAATAAGTAAAAGAACGCCTGAAATATCCCGCGTAATTTCCCGAAGAAAAACATTGATCCAGAAATAAGTTAATTAGTAATCGAATAAGAACAATAAATTAATGGTACGAGATTATTCCGAAGTAATTATCAGTCAGAATTATTAGCCATTGCCTACTTTTACCGAAGTAACTTGAAACCAAGTGGCAATGGGAAATCTTCCGAAATATCTTACCTACATAAGATATAAATATTTTCAACCACTGTCAATTACCGCAGTATCCGCTCTGTCAAAAGTTTCCCCAAAAAACCTGTACCCCCGGTGAGAAAAACGTTACGTCCGGCATAAAAACTCGCAACTTCAGACGGACCCACAGGAATGTCTGATCTAGGATCTACCATCATATCTCGGATATACGCAGCCTGTGACATCGCGAAGGGTAATCTTCAACAGAGAATGGAGAAATTTCCTGTACAAACGTTACTTCACTCATCTCATGGAATTTATTTATTTATTTCTTTCGATACAGTGGTGTGAAGAATTCTTTCAATTATATCCACGAAATGAATAGTAATTTCAATAGTTAAGGACCACATCTATCTTCTGTTGGAAAATTATGTATATGTTTACTTTTGTTTCATACTTACTATTAGTTCACGAAAATTATGAAAAATGAAAAACTTCTGTTCAGTTTTGCACTAAGAAAAAAAAAAAGAAAAAAGATCAATAATGGACGACGTTCGATATCAGTAAATTAATATTACTTACCTATTTTTTAGTAGAAATGACAGCAACACTGCTTGTATTGAAATGACGATGAGTCAAATCTACAGCCCAATCCTTGGATGCAAACCGCGTTCCAAGAGTATTGAGTCGCAACTGACCAAAATGCAAAGTTCGATTGTCCATAAATTTCCATAGCTCGCGAAATTCGAGACTCTGTTGTTTTTTTTTTTTTTTTTTTATTATGATGCACTAAGTTGGGGCAGCAAACGAATATCGACGCTAATTATCATTCTAAGATATAAAAGCAAGATTTTCTTTCTGATTTTAGTAAAACTTCCCCTTTGCTGATACCTATTTCGAATCAAAGCTGTAAAAAATAATCCCTCGACCAGAGATTTCAACCACAGTTTGTAATCCGTAACGCATCGTCACATGTCGTTGTACGAACGTCATCAGCTTTAAATAATTATCATCTGCATACAAAGGTTCAAAATGCAGACTCATGCAACGTTTTGTACAACGTCGTGCGAAGAAACATTTGCGCCCGGGGCGGAAACTGAATTCGGCGTCCCTATCCTCATAAAAAAAAATGTTTGAAATTGATAATAACGTATAAATTTTGTGTTCATCCTTTGTCCTTTGTGATTAGGTAGATAGAATTAAATTTTGACGAAAAATATCAAGTTTGAAAAAACCTTTTCAGTTTTAATTATTGAAACTAAAACTAGAAAACAAGGCCCTGGATTTTTTCTTTCAATCATTAAGAATTGAAGTTAGCACATATGCAGAAATAGACAAAAATAAATTCAACTTCACTTTCCTTGCTTTTGAGGAGGCAAAATCATTGATGATTTTTTCCATATCTAATGATTGCGTTAGATCGTATTCAATATAATATAAACAATTTAGGGTGATCCTTATTTTGGGTATTTTTGAGATTGAATACGGCCGTCCCCCAGGATCCTTTCAAGTATATTAAAGAAAAAATGCCAGTCGCCATGGACAGCTTCTTTTCACCAGGAATTTTAACGTTTCAGTTACAATAAAATTCTTGAATGTCAATCGTGTTTATTCATAGGCATTTACGTGCTCAGCTCGTCAAAGAAAACATCATTGCAGGAAAACCAAAAAAGCTTTATTTCATTGAATTTTTTTCGCTTAGCTTACGTCTTACTTGAACTAAATTGATCTCGGTACGTTATTCACGTGGTTTAGAATTTTAGCGCCGTAAGATTTTGGTGTCCGTGGCGGGCGCCCCCCTTCGCCTCTTTCCGCACTGCGTTGGATATGTAACGATTTGTATAATTCAGAATTTCGCTTTTCGCCGCAAAACAAAGTTATGATATTTTTCCCTTTTTTCCGCTCCCGGTTTTCATTTACCATAAAATTTGCTAAAAATTATGAATTTTAATTGGCCATTTACATACGTATACAAATGCGCTTTCCCTTGCTAATGGGATATGGACTTAAACTAAGAATTATATTTTCAAGCGACCTATTGTGAACTTGTGATACGATAACCGAGCTGTAGTGTATAGCGTGTAGGTCAATTAAAACAGCGGTGTCAAATCAAAGCGAATGGCTTCGAGTGTTATAGCCTTGAACTAAGAATTATATTTTCAAGCAACCTATTGTAGACTTGTGATACAATAACCGAGCTGCAGTGTAGAAATAAAAATGCAGTTTTTTCCGAGTAGCGTAACTGGGGCGACTGTAGTCCTTTTTGGGTAACGTAGTGTCGCACAAAAAAAAAAAAACGGCTTCCTTAATTGTATGCCTGCATCCTGATTGAGCAGTGCAACCGAATGATTTGTCAATATATACCTACTACACGTGAATGGAGAGTCAGTCAATAGAATGTCAGTACAGACTTTAGAAAATTGTTTTTGAGGTGTGCCAAAGTTATCTCGAATTCGTACAGAGTTAACCGGTACAATCTCTTTCAGAAATTTTGCTAAGCAAGTTTCCCCTCGTCGGTCTAACGCAACAGGAAATTTCTAGTTTTGGGCAATGATAGAAAATAAAAAACGCATTGGCACTCAACAAACATGCATCGTTTATGACCTTCACACTTTACATTCACCGCTAAGGCCAAGAGGTCTTGACCCTCGTATAATTATGTAGTCATAATGAAATCGACTCGCAGAGATAAGTTGTGCAAATGCAATTTACAGAATTCAAATATGGCTCGGGTGTAGAGCGTATTACATGCATATGCAATTCCAACGAATTAGTATCGAGGTATACATATGAGGTGGACAATATGAAGCGAGATAATTTTTTCAGCAAATTTAGACTAGACGGAGACGCAAATTTGTCCGGAATAATTTTCTCATCGACGTTGAAATCGACCTGTAGGGCGCGGGCTAGGTCATTGCCAACGTAATAGTTACCAGCAATGTTCAATACGAATGAGTGATGGGAAACTTATTTCACCCGTCTGCGTTCCGGAACTAAGGCTCAATTTATCGACAGAATTCCTCGTATTTGACGTCTCTTTATCGAAAATTTCTAAATCAACCCCGGGTGTAAATTCGAGTTGAAGCGTTGAGGAGGTGGATGGGGAAGGGAAGTTTTTATCAGACATCTCGTGAATCGTGCATCGTGCGACAAAAACTGTAGAGACATTTCTTGTAGAAAATAAAATTTTTCACAAATTTTATCCGAAACTTTTTCCTGTATAGTGCATAGTTTTTGATATAAACGTGGTAAACTTTTCCAAACATGATAATTACTCAAGATATAATTACCGGTTGATGAAAAAGCAAAAATGGCAAAAATTGCGGCGCTATAAATCAAAAACTATGCACTATACGGAAAAAAGTTTCAAATAATAGTTGTACAGAATTCTATCATCTACAAGAAAGGTCTCTGCTGTTTTTGTCGTGCGATGCACGGTTCACGAGATATTTGATAAGACCTGTTTTCCAGAATGGCAATGGGAGCTCAACCTTTCCTCCCAACCTGCCGCCTGGCCAACTTAAATGTACACTCAGGGAACTATGAGTCTACTTATTTTGCACTGCTTCCAGGACCACTCCACGTTAATAAAACAATAACATATCATTTCAATAATCATATATTTTCTAGTCTTGTTCGACATCATTTAAAATAGGAAATCTACACAGAAATCGGAAAAAAAAATTTATACAGCATTGAATTTTGGTATTGATTGGGTATTCATGTACCACGACAGACTGAATTGAGTTGAATTAATTAATTCATTTACCGTCTTGAATATAGAAGAGCGTAACGCATGGTAGGGATGATCGTAGGGGCAATAGAAATACGGGCAAAAGTTATGAATTTATTTTCTGCATCCTTATCATTTATGTCCAACAATAATTGAAACTCCCAATCAAATTGCCTACTATATTATACACCTACCTATACCTTATATCATTGTGCCTAAGACGCGACTAAAAGAATCTAGGATGCGATTTTCGAAATTTATAGGCTAACATGTTACAAAATACGAGCCTTATACTTAGATTCTCCAGTTGAGAGCTTGAGAAATAATTTCTCACATCACACCATTTGGTGGGTGAAGGCCTACAATAATTGCTGATAAGAATGGACTCAGGAATAGAAGGATGATTGATAAGAGATATCAAATAATATGAAGGCAGCCTTAATCTTACAAGGAGAAGAAGAAAAAACACAAAAATACTTCATCATCTGTATTACAGAAGATTGGAGAAATAATGCGAATTCACCGATTCACTGTGCTCTCGATCGGAGCTGTACAACTATTTAATTTTACCGCTCCACCTCTAATATTCTAATATAAATCTATATTCTATAACCCTTTGAATATTAAACTTTAGTTGGATAAGCTAAAGCCGATACGAGTTACTATAGACCAATGAATCGCCACACCGTCCATAGCAGCCACATAAGAATACCACATGTAGCTGTCAGCAGAGTATAGTGAGCTACCTTCAGCCTGGAAGTTGAAACAATAGATTGTTTATCAAAGCACTAAAAATACGTGTCTTCGGAAATTCCGAAATGCAGACTCATCATGCAATTAAAATCAGAAGGCAAGCACGGAAAGGTTCATTTGAACGTTCGAAACTTGTGTCAAGATGATCATATATTTCGACAGCATTAGGTCAAAGTTCGATTATACTCTTTGTTAGATACGCTCCAAGTCTGATAGAGAGTCTTGCCAGTGCGCTGCCTTTGTAAGCCAAAGGAATAAAAACAAAAAATAAAGAAAATGCGCTGCCTTTTTCGAAAAGCTGTGGTGTTGGGTACCAACGATTATACTAAAATAGTACAGCAGCAACGTCAGTAACTGCACTTCTTGCACTGGTAGAACTCTATACTCGAAGGTATCCGGTTTTGTCATTTAGTGATATCTATGGATCGTAATCATATGTGGATTGAAGAATATCGTGGTGAATGAATCATACTTAGCGTTTTTCGCACGTGCTTGCGGCAATGTGTCGAATGGATCTTTCAGGAGGTAGACTCGGACTCCTCGAATCTGATGATGAATATAGTCTTCCCAGTCGAGGTTTCCTATGTCCAAGTCAAACTCATTACGATCGGCGGGACCCAACCTCTCCCATAGTCGCTGAACGTTTTTGTTATCAAATTGCCATTGTTGTAGCGTGAAGTATTCCAGTACAGAGCTAAACTTGTGGATCTTCTTATACGCCTCCCACAGCCTGTATAAAATCAAGGTGAGAAATCAGGCACTCAGGAAATCAGGAATTCCTTAGCCAAATAGTTTATTCCTATAGAGTTATCCTCCAACGTGGTAACTCCGTGGTGCTTACAAGTATAGGAACTCGGCAGGCTATCTGTTTGGTTGATTGTGTGACTTTATTAGTCATCCTCAGTAATACTGGGCGCACGTACACAATATACTACAAACCGTTTACTTCGAATGAATGTTGATTGAAATCGGTAGTATTGATACCGCTTCGAAAGACCCTCATACCTACTATTCAGAAATCACAGCAGTGACCACTTCACGAGGAAATACATGAAAGGAGAGTTCTTACATAGGCTTTCGTCCGGTGAGCCAGGCCAAACTGTCGACTATGAAAGCGGGAATGAGGTGCAGGAAGATGACGTAGATGTTGTGAACCCAGCGATACTTGTTCATTGTGAAAGAGTAGCACCATAGGCTCTTTATGGGTGGAATCGGCAGTCCACATTCCTCGCTATCCTTCGTCAGTTGTTTCCACGTAATCGGTCTCTGGACCGATGACACAACATTGTAGATTGTCGGAGGTTCTTCGACCCTTGGTACCATCGAACTATCCACGCTATCCACTTTTTTACTGCTGAAACATAATCGCGTCACGAACACCTTTATTGAGACTCAGTATATCTGTCCAGTGCTCAGCTGGCACATCATGATTCATTTATCACACAGCTTTCGTATACGAGTGTGTCCATACGCTTAATACGGGAGAAACGTGACTTACTGAGTTCTGGCAGTATCCCAGGCGGCAAGGATGATACTGTTGATAACATAGTCAGCGGGAATCATTTCAGCGACCAGATCTCCGTCGCAGTGGAGAGTATGCAATAATCCGACCGCGGCACCGACCAAGACTCCAGTTTGACTGTAGACATTATTTATCCATCCAGAAACGGGTTCCTGGTACGTAGAACTTACTATCGAAGGCCTCACGATGCATAGGGGTAGACTCTGGCAGTTGCGACGAATCGCGTCTTCGGCAATAGCTTTCGTGAAGGCGTACGTGTTCGGCCATTTCCCCACAAGTCTGTGACAATTTTTCATTCCCGAATGTCTTAAATATTCTACTTTCTGACATGTCATCACCATTTCCTCTTAATTAATATACTAAAATGTAATGGTGATAATCAGATAGGTACCGTAGGGTAAGGTGGGCCAAGACCAACCACCGAAATAAAAATAGCTAAATCGTATATCTTCACTCTGAGACGAGTAATAAAAAAAAAAACGGCATCTATCGTATCTCTGCTACGATTGATACAAATGCTAAAAATAATACAAATTTACAATTGATACAAATTTTTATTCGTATAATTTTCTTTTTTGGTGCCGGTTTTGCCCCACCTCACCCGAACATCAAAGATATTCTAGCTTACACCGGGGTCAGATGGTCCAGGGACGTGTCATCGAGTATATCCAATAGACTGAGCAGCTTATCGGAATCGATTGGCGGTGTATAAAATTCTTCTTTAATTTCATTAGAAATGCAATTAGAGAAGGCCGTGGAGATATAAACGAATGCCTGTGGTAATATAAAGGAGAATTTTCATTGTACCCGTATGACGTCTAAACCATACTCGTACACATGGGTAGTGGAATTAGTCTGCAAAAGCTTATATAGATTTATTAGTTTATTTGTAATTGGTTCACTGACCTTGAGATCGACCATTTCTTTGGCAAGAGAAAGAAGTTCCTGTACCCCCCTAACGTTGATGCCGGCTGCGATCCTCAACTTTTCATCAAACCTTACGGTTGCTGCGCCATGTAGCACGATGTGGGTGTTTCGAAGTTGTTCTCTGTGCTCCAAAGACAAACCCAGACCAGCCTGCGCCATATCTCCCTCTATCAACACAACCTTTCGAGCAAACATGGGCCTCTCTTTTTTCAGCCGATCAAAGATCTGCAACCGTAACGGAGTGGATGCATTTTACACCGCGATATTCTGCGTTAGATGTCGCACGTGGAAAAGTAATTTGCTCACATGTGACTCATTTTTATGAACCGGCAATAAGCGTAATGATAGAATATCGATTCAAGCAATTATTATGCGTAGAAAAATCGAATGATTCTATTACATCGTGATCTAGAAATAATGCTCACCACATCGTCGAAGAGTTCCTTGAACCTCTCCTCCGGACTCTTTCCTTTCTTCGCTCGCACTAGCAAGAACAAGGTGTTTACCTCCGGGCATGACCTAAGAATGTCGATATTCAGCCACTGCGTGTAACAATTTATAAACATCGGCTGAGAGTTTTGTTTTCACAATTTGTCGCATTTCAAATGAATATTCGGGCCCAAAATCAAAAAGGTCATGTCCATCGTGATAAAATGGGTGAAGAATGTGTATATGGGTACCTATACCTTTGCCTAATATAAATAGTAAAATATGCGGTCCATCTGACGGTAAAATTTATTCCACGCTCGATAATAAACAAAACGTTGTTTGTTTGATGTCACGAAGAATATCGACAGTCACGATTATTGATTTCATTTTCATTTTACTTTCAATTCATCAAACGGTCAAAATTGTGAATTTTAATATTAGCGATGAACAGTTTTCGAGAAGGGGATTGTACCCAGAGTTTGCGTAGTCGATTTCAAAATCTTCAAATCAATCTATGTCAAAATATTCTCACCATTTTCAAACGGAAACTTGCTGACCATATGACAATATCAATTTTCCATTCGGAAGTATGTGAAATCAAGTTGTGGTGATATTTTCATGAAAATTTGATAACGTGTTAATATGTAAATTATTAGTGTTTTTAGTCACTGTTTACCGCAATATCCGCTCTGTCAAAAGTGTTCCCAAAAAACCGGTACCCCCCGTGAGTAGAACGTTCCGTGCGGCATAAAAACTTGCAACTTCAGACGGACCCAGAGCTGAATCAGATTCAGAATCGGCCATCAGGTCCCGGATATACGCAGCCTGCGACATTCTTTGGACAGACAAAATCAGAGATATCTTCTGATTGAACAAACTTCAATTTTTGCTTCCGTGTTTGAAAGTGTTCTTAGAGCTCCAAGTTGCTTTATAGCAGCGTGGGTACGTGAAACCGACGCAACAAGACAAAGTCAATGCATATTAATATTTCGCTCTGCAATTGCCTTACATGACTCTGTTACATTACCAATAACATTGAGTAGGAAAAGGATAGCATAATATTTGAATAGGATATTCTCTCTGCGTCAAATCCTTTTACGAGTAGATTCGGAATTGAGATTTTTCAATCACAATTATCCATAGAAAATTTGCTATCGGAATGAATTTCGAAGCATAAAAAACTTTACAATCCGCATCTGATTTATTCTATCTATTCTAATACACAACAATATTTACTACAACTACCTCATCGAGGTTGAAATTTTGAAAAATGTAAAATCAAAAATTTTTAATGGTCAGATATAGCGCTGCTCATCTGGAAATCACTTCTTGCCTCGGTTTCACTACGGCGGAAGACGAAAGAGCAACATGATATCTCAAAATTAAATTTTTTTCGAACTTTCCGATGGTTGAGATCGATGAGGCGGTATCAAATATTACGACTCTACAGAGACCGGATTTCACATGAAGTCCTCTCATGCAAAGAGGAAGTCATTTCCAGATGAGCAGCGCTGTATGTGACCATTTACGATTTTTCATTTTGCATTTTTTTTAAATTTCAATCTCGACGAAGCAAATAGTAAATATTGTCCTACCGATCTCTTCTTTTGCAAAAATTATTTCTTCGGAGAAAGGAACAAGTGTCTCAATGAGCAGTTGAATCCTCGAAATTAAAAATCACGAAAAATTGCGATTCGGCATAATTTTATCGTATATGAGGCAGTACTAAAATTGCTCGTAAAGGCTGGAGACTCCGCAAGAACTTTTTTTTTTCGTGCAAACGTGTAAAACTACGAATGAGCAGCTGATTCCAGCAGATTCGTGTTTTTTTTTTTTTTTTTTTTTTTTTTTTTTTAACCACCCTAGTGGGCATATATTCGAAAGACGCCGACGACTATTTTTTACTTTACTAAATACTGAAATACTTTTAAATTCAATACCTCACAGATGCGTACTGAAAAGTTGATGAAACTATCCAACTGCCAGTTGTTCGGAATCAAACCGTACTCCAAGAGGATCGACTCACAACTGACGACGGACGCTCATCAATATATAAGACCTCTGATATCCAGTAGTAATGCATTGTCTACTAATTTATGCCCACTGTAACCTATGAAATCTGTCAGTTTTGATCCTTTGGAGAGACTTATTCACAAGTGTCAAGGATTGAAATGCTTATGTTTTTGTATCATAAGATAGAATACGGAAGAGACTGCAGCAGTGCATGGGTATTCGATTTAGTAAGGGCAATGCACATTGAAAAAGGAAACAAACATTGGGTTCAAACCTTTTCACATTGCGCAGTATGTATGTTTAGAAATGATAATTGATTGTGAATTGAAACACAAGATTTTCATTTCCTAGCAGAGTAACGAATAAAAACTTCTACATATGGGACTTCCGTTCCGAAAATGAATAAACAACCATGCTGGTCCTCACGTCTCCTGTCGTATCATTCGATGTGACTGAAAACCCAATGAACATGATTTTCATCATTTTCTACCTCGTCGCAGCTTTCATTACACGATATAGAAAAAAATCCCTGCAATCGATACTCCAAATGCGAAGCATGATTGACACCCCCTTGATCAGAGTTTCGATAGAAGCTGCTCGTAATAGCGGAATACATATTATCGAAATGTACTTGTTCCAACTAAATCAGCTTATTCCGTATAGAACTCATTCCCGAGACTGTTCTCTTATTGCGTATGGAGATTACAGAACAAATATCTGACTTTCCTAGCGTCTAATTCCTATACATCGTTAATCTGTGCAAGATATTCGGCATAATCACATCACGAGACACACTCGTTGTATTTCTCCTATACTTCTGCACGTGGTGACATGGCTGTTATTTTTCATACTGAATGCCGTTCGATGAATCTGAATCAAACGGATATATATTTTCTCACATATATGAGTCTTCATTGAATAAATATAATTTTTCTATTTATCCAGTGATCGCCGGCTCAGTTTAACAAGTTTCGAATCGAGAATATTCATTCCCTGCATCGGAATTGGAAATATGTCCTTCCTGTTATTACTCTACATTTCACGTGCTCTGAAGACTGTATAGGCCTTGAGCCAAATCGTCGACTCATTCAAAAGGTCGTATTTTAATATCAAATTAGATTGACATGGAAGTAGAATTAGAAAAATTGCTGAAGTTCATAGCCAACAGAGCTCTATGTATTACTACATATATCTATGTATACTAGACGTTGTAGCTGTGCGTGGGATGCATTTATGAATATGCAAGCTGAAATAGAAATAAAAAGTTCACGTAACAGCATGACTCGATGAGAGCATGAATATTTTAGCGATTTGCGATCACCACTGTAGTCTGGCAAGTAATAATCAAACCTTCATACATGTACGCGTGAAAATTGTTCGCAAGCGATTGGCAAGGATAACAGCGAGCAGTAAGCTAAATTAGTCTACTGCTATGGGCATATCAGAGAACTTCTCAAGAATTTTGACAATCGACAAGAAATGTGTAGAATCAAAATACTCAGAGTTACATCTATAGAATGCAGAATTTGCAAATCATAATCAACGAAATCTACCAATTTTGACCTATGGCATTGTCATCTCTCTATATAGACGAAGAGGACTTGATCCATGTCGGCTAAACTACGGAGTGTGATCTGCAAGCTATGTCTATAGCAACGATAAAAGCTGTGTCTTCCCTTCAGAGAAATTGTTAACGCCAAAAAAGACAATCTGCGATCCGTTGTAAGAAGGTGAGCCGCAGTCAGCAGATTCGAAGTGCCGGATCATTCGATCGAAAATATGCTATTTCCATCATTTTCTGGAGTATAATAATAAAAACTAAAGAATCTGATAAATGGGACCCAAAATAAATGGTGAATGCGATAAAAACGTTCAACGAAGACAATCTTGATTTCAATTAGAGATGCATTAAATACAATCTACAGAAGGAACGACATTTTTATTCAGCTTTTCTGTTACGTTAGTGTTCACTGTTCACATACCTCCATTAAGTTCCGATGATTTATTTGTATATTTTCATTATTTATAGGGACAAAAACGATAGCTTCCAATCACGTAATCTGTGTATCTTCAAATCTGAGATAGGATGTATGGAACCTTCGGAGCGATTTACGAAATTATAGTTTACCCTATTCAAGCCTCGTAATTGGATTCAATTGGAACTATATTTTCCAAAATTATACAATTTGCAAGGCCTACGCAGATTGCTGATAAAATAAACTAGAAATAATCAAGATAGTTGGAAAAATTATTTATTGCTTGTCCAAAATAGTAGATGACATGTAGATTACTCCCCACAAAAGCCTGTTTTATTATGCGTATTACAGATAATCGAAGAAGCGATGCGATGGAACCTGTAACTGTATATAGATCGGCGCAGTACAAACATCTAATTTTCTTGCTCCTCTCCTGATATCCTAAAATGATTTATTTTACATTCATCTTCGAGTGGAAAAACTAGAACCGATCGAAATTACCATGAACCAATGAATCCCAGGACCATCCATAGGAGCCGTAAAAGAATGCCGCATAAAGCTATCACCACAGTATAGTGAGCCGCCTTCAACCTGAAAATTGAAACAATAGATTCTTGATCGAATAAGTAACATGCGTTTCTTGAGGCATTCTGTGATGCAGATTTATTATGCAATCGAGTCCAGAAGGCAAGTACAAAAAAATAGAATCAAATAGAATTCTTTGTCATGGCTTGACCACAGTATATAGGGATATAATACAGAGTCTTGCCAGTCATTATTCGTCATTATTCGGTGAATTGATGCACTGGCAGGACTCTGTATTGGACGGTCTTTAGTATTTATTATTTATTGATATCTATAGACCGTAATCATATGAGAATTGAAGAATATCCTGGCATATGAATCATACTTAGCTAATCTCGCATGTCCTTGCGGTATAGTGTCCAACGGATCTTTCAATATGTAGACCCGAAGACCGCGAGCCTGTTTATAACAATACTCTTCCCAGTCGAGGTTACCTATATCCAAGTCAAACTCATTACGATCGGCGGGACCCAACCTCTCCCACAGTCGCTGAACGTTTTTGTTATCAAATTGCCATTGTTTTAGCGTGAAGTATTCAATCACAGAGCTAAACTTGTGAATCTTCTTGTACGCCGCCCACAGCCTGCATGAAGTAAACGTGAGGAATCAGATATCTAGAGTATTCCGTGAACCAAACAATTTTGTCGAGCATTTTATTTGTTCTCCAAGGTAGGGTACTCTGTAGTAGTCCCTACAAGTAAGGACTAGGCAAACAGTCTGTTTGGATAAGTTTGAACCGTTATGGATTGACCTCGT
The DNA here is from genome assembly GCA_949628255.1 of Macrophya alboannulata. Lineage (NCBI taxonomy): Eukaryota > Metazoa > Arthropoda > Insecta > Hymenoptera > Tenthredinidae > Macrophya > Macrophya alboannulata. Next base: position 15,662,161 of record OX451208.1, read on the forward strand.
GGATAATTGATACACGTTACCAACATATACATAACGGCACGTTTTCTTCGAATGGATGGTAATCTTAGACTGAAATATTGTGCTGCATTAAAAGACCCTTACAACACAATTTATGAATCACAGTGACTACTTGACGAGAAAATACATGGAAGAAAACTTCTTACATAGGCTTTCGTCCGGTGAGCCAGGCCAAACTGTCGACTATGAAAGCAGGTATGAAATGGAGGAAGATGACGCACAGGTTGTGAACCCAGCGATACTTATTGAGTCTGAAGGAGTAGTACCATAGGCACCGTATGCTTGGAACCGTGAATCCACTATCCTCGGTATGCTCCATAAGTTTTCCCCATGTAATCGGTCTCTGGGTCGATGAAACAGCATTGTAGATTGTTGGAGGCTCTTCGACCTTCGGCACCATCGAACCAACCGCGTCGTCCACTTTTTTAGTTCTGAAACAATCGTTTCCTCGATACCGTTGTTGCATTTAAATGTCAGCAAATCTTCTTAGAATTCTTATTTTCTATAGCTTTCGTGAACGACTGTGAATATACTAAATACGAGAACAACGTGGCTTACTGTATTTTGGCAGTATCCCAGGCAGCAGCAATGATGTTGCTAATAACGTAGTCAGCGGGAATCAGATCCGCGACCAGATCCGCGTCGCAGTGCAGAGAACGCAACAGTCCAATCGAGGCACCGATTACGATTCCGGTAGGACCGTAGACATTATTTATCCATCCACTGATGGGTTCTTTTGACGTAGCAGTTACTATCGAAGGTCTCACGATGCAGAGAGGTAGGCCCTCGCAGTTGCGACGAATAGCGTCCTCGGCGACCGCCTTGGTGAAGGCGTACGTATTCGGCCATTTCCCCAAAAGTCTGTAAAGTTTGTTAATTCGCAATCGCGTAAACTCCTCACGGACACACATGCTTTTTCACTCGTGCCGTCAGAGTTGAGCTACTGAAACCAGACGAGGTTTCTTTCGAATATCTTAGCTTCTAGCTTCTAGCTTCTTCGAGCTAAATATTCTACTTTCTGGCACATCGCAGCATAGTTTCTGCGTAATAAATACTAAAATGTAATTTTGATAGTCACAAATAATTGTATCAAGTGGGCAGGTCAAGAGTCGGAACGTAGAGTACAGATATTTTCTCTTACACCGGGGTTAGATGGTCCAGGGACGCGTCATCCAGTATCTCTATGAGACTAAGCAGCCTTTCGGAATCGATCGGTGGTGGGTAAAACTTTTCTTCAATTACGTTAGAAACGCAATAAGAGTAGGCCGTGGAGATGTGGACGAATGCCTGTATTCGAGGTAAGCAAGAAATTGAAGAATAAGTTATAGAATCAACCAGCTGTGGTGGCCTAACTTTGTGAACGATTAATCAATAAATCGAAGACTTCAATCGACCCATGAATTGACCCGGCTTGGTGTTAGTTCACTGACCTTGAGGTTCGCCATTTCTTTTGCAAGTGATAGGAGCTCCTCGGTTCCCCTAACGTTGATGTTGGCGGCAATTCTCAACTTTTCATCAAACCTCACAGTGGCTGCGCCATGTAACACGATGTGGGAGCTCCGAAGTAGCTCTCTCTGTTCCGAAGACAAACCCAAACCAACCTGAATCATGTCACCCTCAATCAACTTAACCTTTCGAGAAAACTCAGGATGCTCTTTCTTCAGGCGGTCGAAGATCTGCAATAGAAACGAATTTGATGTGTTAGGCTTCGTAAAGGGATCATTGCTGTCTGTCCCTATATTCACGTTCTCCTTTACATGTTGCCTATGAAAAAGTGGTTTGTTCACACGTAACCAAATCTTGTAAATCGACTGCAACTACCGCATCTCGAGATTATTGTTATTATTTATAGAAAGGTTGAATGGTTTTGATTGTAAACTTGACAGTGATGCTTACCACATCATTGAAGAGTTCCGTAAACCTCTCCTCGGCGCTCTTTCCTTTTTTTGATCGCACGAACACGAATAAGGCGTTTACTTCCGGGCACGAGCTGAAAATGTCGTTATTCAGTCATTGCATGCATCAATTCATCCACATCAACTATAAATTAGGCTCTGGTTTCTCTGGTTTCATAATTTGCTACACTTCAAATTAGAATTCGCTACGGGCACCGTTGAAGAGAATGCTATCTTGTTGTTCAAACCAACTTATTTGTTATTCAACTAACTTATCGAACACAGCAATCTTGCTAGAATCGGCCTGGTTCAAAATCCAGAATGAAACTCTTAGGGACACTTCACCACCTTTCGCTGAAAATTGAACCTCGTGATATTCGAGATTTTTGCTACCATAAATTGAGAAATTATCCATTTTTATGGAATAACGTGAAACCGAGTGACAATTATTAACTTCCAACATTACTTTGATAGATAAAAAATGATAATTTTGATCCGACCCCCCTTGAAAATTTGCCTTTTCGTGCATATGAAGCTGACGCAAAGTGGCTCGCTTTAGACCGATGACGTCAGCGGGCGCAAATGTAATTTCTTGTTATATTAGTACATTTCAATACTAGGGCGAAAGTGTTGATTCTTGGACGAGTGTGACATTCTCCTATTTCTGAATGGATGATAGGAAAAATTACTATGTTGGCTACATGGTAATTTTCCTTATGCCTTATACTTTGTGAATATGGCATTACTGAATGGGATACTTTAGCATGGAACACAGTACACAGAACACAATACATGGCGAAAATTCCTCTAGTACGCGCAAAGAATTACCTCAATATCTTGGGAAATTCAATATGGATAAAAGAATCGACGCTTTTCCATAAGAAATAGGAAATTCCAGTAGTTCTCATGGAAATTTTCACTATAATCTTTTCTCCGTGTATAATATATCATTAAATTTCTTGTATGATATAGAATACTTAATTCAGTGCATCACGGGCGGAAGGTGATCCTTCACTCGTGCGGACTTTGCAGCCCTAGCCTTGGCTCGCGCGGAATGCCGCACTCGCCTACGACTCGTGCTGTAAACTCCGCGCTCGCGGGCGGGAATCGCCCACTTTCCTCCCTAGATACACAATGTTATACTATTCAATACTGCTTACCGCATTATCCGTTCTATCAAAAGTCTTCCGAAAAAACCGGTACTCCCCGTGACTAGAACGTTTCGTCCGGAGTAAAAACTTGCTATCTCAGACGGACCTGCAGCCAAATTCTCTGCTGGGTCTGTTATCATGTCGTAGATATCATCAGCCTGCGTCATCTTAACGTACAATCTATTATACAGAGAAATACAGAAATATATTTTGAGAGTGTCTGAATGAATATGCGAGTATTCTGCGGACGTGCGCGTGTTTTTTGCTCTGGAATTATTACGTAGAAGATTTTCATCAGAATAAATTTCGAAGCAAGAGCAAGTGACTCGGAAGAGGTGAATATTTGTTCTTATTTAACAATGAGTTCACAGAAATATGAACGATCTTTCTTTTCCCTGGCAAGCACGTTGTTTCTATACCAATGCTATTAATGGATATGTTTGAAAGACTACGACTATTTTTTACGAAGAAAGACTGGGGTTTAATAAAATTTTCAAATACTGAAAGATTCTCAAAATCAGTACCTCACAGATGCCTAATTGCTGACTGAAAAGTTGATGTAACTATCCAACTGCCAAATCTTCGGAATCGAACCGTACTCCAAGAGGATCGACTCGCAACTGGGGACGGACGCTCATCGAAGTATAAGACCTCTGTTATCCAACGGTGATTTATTTTCTACTAATTTATGCCCACCGTAACCTACCCTACTGAAAATGCCAGATAGAAACTGATGGATTCGTATAAATATGGAAAAGATTCAGGTTCAAAGACCGTATAGCAAAGTCGGTTTTTAGGTACGGCTCTTTTTCGATTCTATCAGTTTCTATCCGGCTTTTTGTGTAGGGATATGAAACCCGTCAGTATTAAACCTTTAAAAGGACTTATTCACAAATGTCAAGGACTGAAATGTGTATGTTTTTGTATTATAAGATAGAATACGGAAGCTAGACTACAGCAGTTGATGCATGCGTATTCGATTTAGTAGGGGTTATTGCACGTTGAAAAAAGAAACAAATATTAGGTCCAAGCCATTTTACATTGCGCTGTATTTACGTTTACAAATGAGATTTGATCTCGAATCGAAAAACAAGATTTTCATTTCCTAGCAAAGTAACGAATATAAACTTCGGCATACGGGACTTCCGATCTGGACATGAATAAACAACCATGATGGTCCTGATCATGTCTCCTGTCGTATCATTCGATGTAAACGAGAACCCAATGATGTATCTGTCTCATTTTCTACCTCGTTTTGGCTTTCATTACACGATAGAAAAAAAATCAAATACAGTCGAGTTTGATAGAAGCTACTTGTTTGTGGAATACATATTTTGAAAATAATGTATGTACTTGTTCCAACTCAATCAGCTTAGTCCGTAGAACTCATTCCCGAGACTGTTTTCTTATTGCGTATACAGATTACAAAACGAAGATTTGACTCTCCTAGCGTCTAATTCCTATGCAATGTTAATCAGTACAAGATATTCGACATAATCACATCACGAGACACACTCGTTTTATCTCCTCTATACTTCTGCACTTGGCTATTATTTTTCAGCATTGAATACCGTTCAATGAATCGGAATCAAGCGGATATACATTTGCTTACACATATGAGTTTTACCTAAATAAATATAATTTTTTTATTTATCCAGTGATCGCCGGCTCAGTCTAACAAGCTTCGAGTAGAGAATGTTCATTCCCTGCACCGAAATTAGAATGTCCTTCCTGTATTAAGTCTACATTTCACGTGCTCTGTAGACTGTAGGTCTTGAGGCAAATCGTCGTCTCACCCCAAAGGTCGTATTTTAATATCAAATTAGATTGACTCGGAAATAGAATTGTATACACCGTTTAAATTCGTAACTACCAGAGCTCTGTGTATTACTATATCCATCATAGATATTGTTGCTGTGTGGTATGAACTGATGAATATATATCGACTCTATCACTAAAACTCTAACATAATCCAACATAAGTTTACGAAAAATTGAAAAAAAAAATTCAAATTCACGTCAGCCGATTCGTTTTAGTACTAATCCTTAGTGTAGTATCATTTTATTCGCCCTCGATGGACATGTAAGTCAGGGATTCTTGAGGACTCTGTCCAAAAAGAAGAATTCCGGAACTTGCAACATTTCGTGACTCAGAATCTCGGAGCGGCCGTCAACTCGAAAGACTGTGTTCTGCTTCGTTTCGGACATAATGATCAGGCACTTCTATTTTACGCTTATCTCTAATGTATATTCAACAACAGTCAACTATTTTCCACAAATAATTTCTTTGAGATTATTGCAGGTTCCTTAAAGTACATAATTATAACTGCACTATCCGAGCTGGTATAAGCATGAATCTGATGAATTTCGATCACCGATCACGATCTAGAGAAGCAAGATTCCGAAATTTTGAGTTCAATTGTGTGAAAAGTGTCGTGCACACCTTCCGAGCATAAAATATCGACATTTTGGATACATGCGACAGAGATTAGGCTGCTACAAATGTTACGCATATACAAGTCAAAGACTCCAGGTCTGACGTCAATCGAAATAGCGTTCTTAAATTAGTCAAACTCATCCGACGAAAGTGAATGACCGCATGACGTCGAAGTTAATTCATTTTGATTACATTACCGGCTTTATTTACCGTAGTTTGAAAAACAAAGACGCATTAACTATAATAGGGTATTCGACAAATGTTCACCGAGTATGACCTTTTGGTATTTCGACTCGTGACGCACCTCCGACGCAAAACTGTGATTGCATCTGCATAATTGTTTCACTGAAATCCCGACATGCAGACAAATTCATGTAAATTTAATACACTAAATTGAACCCGGAAGGGCACTGGCAATACATACAGGTATAGCGTATAAGAGTACATTCATTACTTCGGACTAGATTTCACATTCAAGTTGAAGCTCGATCTTCTTTACTGAGACTTAATCCGAAGTAACGTGGAGCAGTTACATAGTTTGTTTATTTCAACGAGATTTACTCGTGAAACTTGCCTTTTCTGAGACAGCATGCGAATTGTCAACATTTCCCTCATAACCCGAGTCTTCGTGTAAGCTTTTCTTTCTACAGCATAGACAGTAGATATCAGCAACCAAAACTTGTGTTCTGTTAAATCCTTACGAATCAATTCGCAGTTACACATACCTATGTCATAGCATGTATGTATTTGGCTCGCAAGAAGATCGCACGTTATGTTATACACCTAACAATGTGCCCAGATAAAGTAGTTCTATAGTTATCGTTCTGATTCTGATTACATACCACGCAACGTGGGTAATCACTATGAAACATGACCGTTCATCTCCGAAGGACTACCATCCACGAGAAAGGAGGGGGACAGGAGTTAGAAATTAACTGGCCTGGGATTTCTTGCATCGATATTCATTTTCCTTTGTTTACTATCTGTGCAATTGATATGAAGAAACTCCGAGCAAAAATTATGACAGATGATCATGGGTAAGAGCAAATGGGCCCATCACAACCGGAGCATCATGATTGCAGCAAAAATTACAAAAAAAAGCAAAGACGATTCAGATAAAACACTATTTTGATAAATCTTTCTTGTGTGACTCCATCTAGCATTTCCTCAGATAAGTTCTCACGATTTATTCAAAATTTTTACCATCTCTTTCATTTACATTGTATGGATTCTTGCAGCTGAGATGCAACTTAGGGTACTCAGGGTGGTATTTGGCAAACTGGTTTAACTTATCGGAAAGTTAGGTGAATGCTCTTTTGGGAATTTGGAAGACAGTTTACAAAATCAATTATTTACAATTACAATTTTTTTTTTTTTGCACAAAGAACAATATTTTTGGTATTAATAATAAAAATTCTAAAAAAGTGGATTTTCGGCCCACCCTAGTGGACATCTCCACACCTTCCACACCATAGTCGCCGGCGTTGGTAGAGTTACCATAAGCCAATCATGAATCGCAGCACCGTCCACAGCAGCCATAAAAAAATAGTAAATGCAGCTGTCAGCAAAGTATAGTGAGCTACCTTCAGCCTGAAAATTCGAACAACAGATTACACATCGGAACACTAATATAAATCTTAAAGAATTGCGAAATGAATATCATGCATTTGAAATCAGAAGGCAAGTACAATTATAAGGTTATTTTTGGAAGATTGAATCGGTGATTATGCGTCAAAATGATCTTGTATTTTGACAAGGGCTTATCCATTGGAATATACTATTCATCAGAAACCCTGTAAGTGTAATACTGAATCTTGCCTGCAGTGCGCTTTCATTTTTCGACTAGCATATTATAAAATGGGTATAGCAGTTACTTTTAGCGGCTTCATAATATAAGTACATAAGGACTTGGCCATCGAGATCCACCAATATATCTGGTGAATTCATGCACTGGTATGAGATTCCGTACTCGAGGCTCTCTAGTATTTATCATTCATTAATATCTATGGATCGTGATGATATGAGAATTAAAGAATATATCGTAAGATGTAAATCATACTTTGCATATTTAGCACGTGCCCTCGGTAATGTGTCGAACGGGTCTTTCACGATGTAGACCCGAATACCGCGAATCTGTTGATGACAATAGATTTTCCAGTCAATGCCTCTTACGTCGATGTCAAACTCATTACGATCGGCGGGACTCAACCTCTCCAACAGTAGCTGGACGTTTTTGTTATGAAATTGCCATTGTTGAAGCGAGAAGTATTCAATCACAGAGCTAAACTTGTGAACCTTCTTGTACACCGCCCACAGCCTGCATGAAACAAACGTGAGGAATCAGGTATCTGGAGTATTCCGTAAACCAAACAATTTTGTCGAGCATTTCATTTGTTCTCCAAGGTGAGGTACTCTGTAGTAGTCCCTGCAAGTAGGGACTGGGCAAACAGTGTGTTTGGATAATTGTAAACCGTTATGGATCGGCCTCGTGAGTAATTGATACACGTTACCAACGTATTGCGGCACGTATTCTTCGAATGAATGTTAATCTAAGACTGCAATATCATGCCGCATTTAGAAACCCTGATACTATTCACGGATCACAGTGACTATAACTTGACGAGAAAATACATGGAAGGAAACTTCTTACATAGGCTTTCGTCCGGTGAGCCAGGCCAAACAGTCTATCACGCCGGCAGGAATTAGATGAAGGAGGATGACGTAGAGGTTGTAAACCCAGCGATACTTGGTGATTGTTAAGGAGTAGTACCATAGGCTCCTCGTGCTTGGAACCGTAACCCCATACTTCTCGGTATGCTCTATAAGTTCTCCCCACGTAACCGGTCTCTGGGTCGATGAAACAACATTGTAGATTGTTGGAGGCTCTTCGACCTTTGGCACCATCGGACCAACCGCGTCGTCCACTTTTTTAGTTCTGAAACATAATCGTGTCGTCAACACCGTGGTTGTCTAGGCAGCAATGGCCCATCTCTAATTATTTTCTTCCACAGCATTCGTACACGAGTGTACACGAGAGCAACGTGTCTTACTGTCTTTTGGCAGTATCCCAAGCGGCAACGACGATGTTGTTGATAACGTAGTCAGCGGGGATTACATCCGCGACCAGATTCTCGTCGCAGTGCAGAGTTCGCATCAGTCCGATCCCGGCACCGAGCAAGACTCCGGTCGGACCATAGACATTATTTATCCATCCAGAAACGGGTTCCTTCCACGTGGCAGTTACTATAGAAGGCCTCACGATGCACAGAGGTAGACTATGGCAGCTTCGACGAATAGACTCTTCGGCAACCGCCTTGGTGAAGGCGTACGTATTCGGCCATTTCCCCAAAAGTCTGTGAAGTTTGTTAATTCGCAAGTGCCGTAACCCCTAGCAGACACACACGTTCTTTCACCCGCGCTAACGCCAGACTGGAGCTACCGGACCCGAACGAGATTTTTTTCGAATATCCTGGCTTCTGATTCAGCCGGCGATTATTTCTTTTTTGATTTTTTTTTTTTTTTTTTTCTCACAGTCAAATTTTCTTGGACAAATCAAACTTTTCTCAGACAACCTCAGAGAAACAGTCGAGAAGGAAGTATCTCATTTAATTTCAATAACGAGATACCGAGTTATTTCAACTGTACAGGGTGGGCCAAAAAAAAAAACTGGACCGATGTAAAACGTGAATAAGATCCGAACGCGTCGACTGATTTTCAAAGCGTAATTTTTTTTATCATTATTGAGCGAAAAAAAAGGAGTCTTTGAATCACAATTTAAGATAGAAATTGTGGAACATTCTTTAATATTAATTTTTTTCATCCTCCCAGCGACTTTTTCAAGGAATTCACTTCAGCAAGGAATGAAGATTTTCTGGATTTTCACACGCAAAACGAAAAAGGCTTATTCTTCTAGTTTCGAGCAAGATAAAATTTCCAAAAATCGGTTGAGACGTTCGGATTTTATTCACATTTCAAATCGGTCCGGTTTTTCTTGGGCCACCCTGTATTTAATAAATTACTGCTCGACATTTTGCATCTTACCATTACCGAATCACCATCCGGTTTGCCACTATCAAACATGATCCTTTTAAATTGCTAGGTATCTATCACGCGATACTTCCTTCGTAATTGTTTCGCGGAAATACTTCTTTCCAAACGGGCCACGTTAATGTGCTCGAGAAGTGGGAATTTAAACACATAAAAAGTGCCCATAAGATTTTTTCTGAAATTTTTTTTTCGTATATACTTTTTTTAAAGACCCTCTAATCTCGCTTTTGCAACTGTGCTTTGAGAACTCGACAAAGAGCGTATGGGTCTGGTGGCCCCAGTATCGCCGCCAGGGGTGAAAAATTCTACTTTCTGACACATCATCATAGTTTTTTTTTTTCACAGAGAAAACATTATAGTGAAACTTCCCATAGCAACTATGGAAATTTCCTCTCTCCTATAGGAAAGTCCTATAGGAAATAGTACATTTACATAGGTGCTATGAGGAATTTCACTATAATCTTTTCTCCGTGTTCATTAGTACTCAAATGCAATTATAATAGTCACATGTAGGTAATTGTATCGAGTTGGCGAATCTAGAGTCAAAACGTAGAGTACAGATATTTTCTCTTACACCGGGGTTAGATGGTCCAGGGACGCGTCATCCAGTATCTCTATGAGACTAAGCAGCCTTTCGGAATCGATCGGTGGTGGGTAAAACTTTTCTTCAATTACGTTAGAAACGCAATAAGAGTAGGCCGTGGAGATGTGGACGAATGCCTGTATTCGAGGTAAGCAAGGAATTGAAGAATAAGTTATAGAATCAACCAGCTGCGGTGGCCTAACTTTGTGAACGATTAATCAGTAAATCGAAGACTTCAATCGACCCATGAATTGACCCGGATTGGTGTTAGTTCACTGACCTTGAGGTTCGCCATTTCTTTTGCAAGTGATAGGAGCTCCTCGGTTCCCCTAACGTTGATGTTGGCGGCAATTCTCAACTTTTCATCAAACCTCACAGTGGCTGCGCCATGTAACACGATGTGGGAGCTCCGAAGTAGCTCTCTCTGTTCCGAAGACAAACCCAAACCAACCTGAATCATGTCACCCTCAATCAACTTAACCTTTCGAGAAAACTCAGGATGCTCTTTCTTCAGGCGGTCGAAGATCTGCAATAGAAACGAATTTGATGTGTTAGGCTTCGTAAAGGGATCATTTCTGTCTGTCCCTATATTCACGTTCTCCTTTACATGTTGCCTATGAAAAAGTGGTTTGTTCACACGTAACCAAATCTTGTAAATCGACTGCAACTACCGCATCTCGAGATTATTGTTATTATTTATAGAAAGGTTGAATGGTTTTGATTGAAAACTTGACAGTGATGCTTACCACATCATTGAAGAGTTCCGTAAACCTCTCCTCGGGGCTCTTTCCTTTTTTTGATCGCACGAACAAGAATAAGGCGTTTACTTCCGGGCACGAGCTGAAAATGTCGATATTCAGTCAATACATGTATTAATTTGTCTACATCAACGGAATTGAGTGCGGGTTGCTCTGGTTTCATAATATTTGCTGCATTCCAAATGAGAATTTGCACCGTTAAAGAGAATCCTATCTTGTTGTTTAAACCAACTTATTTGTTATTCAACTAACTTATCGAACACGAGAATTGTGCCGGAATCGCGCTCGTTCAAAATCCAGAATAAAACTCTTAGGGGCACTTGCACCACCTTCCGCTGAAAATTGAACCTCGTGATGGTGATCGAGATTTTTACTGCCAAAAATCGAGCAATTATCTATTTTTACGGAAGAGCGTGAGATCGAGTGGCAATCAGTTAACTTTCAACATTTCTTTCACACAGAAGAATTGAATGATATTTTCAACACTGCTTACCGCATTATCCGTTCTGTCAAAAGTCTTCCCAAAAAACCGGTAGCCCCCGTGATTAGAACGTTCTGTCCAGAATAAAAACTTGCTATTTCAGACGGAGCTGCGGCCGAATCCTCTACAGGATCTGTCATCATGTCCTGTATATACGTAGCTTGCGTCATCTTAGCGCGCAATCTGTTATACAGAGAAATACAGAAATATCATTTGAGAGTGTCTGAGTGAATTGCGAGTATCGACATTACCAGGCCAATTTTACTTTTCTCAGACACCAGGTTCAATCTACGTATAATACATACCTGCAAAATTGATAATAATCGAAGTTCTTGAGATTGAATTCTCTATCTACAAATTTGAAATTCTCCATAAAATTGACACAATCGAACAACCTACGTTGACATTAGTCATTTAGTCATTCCCTGTGCAACTGGCTCACGTGACTACTACAGCATTACTGATATCGTCAAACAGCAAAAGGATAGCATAATATTCAAATAGAACAATCTCACTGCCTGCTATTCATCACGGTGGACATTTAAAATTGATAACCTTGTGATCGCAATTTTATCATAGCCTGGCGCTTAGCTTGGAAGAATGAAATAAGCGAATATGGGGGAGATATAATTTTGCAATGGTAATCTAACGTCAGAACTTGTTAAAGGGTCTGCACAGGCTTGAAATTTCAAAAATTCACTTTGATTTTTACTTTCGAGATTTCATATTTCTAGATTAGTATTCCATCGAGAATCGAATGAATTATTTTAGATTGTATATGTAAATTATTTTAAAATGGAAAGCAATAGTCGTTTACCAAGTAGATTACCAACAAACCATGAAATATTGAAATGTACTGAAATAAAATACTCGCGTACGAAAATGATGATGGAACAATTCAACAGCCAAATCTTCGGGATAGAACCGTACTCCAAGAGGATCGACTCGCAACTGACGCCGGACATCCATAAGAATAAGTTGCTAACCAGCAATACCTACTTAATAGTTCACTAATATATACCCACCAATAACATTCTGTCCCAAATAGTTGATCCCCTAGTACTCGATGATACCGATAATCGATGATGGCACACGTAATGGCAATAAGGTCAGGGTGAATCGGTGAAATCCGTAAGTTTTAAAACTTTCAGTGGGCTCATTCAGGGTCAAGTGCTGAAGAGTGTATATTTTTCAATAATCATAGGCATGGAGAACGAAAGAAATATCAGGGTACACTGCCATAGGAAACGAAGAAACAACGAGAATGAATGAATATAAAATCTGAATCAGAAATGAGAAATCCACGTAGCAACATGACTGGATCGAATTTTGACTATTTTGGTGACTTGCGATGACCAATGTATGATATAGGTATAGCGGATAGGCGCATGTCTGCCCACTCATATAAGTTCATATAATTGGTTCGTGCTAGTATAAAATTGTTTCATTTTAACTATTAGGTACTTAACATCATTCGTAACAGAAATTTTCTACAATTTTATCATTGCTCATCCCGTTCCGCCTCTTACGACTTTTAACAAAATCTTTCATCAGCTATAGATTTTTAAAATCTCCACTCCTCCGATATTCAAGTGATCGTAACTCCTGAACCAATTGAGTCACCATCAACGCCACGCCGTTAAAATTTTCGTCAATTTTCGGAGAAGTATTTCAATCTTTATTCAAAGCTGTTCATTAACTCCCGTAATTATATCGCTACTGCTCTGAAATCTACTGAAATCGCATCACTCACAAGGCCCATAATGATAGCCAGTGAAATAGACTTGGTATTGTGAGAATAATTTGAACATTTATTGTTGCGTGTACAAAATATCGAATACCATGTAGGTTGCCTTCACTTTACAAATAAGCAAGCATACTTTATTACAGCTATTCCGAAAAATTGGAACAGTGCAGTGCTATTCAGTCCGCAACCTTACCCTGTACAACGTTGATCGGGATGGTAGAAAAATTCAATTTTCTCGCTCATCAAATATTCTGACACAATTTATTTGAGATTACACGTTTCTTGCATAAACTAGAACCGATAAGAGTTACCATAAACCGATGAATCGCAGAACCATCCGTAAGAGCCATAAAAGCATGCCGCATAAGACTGTTACCAGAGTATAGTGAGCCACCTTCAGCCTGAAAATTAGGACAAAAGATTGTTTGTCAAATCAATGTATTACATACAACTCATATCGAAACGACGCTATGCAGAAATGGATATGAATAGAATATAGTAAAAGAATACAGCAAAAAATGGCTCATACTTTGCATATTTCGCGAGTGCTTGCGGTAAATCGTCCAAGGGATCCTTCAGAAGGTAGACCCGGAGTCCGCGAACGTGATTATAGCAATATTCTTCCCAGTCGAGGTTTCCTATATCAAAGTCAAACTCACGGCGATCGGCGGGACCCAATTTCTCCCACAATCGTCGGACGTTATTGTTATCAATTCGCCATTGTTGCAACGTGAAATACTCAATTACAGAGCTGAACTTGTGAATCTTCTTGTACGCCGCCCACAACCTGTACCAATTCAACGTGCAAAATCAGGCATATGGAGAAATCCATGAGCCATACAGTTTAGTAATACGTATTATTTATACCCTCCAAAGATGTACTTTGTAGTGGTCTTTATACATAGAAACGTTATACGTAAAACACGTTCAACGAACAAAGATATAAAAGGTAACTTCTTACATAGGCTTTCGTCCGGTGAGCCAGGCTAAACCGTCCACTATCGCGGCAGGAATTAGATGGAGGAAGATGACGTAGAGGTTGTGAACCCAGCGATATTTGTTTAGTTTGAAGCAGAAGTACCATATGCACAGCTTACTTGGAACTTCTGTCGCAAATTCGTGGCCATACTTCATAAATTGTCCCCACGTAATTGGTCTTTGGCCCGCTGACACGGCGTTGTAGATCGGAGGCCCTTCGAGCTGTGGCGTCGTTGGTCCATTCGGAATCTCCGCATTGACATTCCTGAAACATAATCGCGTCGCCAACGGCGTTGTACCATCACAACGGATCTTTGAACTGTTACAGCACATCAGTAATTATCTTTTACGCGGCTTTCATACACCCAATGCGAGAAGAAGGTGTCTTACTGAGATTTGGCAATGTCCCAAACGGCGACGATAATATTGTTAACAACATAGTCAGCAGGGATCATATCCGCGACGAGCTCCTCGTCGCAGTGCATAGTCCGCAATAATCCGAGCGCAGCGGCTACCGAGACTCCAGTAACACCATAGACATTATTTATCCATCCGGAAACGGGTTCCTTCGACGTGGCAATCACTATCGAAGGCCTCACGATGCACAGAGGTAGGCCCTCGCAGTTGCGACGAATAGCATCCTCGGCAACCGCTTTCGTAAAGGCGTACGTATTCGGCCATTTCCCTAAGAGTCTGTAGTCACATGTAATTTTTGTATCAAGTGAGTCAGTCAAGAGTCAAACCGTAAATCACAGATATTTTGTCTTACACCGGGGTCATATGGTCCAGGCAGGCGTCATCCAGTATATCTATTAGGCTGAGCAGCTTATCGGAATCGATCGGTGGTGGGTAAAACTTTTCCCCAATCATGTCAGAAACGCAATTAGAGTAGGCCGTAGAGATGTGAACGAATGCCTGCGGTAAGAGTTAGCACGAATTCAAAGAAAGAAATAAACCGCTTCATTTCACGTTTCCACGTAGATGGTGGAATTCGTCTACGAGATCAAATATTCCTGTGTTGATTCACTGACCTCGAGATCCATCATTTCTTTTGCGAGCAAGAGGAGTTCCCGGGTCCCTCTCACGTTGATATTGGCTGCGATTCTCAAACTTTCATCAAACCTCACAGTGGCTGCGCCATGTACCACGATGTGGGTATTCCGAAGCAGCTTTCTCTGTTCCATAGACAAACCCAAACCGACCTGTGCCATGTCACCCTCGATCAACACAACCTTTCGGGCAAACACAGGCTTCTCTCTCCTCAGCCGGCTGAAGATCTGCAACGTAAACTAAGATGAATGCGCTTCCCACGAAGAGAAGTATCGATGGATGGAAAGATCTCGTAAACGGATCGTCTCTGTCCGTTCAAATATTCACAACGTCCGCCTTCGCATATCCAATCTCAAATGATCATTTTAGGCAATTATTAGGCGTAAAAGGATCGAATGGTTTCGAGGTAACAGGATTTGAGAGGAATACTTACCACGTCATTGAAGAGTTCCTTAAATCTCTCCGCGGGAGTTTTTCCTTTTTTTGCTCGCACGAGCAAGAACAAGGTGTTTATATTCGGGCACGACCTAAGAATATTGATTCTCAGTCATTGCATGTATCAATTTATTCACTTCGGTCAAGAGTTCTGTTGTTCGTTGGTACAAAGGTTTTTGCATTTTTGAATAAGTATTTGCAGTGACCACAATGCTCACTTGATGTTATTTCAATCAATTTACTGATCACTCAAATAACTTGTCAGGTGTTTGTGGTATGTAATGAATAATAGTTACTGCCATTACATGGAAATGTTTCAAAATTAGGTCCAGTTAGCCTACGGCCACTTGCACCACCGCGTACTGAAGAATTTTGGCTATTCGGTTGTGAAATCGTGTGGCACGAACGCACTTTTAGCATTTTTTTTTTTTTTTTTACACACAATACACAAAATAGTTTTTTTCTGTACTGCTCACCTCAATATTCGCTCTGTCAGAAGTCTTCCCAAAAACCCGGTACCCCCCGTAAGTAGAAGATTTTTTCCAGCGTAGAAACTTGCGACTTCAGCTGATGGACCTGCAGCCAAATCCGATTCGGGATCTGTTATCATGTCCTGGATATATGCCGCCTGCATCATCTCAACTCGCAACCTTTTACAAAAAGAAGAATTTCGGAACCTCCAGCGTTTCAGGACTGAGGATCTCGGAGCGGCCGTCAACTCGAAAGTCTGTGTTCTGCCTCTTTGTGGTCATAATAACTAGGCATTCTTATTTTACGCTAATCTCTAATGTATATCCAAAAACGGTCAACTATTTTTTACGAATAACGATTGGAAATTGAAATATCGCTAAAATACTTAATCACAAATGAATACCTTACGAATGCCAAATTATCAGTAGAAGCAACAGCAATATTATCTTCTCGCGTACCAAAATGATGGCGTAACGATTCAACAGCCAAATCTTTGAAATTGAACCGTGCTTCGAGAGAATCGACCCTCAACTGACGACGATCACCAAAAATAATTATATTGCTGTATATGCACCAATATACTTGATAGTCCATAATTTTTATTCTGCAGTTATTCATATATGCTGAACTCTGCCTCTTACAATTGAAATTATACGGTTCCTTGGTACTGTATACCAATTATGGTCGCGCATGATAATGTATAGGTATTGTCATTAAATTCAAAGTTGCCAAAAAAATTTGTGATTTGAAAAACTTTGATAAAATCTGTACGATCTTGACAGCAATTCCGGTGATCTCATTTTTTTCTATTTATTAGTGTCATGAAACCCTCGCTCGATGTTACCCGCAACATTGGCCCAGTTCTGGTAAACAGCGTGGATACGGTCTTATCATTCTGGCAACTCGAGGGCGTTGGTCCGATTCCGGGATAATTATGGAAGGTATGCATACTAATTTTGTCTGTGCTTGCGCTGAATTGATGAATAAAAGCCGTGAAGGTAATTCGAAATTTAAGTGCTAACTGCACTAGCCGAGCTAGTATAAGCATGAATCTGATGAATTTCGATCACCGATCTCCATCCAGAGAGGCAAGATTCCGAAATTTTTAGCTCGATTGTGTGAAAAGTGTCGTGCCCACCTTCCGAACATAAAATATCCACGTTTTGGATACATGCGATAGATATTAGGCTGCTACAAATTTTACGCATATACAAGTCAATGACTCCAGATCTGACGTCAATCGAAATAGTGGTCTGAAATTAGTGAAATTCATCGGACGAAAGCGAATGACCGCATGATGTCGAAGTTAATTCATTTTGATTTCATTACCGGCTTTGGAAAGTTTGGAAAACAAAGACGCATTAACTGCAAGGGCATTCAACAAGTGTTCATCGGGTATGACCTTTTGGTATTTCGACTCGTCAGTCACTTTCGAGGCAAAACTGCGATGGCATTTGTATAATCGTTTCACTGAAATGGCGACATGCAGACAAATTCATGTAAATTTAATACACTAAATTGAACCCGGAAGGGCACTGGCAATATATACAGGTATAGCGTAAGAGTACATTTATTACTTTGGACTAGATTTCACATTCAAATTGAACCACGATCTTATTTACTAAAATTTAACCGAAAATAGTACCGCGGAGCAGTTAGTTCTTTTACTTCAACGAGATTTATTTTTGAAACTTGCTTCTGCTGAGACAGCATGCGGATTATCAAACATCTCCCTCATTACCCGAGTCTTCGTGTAAACTTTTCTCTGTATAGCATAGCATCCAAAATTTGGGTTTTGGTAAATCCTTACGAATCAGTTCGCAGCTCGAAATACCTCTATTATATTAAACATATAACAATGTGCGAAAAACTAAAGTAGTTCATCTAGTAAACATACCTATATGCATGTGAGTGTGTGTGTGTGTGACCGATTTTTCGTCCGACGATATATCTCGAGAACGAATGATCGGTTTTTCATAAATTTGGGTCTCAATCCCCGCGGCTTCTCCAAACTGAGAACTGATTAGATTTCAGATTTGATTGGTCTATTATAGTTTCAAAGATATTCGAAGGAAAAAAATTTTGAAAGAAAATTTTCTTAGCTCGAAACAAATCCGGCGCGGGAAGTTTGTGGGTTGGCCCTTCAAGGCCAACCGACTCACCTTCTTGCATTTTACATTATAATTACGAAAAGGAAATAATATGATAAATGGAACTTACCAGAAATGGTGAATGCAATAGATATAAGAATGGATGTTGATCAGTCCTGCAACAATTACGGAAAATACAAAGACAATTCAGAAAGAAAAAACACCATTTCGATAAATCCTATTTGTGTGACTCCTTCTTGCACCCCTCTCAAGGTTGGCATAATTTATTCAAAATTTTTAACATCTCTTTTACTTACATTGTATACATTCTTGAAGCTGAGATGCAACTTAGGGTACTTAGGGTGGTATTTGGCAAGGTGGTTTAACTTATTGGAAAATTAGTTGAATGCTCTTTTGGGAATTTGGAAGACAGTTTACAAAATCACTGATAAGATAGACTTAAAATTATCAGAATATTCTGAACCATCACTGTTGCTTGTCCAAAATATCGAATATCATGTAGGCAGTGGTCTTCGCTTAGAAAACAATGAGAATACTTTATTTTATGTATTACAGAAAATCGGAGAATTGGTGCGATATAGCTCTCAGCCTTATCCTACACTGCAGTTGATCTGCGAAGTACAATACGGTCTATAGTTTTCTCGCACCTCCTTTAATATTCTAACATAATTTTTGTAACACCTGCTTGGAAAGTTTTACTGTTCAGATATCGCCGTCTTTCCGCACTTGTCACTCAATATACTATTATTTTGGATCAAAATTCGGATGGACAAACTAAACTCGAGTAGAGTTACCATAAGCCAATGAATCGCAGCACCGTCCATAGCAGCCATAAAAGAATAGCAAATGCAGCTGTCAGCAGAGTATAGTGAGCTATCTTCAGCCTAAAAATTCGAACAACAGATTACACATCAGATCAGTAATATAAATCTTCAAGAATTGCGAAATGAATATCGTGCAATTGAATTCAGAAGGGAAGTACAATAAGGTTATTTCTGGAAGATTGAATCGGTAATTATGCGTCAAAATTGATCTCGTATATTGACAAGGGCTTATCCGTTGGAATATACTATTTATCAGAAGCCCTGTAAGTGTAATACTGAGTCTTGCCAGTGCACTTCCATTTCTCGACCAGCCTGTTGTAATATGGGTGTAACAGTTACGTCTAACAGCTTCGTAATAAATTTACGTAGTAAGGGCTTGGCCATCGAGATCCACCGATATATCCGGTGAATTCATGCACTGGTATAAAATTCTGTACTCGAGGCTCTCTAATATTAATTATTCATTGATATACCCGTACATCGTAACAATATATGAATGAATGAATATCGTAAGATATGGTTCATACTTAGCATATTTGGCACGTCCTTGCGGCATGGTCTCCATCGGATCTTTCACGATGTAGACCCGAAGACCGCGAACCTGTTGATAACAATACTCTTTCCAGTCGAGGCCCCCTATGTCGATGTCAAACTCATTGCGATCAGCGGGACCCATCCTCTCCCACAGTTCCTGAACGTTTTTGTTATCAAATTGCCATTGTTGAAGCGTGAAGTATTCAATTGCAGAGCTAAACTTGTGAATTTTCTTGTACGCCGCCCACAACCTGTACGAAGTCAACGTGAAAAATCATGCATCTGAAGAATTCCGCAAGACAAACAGTTTAGTCGTGGGTTTTATTTACTCTCCAAGGTGGTACTCTGTATAGTAGTTCCTACAAGTAGGAACTTGGCAGATAGTTTATTTCGTTAATTGTAAACCGTTATGGATCGGCCTCATGAATAATTGACACACGTTACCAATATATTATGGCACGTATTCTTCGAATGAATATGGCAGATAACTTCTTACATGGGCTTTCGTCCGGTGAGCCAGGCCAAGCTGTCTACTACGGCGGCAGGAATTAGATGAAGGAAAATAACGTAGAGGTTGTGAACCCAGCGATACTTGTTGAGTGTAAAGCAGTAGTACCATAGGCACATCGTGCTTGGAACTGTAACCCCATATTCCTCGGTATACTTCATAAGTTTTCCCCACGTAATCGGTCTCTGGGTCGATGAAACAACATTGTAGATTGTTGGAGGCTCTTCGACCTTCGGCACCATCGAACCAACCGCATCGTCCACTTTTTTGGTTCTGAAACATAATCGTGTGTCGTCAACACCCATTGTTGTCTGGGCATCAAACCTGTCCAGAGAGCAATGGCCCAGCGTTAATTATTTTTTTCCACAGCATTCGTATACGAGTGTGGATACACTAAATACGAGAGCAACGTGTCCTACCGTCTTCTGGCAGTATCCCACGCGGCAACGACGATGTTATTGATAACGTAGTCAGCGGGGATTAGATCCGCGACCAGATTCTCGTCGCAGTGCAAAGTACGCAACAGTCCGATCCCGGCACCCATCAAGATTCCGATAGCACCGTAGACGTTATTTATCCATCCACCAACGGGTTCTTTGGACGTAGTAATTATTATCGAAGGCCTCACGATGCACAGAGGTAGACTCTGGGAGTTGCGACGGATAACGTCTTCGGCAACAGCTTTCGTGAAGGCGTACGTATTTGGCCATTTCCCCAAGAGCCTGTAACGTTTGTGAAAATGCGACTGAATTATTCAATTTTATGAAATATCTTCAACTTTGCTTAC
Organism: Macrophya alboannulata; assembly: GCA_949628255.1. Classification (NCBI taxonomy): domain Eukaryota; kingdom Metazoa; phylum Arthropoda; class Insecta; order Hymenoptera; family Tenthredinidae; genus Macrophya; species Macrophya alboannulata. The sequence continues at coordinate 15,682,975 of OX451208.1, forward strand.
CAATTGATACTGAAATTCATTTGCACATTATTATTGATTATTCTATCAAATGTACGACTCGTAAGTCTAATTACAGATCGTGGATATTTCCGCTTACACTGGGGTCAGATGATCTAGGGTCGCGTCGTCTAGTATATCAATCAAATTGAACAGCTTATCGGCGTCGATCGGTGGTCGATAAAAATTTTCATCAATTACATTAGACACGCAATTAGAGTAGGCTGTCGATATGTGGACGAATGCCTGCAGCAGATTTTACAAACTTTCATTCACGAGTACATGTGGAAAAAGGAAATTGTCAGTCACTAGAAGTCATACTTTATCGCACACTGACCTTAAGATTTGGCATTTCTTTAGCGAGCAAAAGCAGCTTCTGGGTCCCCCTAACGTTGATGTTGAATGCCATTCGCAATTTTTCATCAAAACGTACGGTCGCTGCACCGTGTACTACGATGTGGGTACTTCGAAGTAGCTCCCTGTCCTCCGAAGACAAACCCAGATCAGCCTCCGCTATGTCACCTTCAATTAACACAACTTTTCGAGAAAACTCAGGCTTCTCTTTCTTCAGCCGGTCGAAGATCTGCAAAATAATTATATCGATTGCATTCTCTACGAAGAGCAATTTTAGTAAGCAGATGTGAGGATTTCCTTGACGTATACATCGCGTATTTATCTGTTCGTTCATCTATTCAAATGTTTTACCTGAACCAATAGTTAGGGCAAAAACCGTATCATCAGATTCTATAGGATAAAACGGTTGATATGCGTAGTGAAGTTATAAGTTATAAGTTATATTATTAGGGCTGCAGAATCTGAAAGTAATACCCACCACGTCTTTGAACAGGTCATCGAATCTCTCTCTGGAAGTCTTTCCTTTCTTTGCTCTCAGGAGCAAGAACAAAGTATTGACATCCGAGCATGACCTAAAGGCGTTATTATATATAATAATAATATACATAGATACACATTTGCAAATATAATCATAATTTAAAATAATTTCTAACCGATGATCGGTTAATTTCGGTTCCGGGTACTAACAATTGGACCCAGCCATAAAACTCGACCACCTTCGATTTAACTAAATTTTTGCTTAGTCATTGGTTTGTTTACCCAAAATTCGCGAATCCTGTTCTCGTAAGCGATTCGAGAGAGTTTTTATCCTGTATTTATTTGCGAATGAAATGAAAAGGAAAGTCCACTTCCAGTTTTAATCGTAAAGCAAAAGTATGACTAGACGATAACTGGAGTCATCCCAAAAACTTGTCCGTGCTTATATCGAAACTTGAGATTTCAAATGTAAACAGAAAAGCAATCCTATTATCCACCAATATGTGTATGTATCGATAATTTTTATTGTACCTAATATGCCAGTTCTGTGTTCATGTGCAGAATTTTTCGTAAGTCTGAACTGGATTTTCCAATTTCATAGAATATGATAGCAAAATCGAGTAGGATAATGAACGCTATTTGAAATTTAATATTCGAATTTTTCACTCACCGTAGTATCCTCTCTGTTAAAAGTTTTCCCAAAAAACCGGAACCTCCAGTAATTAAAACGTTGCAATCAGCGTAAAAACTCGGGACTTCACCCGTACCTGCAACAATATCCGATGCAGGTTCTTCCAGCATGTCTTTGAGATACGCATCCATCGTCAAATCTTTAACGGTAAAAAAGAGAAAAATATTCTGTACAATTTTTAGCTTGCTTTTTGCAGACTTAACTCTTTCTAAATTCAATGCCAACAGTGTAATTGCAACTTTAGAGTGTCTCGGTAAAATGCGGATGTTGAACCTTTACCAGAAACGTTTCAGTATGGTCGTAATTAATTTCAAAATGCTAATTCAATATAAAATAATTCGGAATGCTGCTATTTTCTTAGCGATAACCCAAAATAAATTAAAAAAACAATGATGAGTGCAGGAACTCAAAAATCCCAAAATCGTCAGTTCAGCTATTTCGAAAATTTGGAAATTTCTTTTTCTGTACCGGATTGCACTACTCGCCCACATATTTTCTATACCACTTCAAAAAAATCGTTCACTCGACCGCAACTCTATAATGTGAACGTGTCAAAAATTCACCACGTTTTTTTTTTTTTTCTTATACACTCACTTAACAAAAAAAAATTTTTAACTTCGTCTTATCTATGTAATAACCACACGGTACATTTCAGTAGCAATTTTTCCAAAAATTAAGAAATAAACAAAAAAAAAAAAACTGCAATTACTTTCTACTAAAAAATTATATGAATGATCTGCTATTCAAAACTAATATTTAATTATTACGTACGAAATGAAAAATATGAACAATAGCAATATTATATAGCTACGAAAATATCTACCAAAATATCAAAAGGCTAAGTGAACGGTATAAAATCCCTCAGAATCGAACCGTGCTCCTAGAGGATCGGCTCACAACTGACGACGCACGTCACGAAGACTTCTTCGCTGTCCAGCGATGCAAAGCAAGATGCAATGCATAAACTGCTCGTTAATTTCCGCTAGCCTAAAATTCTGAACGTTGTTATTATAGGAATTGCAAGCAATTTCCATAGTTAATACAGCGAAATGACGTTTGTGTAGAATCCTGTCGTCGTGTAGAACCCTGCCGTTGAATAGAATCCTTTGACCAGAACTAATATGGACCGGTTTGTATTACGTGACACATATTGAAACACGTATGTATACCTATTCATTGTGGCATAGAGAGTTTTCTTAACTTAAGATCCTTTTTTTTACAAAATCTCCCTCATTGTATCATCTTCTGCACAGTATCCGGCTTACGACAATACAGGATATGCTAACTGTAGTTTGTTTTACACAAATCGGACATTTCTCAGCTCGTGATGACAGGATTAATTTATTGATAATGAAATGATTCGAGTAGAGGACCGTCAACAAATAAACTGGTTTTATCCCTCCGTTTCTCAGCACAAGGTCCCTATCAACGCTGGTATTCGGCGATGTCAAAGTCCATCGTAAAAATTTTCCAATGCGCATATACCATCCGCGTACTTTCCCTTACCCGAATGTTGACTAAAGCTGATTTTGAAATCACAGCGATCTTTAAATACACTTTATTACCTGCATGTTTCCCATTCTCTGTATGTGCGCGTAGGTGTTGAACCAAGGTTGTCGAGTCATTCCAAAACTCATATTAGCTGGAAGTCTGAACTTCACGTAACTCCTAATATTATTGTCAATTGAAAAACATAAAACCAGTTTACAATTTAACTACATGCATATATCCTATTAAAACCCGAAATCTGAAATAAAGATAAAACAAACGAAAAAACATTCCAGCTCGTTATAAAATTAATGACAGAAGTGCAGAAAAAGTTGTATTGTGGAAAAGGTCGAGCTACGATTATATAGGTATATGCATTAGATTATTAGTACGGATCTTATCACTCCAAACGTCTACACGGGTCGCACAAACGTTGCGAGTATTAAACAACCGCATTTGTCGGTGCAAAATACGTGTGAATTAAACTTCCACGTAGAATATTTTATTCCTTATACATCTAATGAATAAACATGTCGAAGACTGCAACTAGCGTGCTTTCAGACTCATGCTACGAATGCGAATAATTAAATGACATTGTGGTCAATTCATTCTGACATCAGAATCTGGGTTTCCCCTCCCATAGTCCGAGACACAAAGGTACCGTCAAGGCAGGGGTATTTGATAAATATTTCAACCTGTACGAACTGTCAGGGTCTTATTAAAAATTCATCAACGAACACCGAGACCAAGATCTGTCGTTGTAGATATATAGAGTGAAAGTTTGCGAATATGGACCAGCGGGGAAAAACTTATCATTTACGAAGCATCTCAAACTTGACCTTGTAAAGAATTTACTTCTTTTTTTCCACAGAACTGAATAGATCTTTCCTCCTGAGGCGATAATATATGTATGTATACTATAATGACGAGCATGATGACGACTGCGAATTCCAGCGTCGAAAGCAAAGATGAACGTGTAATTAATCCGTAGATGATCGACAATGATCAACTGTTGACACAATTTTCACGAAAATTTTATTCTAATTGTACAAATTTTCTTGAAAATAAGATCATCATGTTTCGTCTATATTTACCTAGATATAAGGTCTACTTCATAGTTTTCGATATTTTAAATGATATGGTTGGAAAAATAATTCTAAGTTCTCGAGGTCACTCCCATTTAGTGAATAACAAGCAGTCCACAGTGCCTGCGTATTGGGTTTAATGAATCCGAGGTTAAGCATACTTATTAGGGAGTATTGAAAAAAGTGTAATTTTTTTTTATTCGCATTCTCATCGCTTCCAATCGTACTAAAAGGTGAGACCTATAGGTCAAGTCTAAGAGGTGCCACAGACAAGTTCTTCGTTTAAAAGTTTAATTTGACTAACACTTAAAAACTAATCGTACGCGTACCTGATCTTCTCAATCGAAATTCTGATGATTGAGTAAAATAGATGTACCTTCACAGGTGCCAAATTGAAATTATATACCTACATATAATGTCGAATTAACCATCCGACTGCATACAGGGTCCTGCTGACCCCAACATTCTTCTGTAAATTAGAATTTGTGTAAAAACAGCTTTGATTGCAAGCACGTTTTTCGATAGCTAAAATTTATTTTATCAAAAATCTAACTATGCGGCCTTATAGTCGAGTAAATTTGCGACAAAAAACATCTCAACATTTTTTCTTTAACTTGCTTAGTTTTCGAGGTATTTTAAGCCGAAAATCACTTGGGGTACATTTGACCCCATGTGAAGTCGACGGGTCATGGCGGAAGATGCAGGGTTTAATTCAAATATAACGGCTGATACCTGGGTGAGTTTGGAAACGCGCTCAATTGGGACTGGGTGAGTTTGGAAACCGTGGTCGATTAGGACTGGGCGAGTTAGCATTCTCTCGGATTATCGATACTCAGAAAGTGGAAATTACCAGCAGGAATTAGCCAAAAAGCTCATCAGAAGGGAAGTGGTATCGGAAAAACACGATCACTCGCACATCTTCCAGGTGGAAGAAGTATTTTGTTCCAATTTCATAAAAATCGGTTGGTCGGTTTGACTGTAACTTTGTTTACCAGAAACCGGGAGTCAGATGCATCAGGACGCACGTGCCGGAAAATTCCCCAAAAAAGTCTAAAAATTTTCATTTGAAGCCAATAGACAGTGTTCCGAAGCCCGTGTAATTAAAAAAATCCGTAAGCACAATTATAATTGATAAATGAAAGTATGATGAAAATTTGATTCGGTATTATATTTAATTCAGAAATCTCAGGTAGAGCAGTCTGTTATCAATATTCAGTCTATTAGATATTGAGGTGTACTTGGTTGGTGTTAAAAGAATGGAAAAAAAAACTTGCCTAAGGCCCCTTTCAAGATTGACGAGTTTTACGTTGAAAATTATAGTTCAGAGTTGTGTAAGACCTATTTAAATATACAGTTGATAAACATTCCTAAATTATAATACCGATAGAAGTTGCTTATAGTAGGTATAGTATTATATCGAACCTACCTTTTCCTGGTCAAAATATTGGTACTGCAGCAAATGGTTAGCGTATAATTTCTTATCAAATTTCTTATTCTATGAACCTGAAATTGAAATTAGGATACCTGATTGCTAATTGAGATGCGAGGATTACTTGAAATTTTCGGGGAATGTGTAGCAGATACATTAAGTAGGTGTATGGACATTATAATTATGATAAAATGCAATTTTTTTTTTTTATACTGACAATTTTTATACTGTGATAATCGTAACAACATTTTAACATATTTTATTGTTCATTGACTAAAATCAGTATTCAAATTTATAAAACATTCTTTTTTATTCATTTATTATATTTATATATGTATAGTTTTTTAATTTTTTTTTTTTTTTTTATAGTTTCTGGTTTTCTTACTGTTTCGTGCTAATATCAACTTCAAGGCCATAACGACTCTTGTTGAATAACGTATATAAGAACATTATTTGATACCACTTTAAGGCAATACGTATTCCGGAATTAATGGTTAATATTACAGTTATAATCTCTTGTGAAAATCGGAAATAAATAATTTTTTCTTGGGTTAATAATAATAGATACGCTCCCGCGCTCACATGATTTACATTTATAGCGAGATATTACAAGCAGCTTTATATAAATAAAATAAAATTACAAATATACATAATTTGGATGAATGAAAGAAAAAAAAAAAGAACCAAGATTACAACGAATAGAATAAAACGAGTCGGAGATACTTACAGATTCATAAAGCTATTAAAATTGATCACCACTCGTAATGCCTGTATTTTATATACGTATATACAATGAATGTATGTTTTTTTTAAAACTTCATTCTCGCATTAAACAAATTATTAAATAAATTTTCGAAAAACTGCCTAGACGGCTGATCAGTATAAGCTCTCGATCTATATATGAGTTTGATACAATACCAAAGTACAGTTTTATTTGCGTTAAAACGCAAGAGTAGGATATTTCGTAACAAATCTAATACTTTCAAAGGAATGCAATTTTGAAACGCATAATAAATAATAAATTAAAGAAAACAAGCGAATATGAAAAAAAAAAAAAAAGAAAAAATTAATCCGCTTATTCGATATTTTAACTCGAGATTAGTCTCTTTGTAGCATACTCAACGGATCATCCTCAACCATTTGCTCAGCAGTTTTTCTCAGATCTCTAGTCACTGCTTTTTTAACCACCCCACGATTTTCAATCGACTTCGATTGGCTGACGGATGAAATTTTAGATTTTCCAAATATATTCCCACCGATTTTGTCAGCGTCGTCGTCATCTTCGTCATCGTCGCCAAATAATCCGGAAGAAGATACCGTAGATTTCTTAATCACAGTCTTTTTCCCAGCAAACATATCCTCCTCTCCGCTCGATTGATCCCCAAAAATATCATTCACGATTTTTTTAGTCCCGGACGAAGCCTCGGTAGATTTTGTCTTGCCACCGGTAAATATCTCGGTACTATCATCGTCAGAAAATATACCAGATGAAGAAGTTGCCTTTTTCGTATCCGATTTCGTCTCTGTTGTGACCTTTAAACTTCCGAATAATTTCTCTTCGCTCGATTCCGCGAACAAAGAGTGCTTTTTCGACGACGATTCAATATCGGTAGTAGTTTTTTCAGTTGTAACACTCTGCGAAGATCTCTGGTCCGATTTGATTGTAGATTTCTTCGCATTACCTCCGAAAAGTTCGTCGTCTTGATTGCTCTCATCGCCAAACAAGTCGATTTTTGATTGATTTTTGGATTTTCTAACCGGTTTCGGCAACGCCGCGGTGAAGAAATCGACCTCTGAATCATCCGCGAAAAGATCGAGGGTTTGTTTCTTTTTCGTTAAACCCTTCTTCCCACTTCCCGATTCTAATTCTGCTTTCCCATCCTTCGATCTCTTCGATGATGAACTAGAGAACAAACTATCGTCGTCCTCGCTGAACAACAAATTCTTTCCTTTTTCCGGCGACGGAGTTTTAGTTACGAATGCAAACAACGTGCTAGGGTCCTCCAAAGGATCGTGGCTACTGTCGCGAAGCGGATCGCTCAATTCTTCCTCACCCTCTTCCCTCCTGACGACGCGATTCTTCGGCTTATTTTCAATCCCGTCTCGCGATTTATCGGTCTTCGATTCTTCCCTTTTCACTTCATCCCCAATAGCCTCTTTCTTTCCGGACGTTATTTTATCCGGGAGATCATTGGCACCGATTTTTTTATCTCTGACCGATACCTCCTTGACAAAAACATCCTCTCTCATATCGGTCCGTGAAGATTCATCGGTAGAAATTTTAGTGGAAATTTTCGTCTGGGTATTAGACACGTTGATCTCAGCAGTGACACCGTCCTTTCGTTTCTCGCTCTTATAAGATTCGTGTTTCGCGTCCTTTTGAACTTTAACGAATGACTCGACGGGGGAGAGAATTGGAGCTCTACCAAAAAGCGAGTCCTCCTTCGGCGGATCTTCAGGCAGATCGGGAGGCACGTCGAACAAGTCTTCTTCGTCGGTTGAGGGCGAAAGAAGCGTGTTTTTATTTATACTTAACGAACTCTCCTTGCTAAAACTGAGCTCAGAACGATCATCGAAGAACGTCGATGAACTGGACTCGGTAACCTTCACACTGACGCTCTCACTGACTCCCGTGGGAATAATCAATCTGTCAGTATTAGAATTTGCAATGTTCTGAGCGTTTGCTGAATTTTCAGTAGAGGTTGGGTTATTGTTCGCACTGTTCGACGATAGGTTTCGATTAGTGTCCGAATTATTGTCATTCGAATAATCACCAGTGTCAAAATCTATGCCACTTTTTCTGAGAGCATTTTGACGCGCGTGTCTACTCTGCGGTCGTCGTTTAGTCTGAATTCTCACTCGACTCTGTAACAAAGATTTTATTAAACGTTCTCACATGTGCCACTTCATAAAAATCGTAATATTTCGTGTAAATCGGTAACGAAATTCGTTGTGGGGTATCTTTAAACTTTCGGACAGAGGCTCGGATCTTTGGTGAACGAATTCATAAAATTTTTAGACTACGAATTTGAGGGATTTTTTTTTTCAATATTTAGAAGATTTTACAAGGATTTAGAAAATTTCACAAACCATTCATAAAATCAAAGATCTTACAACAATTTCTCGACTTTCTCGATCCAAACTTACCTTGGATGCTGTAACGCTCAATGTTTCGACCTGGACCGGTTGATCGAAGCTGATGGCTGGTTCCAGTTCTTTGCGATCGGGCGGCGAAGTTGGCACAACGATCTTAGGCAGTTCCTCTGCAATAAATATAAAGATTGGAATTTGATTATTAAGGACATCGGGTTGTTAGTTCAAATTTCATCTAGGATTTCTGTCAGTTACCTGACAACGTTGGACTCTCCTTTGATGTACTGAACCCGCTACCATCTTCACTGTCCTTATCTCCCTCCTCGTCAACCCTGTCCTCGTTCTTTCTCCATACAGGCGGAGTGTCAGTCGGCGATAAGATCTTCAAATCGCTCATACATCCCATCAAGTTTTTTATTTTACCGGAAACAACTCGCCGTTGAACGGCACTCGATTTTTCACTCGACACGGAAGTTGAGCTCGATCGTATTTCCAAAGTTTTTGGAGGTTCTCTTTTAGCGCCAGTCAATGATTCTTCGGATATTGATGACTTGGATGATATTTCTTGATCTGTGATTTCCGTTTCAGACTTTGATATCTTCGAGGATCTATCTACTTCCGATGACGAAACTCTTCGTTCAGACTCGAAACTTTTCACTGAAGATTCTTCAGACACCACCTCTGTTTCCTCAACGCTTTCGGACCTCGTCTCCGTCAGGTTTGACGATACAATATTCTTACGAAGGTCGGACTTATTAACGGCTTCCATTTTTCGATGTAATTTTTTCAACACCTCTGGCTTCTTGGCGATTCCTGGTTTCGATTCGCCGTCCCCTTTCGACTTTTGAACCGTTTTAATCTCGTCCATTATCTTCGCAGCTAATATCTTCGAATTATTGTTTGAAAAGTTATCATTTTTCACTGTTTTAACATCTTTTTCAGATTTTATAGATTCCTTTTTGCTCTTTGACTTGACATCTTCTTTCTCCTCGTTCTTTGCCACTTCCAGTTTCGCTGCTAATTGTTCCATCATTTTAGACTCGACCTCGCCACCAATTTTCGTGGACGATTTTACTCCCGCAGACTCCGAAAAGTCTTCCGATTTTTTAACCGACGAAGATTCCGTTCTCTTCTCGTCTTTTCTTACTACGGTTTTGGCTGGAACAGCAAACAAATCATCCGCACCATCGTCGAACAGACTCGGTGCCACTGAAGTCTGACCAGTTGATTTTTTTTTCCTAAAACTAGGACTGAACAAATCGTCGTCATCCAGATCGTCGAATATACTTCCAAGCTTCGTGATTGGTGCAGTCTGCGAAATTTTTATTGTATTCTGTTTCTCAAAACTACTGTCGAGGCTCTCCTGCACGGTGCTACTAATTTCCTTAGATTTTTCACTGGCAATCGAGCTGACCGAAGCTTCTTGAACAATCTCAGACCGTTTAATCTTACTGATATTTTTTTCCGCGAATAAATTCACTTCCGAAGAGTTCTTGGTACCGAAAATATCACTTTCATCGTCGTCATCGTCATCAAATAATCCTTTTTTCCGAAGGTTCTTCGACTTCTCCGATGACTGTGACATCGCTGCCGAGGTCGTAGTCGCCGTCGTTGTCGTTGTCAATAGATCGGCGCTTTTTTGAGACCGAGATCCTGAGCTGGTGTTAGAGAAAATATCATCCCCGGAATCAGAGTCATCAAACAAAGATGCAACCTTCGATTTCGCACTGGTTTTCGACCCGATTTTTGGTAATGGCGGAGGGCCGAAACTATCGTTAGTTTCTTTCAAGGGATTAGGGTTTTGTTCGTCGGATACTTCGTCGATCCGCGGATTATTCTGTGAATTCTCGTTATCACGGTCTAGTGTTTTAGCCGCGAAAAGACTGTCGCTACCGATCCTCTCTCGATACATATCTCCCGTCTTGTTCCAAGTCGATGTCATCTGCGGTTGGAATCCAGGACTGAAAATTTAACGGAGATTTCCACATTAGATGATGAGGAACCTGGAAATTATCAGGAGCATATGGATGGGTGTCTATTGTAGATGAAAAATCTGAACATATTCTGTAGAAATGTGACGGGGTAAAGTAAATGACAAATATAATCATGTCGGTTCGGACGTTCACGTAAATATTACAAAGAACAAATCAGGATTTGATGAAATGGGTCCTATAATCGTTGTGTAATTTTCATGACAAGTTTTTATGTTCTTTTTCATGAACCTTGTGCAGCGTATATTACTTCCAAAAATGTTGACCAACGCTATGAAAATTATTTGTTCTCCATATATGTTAACACTTCTTTTTACTGGCCTCGCAAATATTTTCCTTACGCCCAGGTATATGTTTCTACGAATCCGTCAGCAAACGCGAGTGTCGCCAAAGACGAGTCTTTGAAGTCGATTTTTACAGCAGTATAGGCATATGATTATATCATGGACAAAAAGTCACAATCGTGACTTGAAGAAAATTAGAATTAACCGCAACTGAACGTTAGTAACAATCGCGCCCGAAAAGAAATCAATTTAAAAAAAGTTTATTTCGGGTGAAATGAGGGGTTTTGAAAATAAACTAACGATTCATTTTCATATTCTAACGAACGGATGGGTCAATGGAGTTTTTACTATAAAGTAGGGAAACAGCAAATACGAAGTTTCTAGTTTTCTACGACTAATTTCTACAAACCGGCAGAAGGGTCCGTTGACTCTGACTCGTGTGAGTGCCAAAGTAAAAAAAAAAAAAGACAAAAAAATAAATCTAAGAAACAAACTCGTGTTCGAATCTGACTGTCGCGTCAGTGACCGGCACTGGGCATAAGCGCCAGAAAATTAAAAAAGACCAAAATCTAGGTCAGACGTGTCCAACTTCAGATTTCCCGAGTGGCACGTGTCTTTATAATAATCCGAGGATCAACTTTGCCGGTTTCTTTTCTTACGGGAATTTTATGCGGAGGTATTGGAATAACGCGGAACTCGGTAATTGAGAATTTCGATCAACGGAATGATTTATAGTCAAGTTAATAGGCCAGCTGATTTGCCTATTGCGAGTCGCACCTTGCCACGGAAGTGAAAGTACCTTCGAACTTTGTCATTCCCGTTGTTTTAGCCATCACCAAATATTTAGTTTATACATATAGCTATGTACCTATGTACATTATTGCGTCTTAGCTGCAGACTGACAATACTTAATCGAACTTAACATACCGAGAGAATATATTTAGACCTGTTTTATGTATTACAGCGATTTTTTGACCATGGGAACTTAACAAGAGAACTGAAATAGAACTAAAACTACCGGTTCTATCCACTGACTAGGCAGAAGAAAATGGCTAAGGCCAAACTAACCAGAGCGCAGCGAAGAAATTGGTTCGCTATAAGAAGACAAATGTAAAAGTCAGACGCTCGCGCCTGTTGATCCGAGATTCGTTAAACGCGGAAGCAATCGGATCGCGGTGTCGTCAGTCTTGAACCTGCACTCTCGAACTTATTAGAAAATTTTTTCTTGCTGTTTAAGATTCAAATTTTTCGCATAAAATACGTAAAAATAAAATCCAAAGCGCGACTTTGAACTACGCAGTAAAATAAATCCAAGGCACGGTCGGTTGTTTGAACTAGATCGTTTTCGGCTGACAGCCAAAATGTAACTGCGGCATTTCGGGAAATTTAACGAAATGTTAGACGTCAGGTGTTCGGAGCTTTCATATCATCGCTGAGATCGAAATTGCACAATCGTCTCTCAGAAGAACTGGCCATTTGCCAGTTTATATACAGACGTTAGTGGCCGGAACTTTGTCTGTAAATCTTTGTTCAGATTATAGTTTCGTAAACGTGCTGATTATTTATATATGTATATGGCTTAATTGCAGTTTCCCTACAGACAACCTGGCGGGTCCAGGACTCTGCTCTCTACAAAACAGAGATACGATTCCACTTGACGAAAGTAATGCTCAAATTTATCAAAAGGATGCTGTCTTGTCTCCGTAAAATTACCTCTTTCTATAACTTCAATTTCTTCGAAGACCTCCACGGAACAGCATCGTCGTAATAAATGATAACCGCATTGAAACAATTCTAAAATTCTACTCTGTTCAAATGGAAAAAATGTAGCCTGATTTTTTAAGCAGAATCCTACTTGCCCTGAAAATTAATATTGAAGAGCGAAGGGCAGCCAAAAAAAGTTTGCGACTAAATGAAGCAGTTACTTATATTTTATTGCAAGCCTCAAACCATAGGCCATACGAATTAAAAATTATCTCACGATCCGTTTAATTTGTGACGTGAAAAAATTCTAATTTAACATTTTTAAGTAAAATCTTTCGTTGTGGATTTCTCGGATATAATAGATATACTGCTAAAAAAGATGGCACTTTTCCAGAATACAGTACACATCTGACATTTGCATCGCGAGAGGAATTATTTCGGTCCGATGTGATCATCCATCAAACAGGCAACAAGTAAAATTATTTCCCCATGATGCATAAAATTTATTCCCCGTTGAGAAAATTTTTTTTTTTTCCACGTTGCTGATTCTGCACCGTTCGCAGCTTATATCTACAGATCAAAGATTAGGCGTACTAAATAAAGTCGACTAGCCTATAATTATTTTCCGTGGCAAATATTGAGCAAAAATTTTGTCCGATAACTAACTTAGCAAAATATTTAGAAAGATATGATAATCAGTGGATGATTATGATACGCATAAAATAGTACGTTTACGTTTTATGTGATGTTCTACGTCAATCAGACGGTCACCGTGCAATAATATTATTTACTTGTCAAAATCGATTACGGATAACAAGTTTCGAAAGGATTTCACAATTGATTTTTGTTTTCATAATCCAATCTATGTACGCATATGTAGTACATACGTATGTTCCTTCCTATCTTGAATACGCAATATTATTTTGCAAAACGTGTTGATGTTTTGATCAATCTTCGATCATCATCGAACTTCAAAAATTTTTATTTAAATTCTACGTATATTAAATATGAACTAATACCTTATTGTTCAAAAGATGACCCGACGTTTATCGGTGGAAATAGTTACTGAATCAATAATAATTGTTATGCGTAAAATTACATTGAGTTAGATTGAGTGAAATCGATCGATTAATTTTAATTAGGGAAAATCGAGAGAAGAAAAACAACTATTCGAGATAATATGACGGCCTTGCGGTGCGGAGCAGGCGATATGCAACAACTGTTTATGACATTCGTGAATATTTTTACGCAGTGTGAATCTCGTAGTTCTCGAAGAATCAGAAGTATAATTACAAACTCAAGAAAAAGATACGTATCTGGCAAAATGAGGAAATCTCAAACTAATGACGAGTAAATGATTTGGCGAAGATAAAGGCGTCGCGTAATGATGTTTATATTTATGTACTAGAATTCACGCAATCTCTGATAACAAATAATAAGTAATTTCGATGCTCTGCGAACCCCGACCGACGTAATAAATTTTTTCACTTCGTTATCCACTGCAGGGGGGACTATTTTCTACAACTCCCGCGACGCATTACGACAATGTAATTATCAATATGATGCAGCTAGCCGTATCAAAATAAGACGACCCCACGTCCGTACCTATATAAATGTCAAAGAATCTTGCGGGGACCATGGGACATTTTCTGATACTGTACCGCGAACATTTCTTACCGTTTTCTCGAAAGCTTCAATCTACACGTTCTGAAAGAATCACCATGAAGATCCTCCGACTGTCATTCACGATCTTTATCCTACTTCAAATTCTGACGATTGCATTTGCTCTGAGTGAGTCTTTGCGTACCTTTTTGATATTCTTGTTCTCGTAATTCTAAGTTTTTTTTTTCTATTGCAATCTCTCAACTGATTGCCTGGTTCTCCGTATAGGATCTAGAATCTAGATCTTGACAAAAATTGCGATTTTACTTGAATGAGAAATTAGTCAAAATTAAAATTGACCATGGAACACGCGGGTATGTTACAGAAAATATCTGCAAGTACAGAGGAAAGCAAATGACGCCTGGTCAGAGTATAAGGGATTGCTACAGCATCGTAACCTGCAAGACTGGAGGCGTTATTGCAAGACGAGATTCGTGAGTACATACCTATACCTACAGTTTATATAATGAATAGTTCGACTCAAAAAATGGTTCTTCTTGTAGCACGTACCTATCGCAATAGCACGATACCTTACAAATTCCTATTGCATTACACGGTCGAAGAAATATTACGAAGTAGTTTAGTAAAGAGGCGTAATACATAAAATTCTGACGAGCTATACTCGAGTTTGCTTACCTGACTTCTAAAATAATTATATCTCATGGGGAATGATATATCGTTATTATATATTGATTCCGTGTGCAGGTTGTGAAATTTCTGAGGAATCAAAAAATCGGTTTAATCGATACATTTCAAAATTTTTACAGATGCGCGGAATACATATGCGAGCACAAGTTACTCGGCTACAAACACTTCAATCACCGCAAACGGTACCCCGAATGTTGCGGCGGACCCACTTGCGACGATATCTATAAAATCTACCTCTACAAACCCTGAGAGAATAAATAATTCGATTGAATTTCACACATCAATTATAACGCGAAAAAAAAAGTTTCGTTACAGAAGACTGATTAGCGTTTAAGAAGATGTGAATATACGTATAATTAGTAATCTATATGTTACGACTGTTCATAGATCATACTAAACATTTGGAATTATTTTTTATTCTCTAAGTAATGCCTGCATTATAGTTATATATTTAAAATTTATGTATACATACACACATAACTATAGTTTGTGTGGGTAGATTAAGGTATTTATTATTAACTCACGCCAAGTGAGTATAATCTAGTCGTATAAACGCAGAGTAATTGAAAAACTAAAAAAAAAAAAAAAAAAACAATATACCCACTTACGTGTTTAAATTTTTATGAATTAAGTAATAATATATTATACCATATCCAATTTGTGTAACTAGTCTTAATTTTGCAATAAAAAAAAAATCGCTTTCCTAATACAATTTTCGCATTATTAACCACGGTCGCAATAAAATCCCATGTTAATGGAATAACAAATTTTTGATAGAAAAGCGTAAAATTCAGAGGATCAAATCTGTTCGAAAACATAGAATTCTTAGTAGGTATGTATAACTGGCTATACCGTTTCCTCATTTCAGTAGACGGAAATATAATGTACGTATAATCAGCTAGCGTGTAAGTTAGCGGAGATGGAAACGAAGCTGATTGTAAGTGCCAATTAAAACCTACTCGGTGCTAAAATTTTTCACGTAATTATAATTATCATTCCAAAGATCATCGCATTAATTTGATAATTTATGTTAATTTTTTTTCTTTCTAAAGTATAACTGTAATCGTGATATACTGTCTGACTTCTTTGTTTTATTTCAACGCGCTGCGAACATAGGTAATTAATTGTTATAAGTAGGTATCACCAAATCACCGAAATTATATTTGGAAAATTATTTGGGGATCTATAAATTATTTGAATTATCCGTATGAAGGGAGAATTTCATTGATGAAATGGCACTCTCGCTTCGGCCCTATAACTCATATATTTGCAAAAACTTACATCTGACTTAAGTTTGTATAGATACTCGACAACTTTCTTCGTTGAAACTCTTGATTCATGATGTTATTGAAATAATACAATCATTTTGCTGAAAGTTTTCCTATTCCATGCACGCAATCCGAGCACATATCTGCAGATACGTGCCTTTTACGAGATTGACTCGATGATTAAAGTGCCTTTATATTAACACTTCGGGGCTTCAATGCGACAACAACGTAAACTTCCAACAGAAAATGACTCTTTTTAAAGTTAACTACTTCGTTACTTTCTTTCTTGTATTTTGGCTCGCGAGCTGCATCGGTGAGTTAACTCTGCAATTTCAAATTACGAGGGGAAAATTTTCGAGCGGATCTAAACTTTTTTTTTCTTTTGTAAGATCAAGTCCCATAGTTCAAGTTTTTTTTGTTCTTTAATCGATTAATCGTGCCGGACTCTTCTGCAAGATGACGTTAGATTTTTTGCCACAATCACGGATAATCTAGCCTTTAGCCTGACGAAAACTGATTCATTACCAATAATCGGTTGTTAATAATTGTTTAGACGCGAGCTGTGAATTCCAAAACGGTGAAATCATGAAAGTGGGAACAACTCACGTCGTCAACTGCGAAACTCTCTATTATTGCAACCAGGACAACAATCTCCGCACATATCCAGCGTATGTTAAGATGATGTATTTTAAACCTCTGCAGTGTCATTTATAGTGATTAATTTATTCACGAGTTGATTCATTGATGTTATCTTTTTCCCCAAATATCGAATCATGAGATATCGCGTGATTAATGCCGTAAAATTGTAAATGACATTATACAACCTTTATTAATTTTTTTATTAAAAAGTGTGAATTTTCGAAAATTAAAGCTAACAGATCGTATCCGCCAAGACACGGGACCTCTTGATTTTACGATTTAAAGTTTGTAATCTAAATTTATTTTAAAGTTTCTTCTTTTCTGGCGTGATCGAGTATATGAAAATAAATGTACAACCTTTTGGCTTTAAAATCGCCTTTTTGTAAGTTACGACCTCATGCGGCATTAGTCACGCGATATATTAATAACTGTGCAGTAAAAATATGACCAATACATGAGCCCGTTACATCATAATATCAGGAAATCCCAGCTAATTCTTTGATAATAATGATAATTTTCAGTTGTATAAAATCGAAATGTAAAAATTCAATGAAACATCGGGATCTCGACACGTCGAAGCCTTGGCCTCAGTGCTGTCCACGCTACACTTGCTGAGCTATAATTATTCTAACTGTGAACTGTATGAAATATTTATGTTGAATAAAGAGTAAGCCCAAGTTCCCGATTAACCTATATTATCTGTGGATAAATTATTCTAACTTAGAATGCGTATACCGTCATGTTGTGACGAAGTCTTTGAACCAATATTTTTCCCTTGAACCCAGCATAGCAATTACGCGACCTCCGCGTATACGAACCAACAGAAATAACATTGTTCGCATAAATCTCCCGATTGTTATACGTCTTGTATTTTGCTTAGGTGATTACTTTGATTTCATTTGTGGAAATATATAAAATTCAAAGAAGCTCGAAATTATTTGTACAGACAATTTTTCTCGCGGGATATTGCGCTCATGATCTGTCTGTGTCAAAGAAACGTGATTTAGAATATGAACCCGCGGTTTCTCGCGTCTTCACGTATTTTCATATTTCGAATGGCAGATCATAATTTCAGGAAACTTCTGTTAATGCGAACCCATATATTTCGACCATAGGTTTACTTATTTTCTAGCTTACGCGTATACCATAAATTATTTATGTCATCGTGCGTAAAGAACGTATGAGTGTATATGATAATGAAGACGTGTCGATCCTATGACATTGAGCAAACGCCACATTCGAATTACGTCATTGCAGATCGTCGTGCCAGTGTAAGTGAAATATGGGTAGGTTTTAAACAAAGTTTACCTGAAAATTAATGGGCTACAACAGGGCAGTTGTTTCCATTCGAAAAGAGAAGAAAGAAAAAAAAATTAGGTCTAATTGAGGCATCCGTAACTCTGCAACGTTGTAAAATTTTCTAAATCTGCTATACTTTTACGTTTGAATTGTGAGAATTATCCAAAAATGCGAGAAAGTAGTTATGGATCGATGAGATTTGTCATAAAGTGAATAGAACTTTATGAAATTTTCATATCGGTGATATATTTAATGAAAATTATCCTAATCCGTGTTCATAGATGATAGGTGTAGGGACAATTAGTGATTAAGACGTATCGCTGAGTACGCGCACTAATAATTGTTTGCAAATTGAAATCATTTTGTTACTAATAATATTAAAAGAGAAAAAAAAAACTATGGTAGAAAAACCATTATTATTCTATTAGTTCACGAGCGTACGCATGTGCGTTAATAATTTCACGAACATTATCATCTTTACGTATTTGTTGGCCTTTGAACATTCTGGTGTAAAGCGTATGAGGGTCTATGCATTTGTAATTGATTGTACTGTTTGCAAATGAAACAGCGTTTGGAGGTAATATGAATATTCACGAGATGTTAATTCGAAGCCTTGATACTCACCATGGTCTTTGTAACAATGAAAGATTATTGATTTGTTTTTTCTCAATTATTTTTTTAACTTCGTGAAATTCCGTAAACAACTTCATTATGCATTTAAAGATAGTGGTTATAGGTGCTGACGAAAAGTATCATTTAAATATAAGCAAATAATCCTAAATCCTATTTTTAATCAATAAATTACAAAGAGATTCGCATGCGGCGATACTTTCCCTGTTGAAATTTAATGACATTGAGTGACGTAAAATACTTGCTTCAGACTTTTGCCCGTTTGTAACAACAGACCGGATCCTCAAACCCACCTTTATCACTGAAATTTCATCTCTATCCACCGAGATGCACGTTCGATTAAAATAAAAAAAAAAAAAAACTTTATCAATTATCCTATGCACACTTCACTCTACACTAAACACGTTTAGATTGATCGGATACCTGGGAGAGTAGCGACTGGCGAATGCCGCAATGCCAGCCATACATAAAATAGTGAAGGATCGAGAGTGGCAGTATTTGGCAATAAATTCATATTTAAGGGAGCAACCTATTTTATACCCCATTATCCAACATGCACACTCTTGTTCCCCTTTCAGACCTTTTTCTTACATTGTTATTTCTTGGGTGTTTCCTGATCACGCGATAATCCTACCAAGATTTATAGTATAAGTGTAGGTATGTATGTATGTACATATACATACATACATGGATAGAATATCTTATATACAATGCCTACGATCGCTAATGTGATTATAAAACGCGATGGATCGAACGGTTCCAGCCTTTTTGGACGTTTACCTAATATGTACAAGTGCCAGGTTACCCGCACCTCCACAAAATTCGATATAATACAAGCCGAACAAGACTGGAATAAGATTTTTTTTGTTTTTGTTTTTTAATTCAGTGATAATGAAAAAAAATTGTTGTATGAAAAAATTCGCTAAGGAAAAAAATATTATGATTACAAGATAGGTAATGGGTGAAACCCAGACTGCATACGTATACAGTTTCCAATTAGTGAGTTCTTTAATTATACAGCCTCTAGGATTTGCGCGTGGCCTAAAACAATTAGCCTAGTTGAATCACCCCGTTCACCGATGTGGGAGCTGTTCGAAAAGCTATTTCTAGGATCGCATCCCACCTTCAACTGATCAGCGTGTATACAGATTTTGCAACTGTACATTCGGTACACGGTGGGAGATACTTGTATCAAAATTTTACGAATATATTATAACACTCGCCAGTCTTCTCGTAAATTAAATAACGAAAGAATCGTTAAATTTCTAGCTTTAAGGGAGTAAGCTACCCTTCGAATCTTTGAAAGATAGATTTTTGGGTTTTGACATATTTTGATAGTCAAATCTTTCCTGCGTATTTTGATCCTGGTTGGACCTCGAAATTCCAAAAATTGACGGAGTTATAGTCAAAAATGTAGAACCTTGCAAACCCGACCTGAGCGTGCTGCTCGTACTAAAACGCGATTTCCGAAAAACTATATTTTTCGAGTTGATATTTCGAAAATCAATACACTGGTTTGGATAAAAATTGGATGAGAGGTGCACAAAACCACTATCTACAATGTGACTGAAGTGGATTTTCGAAAAAAATCTCAGAGCAAAGCTAGTAAATGATTTTTGGCACAAAACAAGAGTAAAATCGAATTTTATGACATAATTTGAAGAATTTTTTTTTTTCATTTTCTGTTCCCGACATATTGAAGGGAATATCTTTTAAAATTATAATATCCATGGAACTTGTACTTCTGATGATTGACGTACCCGAAAGGATGGTCATCAGCGGGCGGTTCGTCGAGCACACGCTTGCACATTTTTTATTATAACTTCAACATTTTCACGAATATTCCAACTTTTTTAGAGTCAAATTAAAGCCAACGAATCGGAGATTAGATACATCATAGAAAAATTGTCGTGTCTGTTATAGTATCTTTCCCTCTCACATTTGAAAAAAGGCTTATTTTTGGATAGTAAGGGGGTAGCTTACCCCCTTTTTTTAATTAAAAAAAAAAAAAATTTGTTTTTGTTTCATTTGCCTCGTGATTCACGATCAAACTAGTTAGGAAATGTGTATGAAAGACACCTTGACGCAAGATACACCTGCATTGATTGAACCTGATTAACCACTTGGCATTGGAAGAGTGAAATCACTCTTGCTTTAATATTATCTCACTATATTGTTATGCAGGACACGATCAAACGCTGCGTCAACCAGTATAACATATAGTCTTCTTGTTATTGCAGGCTTATCAATGACTACATCGCGCTGTCATGGTAGTTTCTGATCAGAAAATAATTGATTTTGTTCAAAATATTACAATATATCACCTTGTGACTCGTCGAAAATTGGTATTTAATACGTAAATATATTGTAGAATTTCCAGTGAATGTATAATTCAATTTGCAATTTCAACTATAGTGAGCAAATAATAAAACACCTGTTTTCCAAATACTTTAATTTCAATGAAAATTGTACGAAAGTATTTTGTCAGGTCAAGCATTACGTCAATTCGTCAGTTCCATGATTATCCATATTCGCGAATATCCTTATAACTTTATAAGCAGTTATACTTCTTGATGAATCATACCATAGTAATGAAGGCATGCATCCTACCTTATATTCGATCCAGCAGTAACATCGTCCATGCTTGGTGGCTGGAGAGAGATGCCGCTACTTCCAGTATTTTCCATATTCGGAACTACCAGAACGGAATTACCATCGGCAGAGTTATTGTTTGTTACAGAATTGGTAGCATCTCTTGTATTTGAAAGTTTATTTATTGGAGTGTCAAAATCTGATGATGATTTACTGCTAGAAGAATCGCTAGACGCTTGGCGGCGCAATTTTCCTGACGCAAAAATGTCTATATGACCAAGAATCGAAACTCCACCAACTGGTTTCTGTAACAATGAAAGAACCCGTGGTCAGATTTCTAAAAATGCAACAATATTTAGAGTATTTATCGATCGCCGGAAAATCATGTGTTTTTCTTTTGAAATAATAGAAAACTATGATTTTATATCCATCTTACTTTATCACCGTATTACGTGTTAAACTACTTGTTGTTAGATTTATTAAGAACTCAATATATTTAAAGTTGTTTTCACTAAATAAATGTTCATAAATTTAACGCCTTAAGCAAAGGCTGAGTTATTATTTAGTAAAATGAGAAAAAAAAAATTTATGAAGAAACGAAAACAAAAAAGAACACATATAAAATTATAGTTTCAGTTTGATGAAGAGTACCCTCACTCCGTTCGTACCTTTCTGTTATTAGTGTTGGACGATTCTGCGGGTGTCGAACCAGCAGACTCGTCAGGAATACGCGCTTTGGCTCCGGTCCAATCTGATCAACAGAATTCTAATATTAGGCAAAGTTATTTATAGATTTGTAATACAGCAAAGTTCATTGATATTATTAAAACGATTTTTAGGAGGATTTACAACAGTTGCAAAATCCAGGATAACATATAACTAGATTTGAATAATTTTAATTTAATTTAATGTGTGTATAGATTTTGGAGATTAAATTTAGACAAATCTTGAAGCGTTTTTACTTTCCAGCTGCTTAACGTGTGTCAGTAAATGAAGTGCTATACATGTAGGACTAAGAAATGAGTAAAAAAAAAAAGAAAAAACTTTACCATTAATTTTCGTCTTTTGATTGAAAAGACTTCCAACGTCCTCAGGTTCGTCATCAAATAGTGAATTAGAGATGTCATTTGTCTCCGGTGTACTTGTCGTCATTCTTTCTTTTCCGATCAAATCACCAACCGACAACAGATTTTTAGTTCTCTTCTTATCATCCGTACGAAGATTGCCAATTGGTGAATTGTTCTGATTTGATGGCTTGGTTATAGAAGATTTACCAGAAAATATATCATCTGAATCTTCAGAGTCCGCATCCCCGAATAGATCGTCGATCGCTGATTTCGGTTTTGTTGCTAAAGTGTAGAAACACGAAAAATTAATCTCAATGTTCAAAAATATAGATAATGTAGAATCTATATTTTTATTCTTTCAGATGTGTCTTGATTTCAGAACAATAATCAATGTCTTACAAATATCATTGATCGGTGGTGGCACATCGAGTGAAGGAGGAATGACGCTGGATTTGACAAATGATTTGGCTGGCTTTTCATGCCACAATGAGTTGGAAGATTCTTCATCGAATAATCCAGATGGTTCATTGAATAGATTTTTAGATGAAGTACCAAACAGATCGTCATCTTCTGGCGTGAAAAGATCATCTGTAATTATTCGTACATTAGACATAAGTATTCAATTTTCGATATCTGTAAGTAATACTGCAGTATAGGAAAGAAGTTGTCTTATTATTTGACGGTATCACATATTAGGACCTACTATCTTATTTATCAACAGATAATACAGTTTGAAAAGAAACGTGCACCCTTCATTGATTTGATTAGTACCTTTAGCTTGAACTACAACAGGTTCACCGACCACTTGAGTGTTGATAGATTTTTGTGTTGGATTAACACTCCCCAATCTTTTAGCCAATTCCTCTGCAAAATTTGGTGCTGCACTGCCTGAATTCTATAATTACAAATAAATTCAATCAATTTTTTCATAGATTTAATCGAGTATAATAAATTGCATGATTAATCGGCAATTTTTTCTTTTTAAAATAACTTCGAAGAATGATAATTCATTATGTATTTAAAAATCGGGAGATTATAGACTACTCTGTCTACAAAATATAACAAAAAAATGTCTCACTCTAGGTAAACTATTAGCAGCGGTGGTAGTTTCACTTTCTGAATCAAAGATATCTTGCGTTCTGTTAGATCCGCTATCATCCGCATGTCTTATCATATTATTTGTTCCATTATAACCGTTGGATTCGCTAGAGGACGAAGACAATCTAGCAATTCTTGGATTCTGGAGATTTATTGGTTTAGACACCGGGGCTATATTATCATCAGAATCACTCTCAGATTCATCTTCCTCTTGGTGCTCTGATTCGCTGCTGCTAGTTTCCAGACCTATTTTGCTAGAATTTTTCCATTTCTCTGATCCAATTATATATGGCAATGGACGATCCTGATATGGGTCCTTTGGCCTGAGTATAACACTGTTTAAAGATACAATTTTCATTAGTAAAGTGAAATTTCATCATTTTAAAGTAAAATTCTTTGCACATTTTCTCCGATATCAAATTGAAATACTGCAGATATCACCAAAAGTGATTTATCTGTTATATAAAAGTATTATTTATGGTGGATCAAGCTAACCTGACAGAAAAAAGCTCATATCCTTATTAAAAAGCCCCATAATATAAAGAATATCTTTAAATAGGAACAAAAAGACAATGAGAATGACTGTTTTGTAATAAATAATGTTTTTTAATATCTCATTGGTTTTTTTAACGAAGGTAAAAACTACTAGAGTTCAATTCAGACTTATAAGTCGTTCAATCTACTTTCTGGATCAGTCTCAATCAATTTTTATATCTTTCACCAGGTAGTGCAGATTGAAATTTTGAAGCTGTGAAACTAATCTTTCCCAAATATACGTTTACTGACTAAATAATATTGCGGATTATCAAACCTTGGAATAGGAATTTCCCCCTCATCTTCACTATCACTAGCAATGACCTCCAAAGCTTCGTACTTTTCCTCCATAATCGCAATGCCACGTCGTACGCTTTCCCCTATGTTTGCGATAAGCTCCGCATCAAGTTGCTCTTTAGTTTTTGGTGTCTATTGAAAATTGTGATGATTAATACCAATGTCAAGCTTTTTATTTCATTAAATATGATTTTCTCAAAGAATCAGAGTCGAGAAATGAATATTACAAAATTTAAACGAACTCAAGATTTTACCTCAAGGTGTTTTTCTTGTGGTATCTCAGCCTCGACCTCATCCTCGCACACTCTACTCTCAATAAATTGTGTGTTGGCCAGAGCTAATGACGTATTAGTAATATTATCTATAAAAATGATTGTCTCGTCCAAATCTGACGTTAGTGAATTTAAGGCTTCCTGTGTTTTATTAGCTGTTGTCATCAGTTTCTGTAAGAGAAAAATTAACAAAAAACATATAATATAATTATACAACGATATTAAATGAATATAATTGTTTTCTACTAATGAGAAAAAGCAAAAATATTGTTAATATTATTTTCTCTAGTTGGAAAATCAAACTTATTCTTTCCAAATATTGAACAATCCATCGATCACACAATTTTAAAACAGCTTGTGATCAAATTGCAACGTTTTTAGATGATTAAATGATAAAACTACAATTTTGGAATTTTTCTGTATCATTTTTCCACATTTTTTTATGCTTATAGAGTTATTTGATGCCACGCAATGTATGACTAATATGCGATTAATGTTATCTTGAAATTGCGGAATCAGATGAATAATAAAAATTGATATAAAACAAAGAATTTTACATCTGAAAACTGCTGAAGATGTTTCAAAAGGCCAGAGTCTCCGGCGAGATTCCAATCGGCCCTTTTCTCTCGCATTTCATCCGTTGTCCACGGATGATCCCATGGCTTTTCAGTGCGGTCAGACGCAGCTGATACATCCTAAGAAATAACAATAATTCAGTTATTTTACATCATAAATTGGTGTATAAAATAAAAATTCGTTACGCAACAATATAGTTGAGCTTTAAGACCTTTACAGATTAGGATGTTAATCTATATTGTCGAAAGAGTATGAATCTGTCAATGTGAATTTACACACCCCCTAAAAGTCAGCTGATAATAAACTAGGGAATGATGATTTTTGATAGAATGGATATTAAAATAAAATCGACTGTGATCAAAGATAGACGTTTTTACCATTTTTTTTATATCGACTGACACTTGGCTACACCTGATAGCTGATGTTTCACATAAATCACATTTAAACAGCTGTAATTTTGGTGTCAATATCGTAAATGACTTTGGTACGGTCAACGAGTTTTTCCTATTATTATGCTACAATCGAATTAGTTTTTAAATCGCGATTCGTGATGCGGTGTTGCCAAATATTTTTAGTCCCCCCCACCACCCTACATACATACACTCACACATGTATGTATTTTGGTTAAATTCAGTCGTTCCGCCGTCTAAGCGGCAGCAAAACAGCGCCTCGCAGCGCCTTTGGTTGTTTGTCAATATTTTGTTTTATACTGATTTATATCGCGTTTGTAAGTTCATTCGTATAAAATAATTCAAACTTCTGTCTCGATTCACCGAGACTTTCGAATAAATAATTAATTAGGGGCTAAATCAGCGTAAGTGAATTCATTTTTACATTGCTTGTCTCTAAGAAAGTCCATGGTGTGTTTGTGTACAAGTATCTATGTATTTGTGTGTCAGTTCATTGATAGCATCGTACTGTACCTACATCAAACATACACAGATACATATCATACATACATACGTCTCATGCGCGTGTATTGGTGGGTTGGTTTGCATATGCAATAACGCTGCTGCAGTATGCAAGGTCGAAATTCTGATTCTTTTTAACCCACCTTCATCATCTACAATTTTATAACTGCAATTAATCATTATATTGTTTACGAATACTCTACGTAAGTCACCTTCCCCTACCTAAAAGTAGTATGACAAGCATCTAGGTATATGGAAAGGTATGATTGAGTAAAAAAAAAAAAATATATATACCTACCTATATTCACTTTTTCGAATATAAATTATTATTATGCTGGATAGGTTCATTCGCGTAGGTAGCACGAAAGTGTGATTAAAAAAACAAAAAAAAGCTCATAATGATAAATCTGTAAAATAAGTAGAGCTCGTAAAAAAATATGGTTTAAGAAATTTTTCGAATTTGAAAGAAGACTGTGTATTCGTTCTTGTAAGGACAATGAAAAACGTCAACAATTGCTAAAAACCAAAGCTAAACACTTGTTTTATTAGTTCTGATTGAGTGACAGCCATCAATCAATTGTCTAGACATTTTCTAATTGAGTCATTACTCTTTAGTTAACTTAAGTAACTCAAATAATCGTGATTTGATTGGCAATGATTATTATAATTAATGTTTATTTGTTTGTTTGTATTGCAGTCGATTTTGAAGATTCAAAATGATGTTTGGCACAAGGATAATATGGTTATTAATCGATCAAGGAGGTCATTTTGATATTTATGAAGAAGCGAAGAGGGGAACAGTATTATTGAGTTGATGCATCTGAAATTTGTTAATAGGGATACATCGGTAGTTTTATAAATATAAATCCGGTCACCCTGGCTTATTTGGAAATATTTAAAAGACTTAAAAGTGTTATTAAAACTGGTTTTAATGAGGCTGAAAGGGAGCAGAAGAGGGCAGGGTCTCTTTTGAGAACGTTCAGCGTAGCACGACTGACTCCGATGAACAATGAACCATTCCGGAAGCGGGAAGCGGCAGGCGAAGGTTTTGGAAGACAACTACTGGGACTGCAGTGTCTGCACCTATAGGAATACAGCTGAAGCTTTCAAGTGCCTCATGTGTGACGTCCGCAAAGGAACCTCGACGCGGAAACCCCGCATCAACCCTCAATTAGTAGCTCAGCAGGTTCGCTACAGTCTTACATAGAATACATTCAAATTATTCTTTAATCGTATTTCAGATCTCAAAAGATGCAGTTTTGCTTTTATACAATGCAAATATGCATTTTTATACCTGATACTTGGTTGACAACAGCCTTTGGATTGTCAAACTTTAGAAAAATTGCTTACAAAAAACAGTACAATTGTTTTCGAAACTAAGCAAGATACAGGAAAGTAATTCGGACAAAAGTTGTATAGTTCTGAGGCGGAGATTTGATGATGATATGAATTTTGAATTTTTATAGGTTTTTGGAAGAGTTTTTCAAAAGATAAGAAATTAAACTCTTGCAAAAATAAGTTTCCTATCAAAGTAAATAATATTTTTTTTTCTGTAGACCATGAATCTGCACTAAGAAATAGGAGTTCCTATTTCAAAAACAAAAGTTAGCTCATAGAAACCCCATAAAACTCTATAAAAATTCAAAACCCATAGCATTATCGAATACCCCCCTTGAAATCATACAACTTTTGTTGCAAGTATTTTCCCATATCTTGTTTTGTCGAAAATATTAGCCTGGCTGGTTTGAAATGGGCCACCCTGTATATTGCTGTTAAATTGTACTGAATGTATGTAAGAGTATTTGATTTGGTATTTAGGCTGCTCAACAACAATATGTGCCACCGTTGAAGCCGGGTAAAAAAGAAGGTGGAAGTGGTAGCAGTACAACGAGCAGCGGTAAAGACAAGGAGCGCAAACTGGATAAACCAAGGCGTAAGAACAGGCATCCTCCACGCCTTAAGAACATTGATCGCAGTACGGCTCAAACTAAAGAAGTCACTGTGAATAATGTTACCGTTGTCATCACCGAATATAAACCAAAAGTAAAGAAGACCTCGGATCAGTCAGGTCTGTCGAGCAGTGCTTCTTCTGAAAATGGAAGTCAGCATGATTCTAATCAGGATTCTAGAAGCCTGGATATAGGAACTGATGCTTAGTTCGTTATTATGAGGTGTGAAAAAATATTTGTAATTAATATATATTATACAAAAACCACACCGTCATATATCAGCTGCTTTACTTGGGTAAAATTTGTTGTTTTGCGTCTATACTGAAGATGAGTTCTTATAAATGTTTTGTGCTTTGCATGAACATTCGCCCACTTATCTATAGATTGTCGATTTCCCAATATTAAATTATCGGATGTTTTCGTTTTGTGGCATACTTTATTTACGTTATTTTCTCTTTTTCTTTTTCGATTTCTAATAATGCGACAGGATAGTCAGCTCTTACTCATTGCTCAATCCATCCTTAACAGGAAGACTTTTATTTTTCATTAAATCGCACATGTCAGAGTGTCAAGCGATACAACACTGCCAGAGTTTGGTTTATAATTTAACATGCCTTCTACATGATTAAGGAAAATATTCTATAATCCGGATTTAAAAAAAGAAAAATACGGAACTAGTGAAAGATATTTTTCCGGCAATTTAATTTACTGGAACAATAATGAAGATTCGGTAGAATCGTATATTTAGAAAAATGTTCGAATCAGATTGTGATTGAAATTGATAACTAAGTCTAAAGGTAACGAAAAAGTAGGATGTCATATTTCTTAACAGAAAAATAGATACATTGACTTACCAAATAGCAATGTTTCTTCAAAACAATATTTGATTATTAAAGTATGTCATGATATGTCATGACTAAGGACGTCCTTGGTAAAGCAAATAAAGATTAACTATAGACCATAGCGTGTCAACGAAATCTTCTTATTTACAATACAAAAATGTAAATTTGATACATGTGGTTCACACTTATAGAAACATAATGTTATTAAACATTTTTGTTTTTATTTTTCAATTTTGATTAATAGTTGTGCTAGTAGCATTTATTTCTAGTACTGCAGTAATTTACTGCCCATGACAATAGTCTAAAATATCAAACTATATTTTTTAGATTTTCCGTCAAAGGTATAGAGAGAAGGTTGACTTTATGAAGTAGAATTGAGGACTCTATCAAATAGACCTGTTTGTTGATTGTGATTTTTTTGTAAATACAAGTATACAGTGTGAATTGAAAAATCATCACGAGAAATCCAATTAATCTTATCTGTAGCGCTACAGAACGTAATATTTAATAAACATATCCAAGCTATCTAGAAGATACTTGTGACCAGTTTATGCCGAATAGATACCCAACCAATTTTCAATCTGATGATATAATGATTATCATCTACGTAATTTCTAAAATTAGGAAACTAATATGATGAATTCTAATACTATCGGTATCATTTTCGATCTCTTACCGTTACATCCTGAAGATAAAATACATAATTTTGTAAAGAATGTCGCAACATTACCAGGAGATAAATCTTTATTTCACAAAGACTGTAAAGATCTTTTAGTGTTCTTGTTTTTTTTTTTCTTTTCTTGTCAATTACTTGTTCTTACACATTTTCAATAGATGGGCATTCCGTACATTTGATATTGAATTTTATTGTTTGAATCATCGTACGGTCCCCTCTGTAATGTGAAAACAGACGACTTCAAAGTACAATCAACAGATGATTATTATCCAACGTCAAAATGTCCGTGAAGTACACAACTAGATATTTTTCTATTTTTGCAAAATGTCATTTGCCTTTTGCAATTTGATATGATTGTGAAAAAGCTAAGGATATAAAAATCGAGCTTTAAATATTCACCCATAAATACTACCATAGAGATGGTAACTACAACCGAGATGATCTAGTCTCCGAACATTAACATCGAAGCTAATAGCCAGATAGCAATGATTTAAAGCTTTGAAAAGAAAAAAAAAAAATTTTTAAATAAATCCTCGAGGCCAAATTCAACACTGCCTAAGAGTATATAATAGGTATATGTATGTGTATTCTTGAAATACAATATCTGGCAACAATCGAATACCAATGGACAAACGAAATAATTGTCAAATCAAAATTTACCTATACTATGGTAGTAGCATGCAATCTGTGTATATTTAGATACTATGTAAAGTGCATTAGTAATTTAAAATTACTAATATTGTAGAAACAACATCGATTGTTAATGTAACATTAATAGCATAGAATCTATGTGTACAAGTAATCAGACAGCTACTCTACATTTGTATTTGAAATAATAATATGAGACTGTTTTACACATTGTTTAATACAATAGAAATATTATTATATGATTCAATTTAGACATAAAATTCCATGAAACCAACTGTCGAAGTTGAGCAAAATCATGATTACTAGAAAATATAAAACCACCAAAAAATTATGAGCTTATTTATGGCTCCTTCCCAATACTCAGCTCGATATCAGGTACATAATAGAAATATACCACTCTTAAATATCTCCAGACGTTAGTTCCAGTCGATATAGCTCCAACTTAAACTAAGTTTTACCTTTTCTAGTGATCTATAATATTTTCTACCGATTACCGAAGTTCTATAAAAATAGAATTTTTATAGAAAATGATTAGCTCATCTACTATGTTACAGGAAACTTTGATAATCATTTTAGGATCATTTCAGGTACTACAGTAATTTGGCATTTGAATCATACAGCCATAAAACCATGAAAGTTAAGCATTGTTTTCTGTTCCACCCTAATAGTAGTTATTACAGTGAAATTTTCTAGTTTTGCTCTAGGCAAGATGAATTTAACAATTCTGTAGATAAATATCTACCAATACCGCTAAGCGTACGGTGTGTTCTGATATCTCTGATATTGACCTTTAATGCTTTTTAATTATTTATTACATCATTTCATTTCTTTTTTTTTGTTTCAATGCAAAATACAATTTTGCTCAATTTCTAATTTCTTATACATAATTTAGAAACGGCAAATAATTTCTGTTTAGTTTGTTATGATCTATGATGTAATCGTTTTAATGACCTATGCATCACTTCATATTATCGAATTATAGTAGAAATTGAAATTTTTATTCAGGCTTCTGTACAATAGGCTTCTGTAAAGGCAGCCTGTCAACGAAGTCTATTTTGTAATAAGATTAGGAAAAATATTGTAAATTGAATATATATCTCGTATATATATACTATATGTATAATATATATATGGATTATATAGTTAATGATTATTCAAACTCGGATATAGGTATATTACTTATGTAGCAAGTAGGATATTATTTATAAAGTTTATTTCAATTTTAGGCAGAATTTTAGAGCAATATTGGAATACTCCAAATTATTATAAAAATTATTGCTAAATTCTGCATATTTCACGAATTGACGTTCTGTGAAAAAATTTTCTTCCCCTTAGTCGATTAAATTCTGAATATTTGGTTCCCGTTTATGCTATAAATACATGTAATCTGTTGATTTTAAATGTACATACTCTAATAAAAATTTAACTATTGGAAATATTAGTATCCTCAATGATCCCTGTTATTAAATTATCAAAATTGATATTTAAAAAAATAAAAAATTGAAATTTGTCCATACACGAAATAGAAAACATTTTTTCATAAGTGTTTTCAGGTGGTTAAAGAATAACACAGTAATTGCAAAACACTTAGGATTATTAATAGCAACGAAAGATTCTGTTACAAATATACATTCCATACATTAACAATAGGATAAATATTCCAGTTTTTTATTCCATTACCACGATTTGTGTGGAGTAAAAAAAAAAAAAAAAACTAAAAAAAAAAACACGTTTTGCATAATCATTGTTGATCGCCGAGCCTGATATGAATTTAACAAGTATATGACGAAACATAGTCATATTTATTGCAAATCAACAAATTGAAAATAGAGATCTTTGATACATTATGTTCTATCGAATAAAGTTCATTTTTTTGTTCGTTTCTTCTTCTTATTCAATTTACTAATTGAAGCGGATCCCAAAGCCATAGAGCTCATTTCATCAGTGACATCCATTACCTCTTCTGGATTACTCTTCGTTTCTGACTTAACTTCTAGAGTATTATCTTCGCATTTTATCTTCACCATTGGTCTTGTTGAAAATCTTTCCGACACTGCCAAACCATGAAACAAGCATTGAAAATCATATGAATTTTGAATAAACAGATTAAATTCAAGAAATCTATATGTTCTATTGTTTTAAACGTAATCATAGACTAGTTTACAATATTAAAAAAATAAAAATAAATAGCGTAGGAAATGATCAGGCAAGGCGACTACTTACCTAAGGTATTCTCTAGCATATCATATAGTTTGAAATTGTGTGATTTGTTATCGCCTCCAACAGCAAACATAAACGGACTATTTGGACTTGCTTCCAAACATTGCAAGTCTCCTAAGTTTGTCTTTGTTTCCCACACAAGCTCGGGCTTTTCATTATTTACAACATCCCAAACTTTGACGCAACTATCAGTTGAACAACTAACCAGTAACCCAGGGCAAGAAGTGCTGAGAGATAAGCCTGGAAAAGATTATACAATTTTTTAAATTTATTCCATTCTTTATCCATTAAAAAAAAACCAGCGAATTTGTTGAACATTATATTCCTATGCTTACTCATTAAATTATAAAAAAATACCTGTTACTTCTTTTTCATGTGCAGAAAGTAGCCACAATGGTTTCTCATTTCTGATATCGATGCAATGAATTTTTCCATTATCTGTGCTTACCTGTGACACAAGAATGAGATAATTATATGAATAATCGTTTAAATTTATATTTAATTTGTTATATTATAACTCACAAAGCAGAAATTAGGATCAAAGTGATTCCATAAGACCCTTTCCACCTCACCCGAGCACTCCCAAGTTTTGAAATCGTTTTCAGTTCGACAGTCAAATAATCTCGCATTTCTGAAATCAAGTCAACAAATTTTTTAATAAATTCCGGTTCAAGATCATTCAGCGATTAAAATATAAAGCAAAAACATACTTGTCACCACAGCCTGTTAGCAACTGTTGAGCCTCACTAGGATGCCACTTAGTAGCTTGTACTTTTTCATTGAAGGCACTTAACTTGGTAACTGGTGATCCGTTATCTAAATCCCATAAAAGTACAGTTTGATCCACCGAACCACTGGCCAAAACGTGTCTGCAATGAATAATGATTGGATCAAACAAAAGAAATAGAATTTTCAAGAAAACTCAAATATACTTTGATAAAAAATATAAGTTTTTAAAAATGATATCATTACAACTATTATTTGGATCAAAAATTATGCAATCCTCTGGTTAACTTATCACCAGATATGAAGTTATTGATAGAGGAATTGATACAGACGCGTATTTGATGAATTATTATGGATACTAATCAAGTATATCACTAACGTGTAATTACAATTCCATGCTACATCAAGAACAGCATCTTTATGACCAATTCTTTTCTGTTTTTTCTTCTTACTCGATTTGCAACCAAGTTTAAAAACTGGTTCTAAACAGTCTACTAAATCCAAGTCCCACACTTCGATAATAGGAGTCATATTTCCAATAGCACAAAAGTTACCTTAAAAATTTCTTGTTCATTACATAAAGGTGAAAATAAATCAGAAATATCGCAATTTATTCAAACAAGAATTCCATTTTACCTGGCTTCGCATCACTCGGATCAAAACTAAGCCATTCCAGGCAAAGTGGAAACGATGGTAATAGAATATCGTGATGACAATAAAACGATCCCTCTGCTTCATTGTACACTGGAAACGATTTGTAAATAAAAAACTGCGTTTGCTTTTGACTTAATACATTTTCAAACTAGATTTAAATTTCTCAGCAACAGTTTTTCTCTTGTTTCTATTTTTTATTGTAGTTTAAGGTCTAATTGAAAAAAAAAAAAAAAACAAACAACAACAATAAACAACAACTTTTACTCAATTTCCTTGAAAAATTAACTGAAAATTCTTAAAAACATATTCGGCTTTTGAATTTACCAAATACTTCAAGAATACTAGCATCTCCTTCGACGTGACCCAACAAAATGAGATTATCATCAGGTTTAATAATGTCATCTTCTTTTTCTGAGTCTTCGTCCCCACTGTCTGGTATTGTCACGTAAGGATCTGAACCATCCTCGTTAATAACTGCTAATCCTCCGATATTACAGTGTATATTGTCTCCTGGTTAAAAGCGTAAAAAGAATGTGAAAATTGATGATAAAATAAGTGAAAAAAAATGAGGTAAACTAATTATAACAGATGATACCTTCTTCGTCATACTTGTCAAAGTGATACTCATCATCGTCCATGGTTTCATTATGCTCTGAGACCTTGGATTCTTTAGTTTTGTTGCGTTTAGAATTTGATATATCTTCATCAGATTCATCTGAGCTATTCTCAAATTCCCTAAATATGAAAATTGATTGTGAGCAGCTGGGTGAGAGAAAAACATTTAACGTGGTCACTTACTTGAGATCTGATTGCGTTTGCTTTATGATCTGTTCTAGTTCCTGAGGAGTAAGTTGCACCTACGAAACGCAAATATTTCGAGAATTATTTCAAATACGTTTATACATGATTTTGGTGTATATTAATTTCGCAATATTCTAATAAATTGGTCCGGTATTCAAAAACGCAATGTGAGAACCTAACCTTGTCGGGATTTGCTGCTGACACTCCTCTCTTCACCCACGTAACGCACGGTATGAAATTCATCGTTACAGTATATTATTGGTGGTTAATGAACCTGACAGGCGTTACCCTGGTTAGTGAAAATCCAAAAAATAGGTTTCTCAAAAATGTAAGATGAAAAACACACGGTCCACGAGGTCCACGAGGTTTGTCAAGTTTCTAGCGCACTGCGCACTCTGGCATTTGGTTCGTGAATTCTACCGCGAGACACGAAAACTCGAACCCGAATCGAATGGTCGAAACTTCGAAAGACATGACGTCACATCGCTTGACAGGAGCTACTTTTGTATTGATAATGGAGACTAGAATCTGCTGATTTTCCTGATTATTATTATATGTATGTATTTACTAATTGAAAACGATTAACATTCGTCCAGTTGGGAGAAAATTTTCGATCTAGGTAATGCAAAATTATTTGATCAACTTAACCTTTTACCACACCTTCGCCTACCACGTGACACTGACCCCACGTTAAGACGAATTTGTCAAAAAAAATAGGGAGCAACAGCTCAAAATTTAAACTGAATGAGATAGTCATAGGCTCTATAATTATTTGCATAATAATTATCTACATATCTAAATAACAATTCGAACTTTTGGCATTTTTTATAAATATATTATGGGCAGTTTAACAATTTTAGAGGAGATTGATGTAATTTTTGATGTTCGTTAACAACTCATCGTAAAAATTTTCAGCATTTTCGTCAATCTAACAACAATGTCTGTTTCCATAAGCGAGATATGTGAGAATACAAAATTGGCCAGAGAAATGGCTTTGATGGGTAATTACGACACGTCTGGTGTCTATTATCAAGGTGTTATTCAGCAGATACATCGGCTCCTTACTACCATAGGTGATGCAACACGTAAGGGTAAATGGCAGGTTGTACAGCATCAGATTGCTCAAGAGTTTGAAAAAGTTAAAGCAACTTCAAACACTCTGCAATTGTTCAAAATCGACACTCACGGAGAAAGATTAGTTGGTAAGATTATCAGTGAATCATATTATTTGACTGGCTTGTATATAAATTACCATTTTTTTTGTTTAACTCCATTGAAATTTTCACATATTTTGAATATTTTTCTAAAAAAAGCTGCTGTATTTGAATCATTGATTTATAAGCTAAAAAGTTACCAAATAAATGCTCATAATCTCCAATTACTTTAAATTTACACTAGTTTCACTGTTGATCAATGATTTCTAAGTTAGAAACGTTCTTGAACTTGGTTTCAGGATCATCTTGTTTATCCACATTCGAAGAGCCCACCCGAGATCCAACTTCTTGGAGTTTTGGAGAGCTTAGGGAACCGAATGTGTGGCCGCCAACACCTGCAAGAGACCCTGATGTCTGGCCTCCTTTATCCCCCGCGGAACAAAAGCAAGTGTTTTGATATTATGTGATCGCGATTTATTAATGGTCAGAATATATTCTGCTCATAAGTTTATAAGTGAAATATAAACTTGGATATGCTTTATTCTAGAAATGCTCGACCTCAAAAAAATCAGAAACAATCGATAAGGTCTAATGTTAGAAAATCGTCAATTCCACCCGGAAAAAAACACGATATTAAATCAAATTCTAAAAAAGATGATAAGAAAGGGACCAAAAAAGATGACACTGTTAAGGTACAGGCTTTCTTACAAACTGTTGTAATGTATTTTATTTTAACATCCGAATTCAAGCCAAATATCTGAATATTTTTTATAAACAATTTCTTCAGGATAAGGGCGAGACTGAAAAAAAAGAGGTGGAAGTGGAAGACCGCAAATTTGAGCCATCTGGAAATGATAGGGACCTTGTAGACATGCTCGGTAAGTGTAATCAGGCATGAAAAGAAGGGGACAAAAATTATTGTATGGAATACTCAGATTTCTTTCTTTTCCTAATCATTCCATAACTATTTAAACTACTATGCATTAAATAATAACTAGTGGATTAATCTTCTGTATGAATATTATGTTTAGAAAGAGATATCGTCCAAAAGAATCCAAATATTCATTGGGATGATATAGCAGATCTTTACGAAGCTAAAAGATTACTCGAGGAAGCAGTTGTATTACCTATGTGGATGCCAGACTTCTTCAAAGTATGTTTAAATCTCCCCTCTACGACACTTTCTTTTAATGATCTGAAGATGAAAAATATAAATAAATTTCAGTGATGAATAAAATCGTTGAATTTATTAATGACCAGTTTAAAATTTCACAGGGAATACGAAGGCCTTGGAAAGGTGTGCTTATGGTCGGTCCTCCTGGTACAGGAAAAACAATGCTTGCCAAAGCTGTAGCTACCGAATGTGGGACGACTTTTTTCAATGTTTCATCTTCGACATTGACATCCAAGTACAGAGGAGAGTCAGAAAAATTAGTTCGTTTACTTTTCGAAATGGTGAGAAAATAAACATTGCCATATATGAGCGACCATACATATGTAATATACCACAATTCTCAACAAACTATGTCACTTGAAAAAATTCTGAATACATGATAATTTCATTTAAAAGGCCAGATTCTACGCTCCAAGCACCATATTTATAGATGAGATTGACTCGTTGTGTTCGAGGAGGGGATCAGAGTCCGAACATGAAGCATCTCGTCGAGTAAAATCTGAACTTCTAGTTCAAATGGATGGAGTAAACTCCAACAGGTATCTATTATTTGAAATACCTATTATATGAATCAGAAAAATCTTGAATCTGTTTTTCATATATCAAAAAATAATGAATAAATCAATTGAAATGCATATTATGTCTTATTTTCAGTGAAGATCCAAGCAAAGTCGTAATGGTATTAGCTGCCACAAATTTTCCCTGGGATATAGATGAAGCTCTAAGACGGCGATTGGAGAAACGCATATACATACCTTTACCCAATAGTAAGACTCAAAGCTAGGCAATTCTCGCTATATCTGTATGATTTTGGGCCTAGAATCTATTCTGATCTCTGTTTCCAAGCCAAATCCACTTCGATCTAGTGAAGAATATTTTTATCATTTTTTATTTTTCTTTAACAGATGAAGGAAGAGAAGCCTTGTTGAAGATAAATCTCCGCGAAGTTAAAGTAGACCCGGAAGTAAATCTGACAGACATAGCAAAAAAACTGGAAGGCTACTCTGGTGCAGATATTACAAATGTTTGCAGGTGAAGTAATTTGAAGAATTTCGAATCTATCAAAATTATAAATTATAGATAAGTGCAGCCCGATTAACATCTGTATATGATGTGTGTTTAGAGATGCATCCATGATGTCGATGCGTCGAAAGATTGCTGGTCTAAGAGCGGATCAAATTAGACAGTTACCTAAAGAAGAGCTTGACCTGCCTGTGTCCGTACCAGATTTTGAGGAAGCGGTGGAAAAATGTAACAAAAGTGTCTCACAGGAGGATCTCGAGAAATATGAGAAATGGATGAATGAATTTGGGTCATCTTGATAATACTTATCAATGAAACTAATAAAACTACACAAATTAGATAACTCATATAATAACTAACTAATGAGTATTGTTAGAGTAATATCATTTACTTAAACCGCATTTATGTTTGATTGTTGAAATTTTATAACTGAAACAGATTATAATTGAATACTTATGTATGACTTTGAGTCATCAGTTATTACTAAAATTGATAGCAGAACCTATTTTGACGTGTGTGACAAAATCGTAAACTAGATTCTCCCCAAATATGTGACTTACGATCATAAAATGATACGGCTACTGTTTTTTCTCATAGAGTTAGCGTAATATAAAAAAAGTATTCATTCAGACATACATTTTAGAGTCGAATGCAACAAAGAGAAATTTGAAATATCCAATAGACAGATTTCTCGCAGACATATCTATACATTTTATGATGAATCAAACAAAATTCTTTATACTAATCATAAAAAAAAGATTATTTTTTTGTAATTGAAATGCGCTTGAACTACTTATAACAAACTGGGCACGCCCGAGAATGCTAAACTTTCTAATCAAGTAACAAAGATAAGATATACAAGCCATTAGACAATTTTTTGTCAACGTAGTTATTTATGCCTAATTTTAGGTGATAATAAACCAAATAATTGCACACGATATTATTCAGCGTTGTTTTTTTTTCGGTCAAATTCAATTACCCTTTTCACATCATACGTTTTCTTTATTCATCAAGTCCCAATTAATGTTTTTCTCAGAACTAGAATCATCTCAAATTTATTTAAAAAAAAGTCTTCCCAGAAGTTTTGGATTATGTATAACTTTGGAAGGTAGTTATTCAAACTATTGCTTTTAGTTGTTACTCAGGAGTGAATTGCTTTTTGCACCATCCCCACTCATCACTTATACAATTGAGTAGCTCCTTGCTCAGCTGAACAATTTTCAAGCTGCTTCCTTCTCAATGAGCAGTTTCAGTCTGTGTTTCAATGTACATCTTTTTCGTCTAAAATTAATCATTTTCGCACCGGTGCACAACCTTGGTCTTGCAGTTTCTTTGTATATTCATCGGTATTCTTTGACTCCTTCGGCACTTTGTACTTCTCTACGTGATCAACCCTTAATATTCGTCCCAACACCTGCAAATTATGTATATACTTAAGAATATCCGTTTTTAAACAAATATTCATAATGCTATGATCACAATGTAACTCCTAAGGTGTTGAATATTTTACCTTTGTAGCATTGAAGTTATCTACAGCAAGTATGGTACTCCTCTGGTCCTCGTAACAAATAAAACCATATCCCTTTGGCTTGCCAGTGTCCTTATCCCTGACTAAATTTATGTTTACAATTTCCCCGTACCTGATGACAATGGTAAAAATATTTGTTTCTCAGTCTTGTTAGCTTAAATTTGAGGTGATTTAAATACAGTATCAATATGGATATCAAACTTACTGGGAAAATACTGCAATGACATCACCTTCGGTTAAATCGTAAGGCAAACCGCCCACAAATATCCAAGCACTATCCTTGTATTTGTCATGCCATGAAGATTTACTGTTTCGTGCTAATTCTTGTTCCCCCAACTTTGTGATGTTCTTCACATTTCTGAAAGAAATGAAATAAAAATTTATATTTCGGGATGATACATATGAAAATGCAGTTTTTAAACTTTGCATTTCTTTTAAGATTTTGCAAATCAACATATCAATCTGTACATTCGAAATTAAATCCTATCCTTCTAGGGTTTAAAATAAACAGGTCATGTGCTGTTTCAGGGTTATGTCAAATTAGGTTATGTTTACGTGTTATTATAGAATGAAGATATTCTGTTTAGTATTGAAAGCGTAAAGTAATAACGTAATATAACGTAGCATTTGCAAATTCAGGCAATGTAGATGAAGGGCATCTATACTCACGTTAATGGATTCATTATTTTAAATAAACTTTATTGAACCGTTCGATCAGATGTCATAACAAACAGAAATTTGCCAGGCAGTGGTTGTCAACGGTATGTTTTCTATTTTTGTGGATTCAATAATTTCCCGAAATGACTAAATGCTATTTATAATTTTTGAGAAAACTTTGCCAGGTACAATTTTGGAGGCAAGAAAGGAGTAGAAATTTCATAGTCAACGAAACAGCAAAACCCAATCAAATAGGACTATGATAAAAGCTGAAGTCAACTTTATTGAAACTTGATGATTAAGCTTCCAATAATTCAATAATTTCTTATTACATATTCGAGAAACTAAAAGCTACAACACAACTGATACAATTCTAAATTAAACTTCATTTATTCATAATTAAATACATTGACTAAACGTACTTTCTGCATAATTTCTGGGGAAATTTAACGGATATAATTCTCCATCGGCTTTACAGAATTTTTTTCGTTTTTTTTTTTTTTGGATCGAAAAAAATCCAAGCTAGTAGGAACATCAAATTATATATATATCTTCCTAACTACAATGAAAAGATATTTACATTTCCTCAAGCACGGAGTACTGTTGCAGTTTGAAATAATAAATAAATTTTTACAATACATACATGAAATTAAAATGATAAAATTAATAAACAAGAAAATAACTGAATTATGAATTCTTCCACGATTTGTTGCAAATCAAATCACAACCCGTGAATGTTAGGTCTGTTTTATTGAACTATATTTTACTCAAAGTAAAATATTCCTAAATAATTACTACCTAAGACTTAGTATCTTCACTTTCTTCAACATGCTTTCCAGTCGCAGTCATCATCAACTCATAGAGCTGCTGTATCTGTTCATCTCGTAATTTATTAATTGCATCTTCCTTCAAATCCATGCCTAATTTTGTAGCTTGTTGTGGTCCTCTTAAACCAAGTTGTTGAGCCAGGTTACTAGCGTAATCCTGAAAAAAAAATTTTGTACTTAAATTACGATATGAGAAAAGAAATATGCCACGAAAATAATAATGATACAAATCGATTAACTTATGGAAATCATTTCAAATCCGACGTAGAAAATTGTAATATAAAGATTTATCTAACTTAGATTAACCTCATCTACTCACAGCCCATTCGGTCATAAAAACTTGTACTTCTGCAGGATTGCAATTTTTGTGTCTCCTAAATTCATCACGGACATAATTATTGCCAAGAGGTTGAATTTCCAAAGGCAAACCGCGATGAAGTTTTAAAATAGTTTTGTACAAAAATCTGACCCGTTGTACATGCGAGGTTATATTCATTTTTCTATCTATTATTACTCAACTTTACATCCAAGATCTCAACACTTTATCCAGGCATAGGTATCGTCATACATCGAAAACGTAGTAAGTAACAATACAACATTCGGCCACATCTTTTTATTTAGCCCTTGTGATTTCGATTTATATAATTTTTTGTTTTTTTTTCACAAAAATCTTTCCGAAATCAACTCAAACCGAGTGTAGCGCTACCAGTGATTGAGATTCGAATTAACTTATTTGAATGGATACACATGTGTGTGCGTATACATGTATTACGATTCTGCGTTACGTGCTAATCCTTGAAAGGGTATAAAAGGCGGATTACGTTTAATATTCGGTCATTCGAACTACAGAACGAGACGTTGGGCCTTGCGGGACCGGTAAGATGATAAATAATTTTTCAAAGAAATCTATCAGCGTAGAATAGCTATTTTATTGTGTTATATATTTGTTCTTTTACACTCATTCAAATCGTCATAAGCATAATGTAGATCATTTGACTGCAGTAGTTTTTTTTGTTTTTTTGTAAAATCTCATTGGTATGTATAAATAAATACACATTTGATATTCCAATGCTACCAATATTATAAATTTACTTATATTACGACTATTTACGGAGATTGAATGTAAACATTACATGTATTTGTTCCTAACGATAAAATTCAGTTCAAATTGAAATATTAATTACAATTTTTAGCTATACTAATTCACAATGGCTAAGACTAAAACAATTAGCAAAGGTTGCCCAAAATGTGAACAACAGGTAAATTTAATACTCATATTTAGTCCTTGTTTACATTCATAACCTCTATATCGTCTGTCGTTCAATTTTCAATATCAGTTTTTCATGTGTCTTGTCGTTCTATTCATTGCTCGGAATTAGTACCCTGTACGACAACAGTTGTTTTTCGTTCTGTTTTGAATATCAAACTTCTATTTAATACTTATGACGTATCACTACAATCAAGCATTCAGTGAATTATTCCGTTACGAATGTACAGAATTTAATCTGTAAACATTCGGAGATTAATAATGTAAGAAGAAATTCAAAATCTACTTCTCTGATCTAACACTCATCTATTATAATTATATTCAATTTTTATTTATCATTTTATACAAACAGTTTCATTATTTTAGTCTACAAATTATGCATACAATCCTTTACTAATACCTTACAATTTTTATTTTCAGGTCCCAGTTGCCTGCAAGGCCTGTCCTTGCGGTCACTCATTTTTCAACGCAAGACGAAGCTCAATTAAGAGTCCCCCTAGTCCTGATGGAGGTGTAATGAAAACTAGACGAACAAATCGTGTAAAGCGCGAGAAACCCAATTACTACGATGCACTCGAGTACGATAAACAAACGAGGAAAAGTGCCAAGGTACACTTTGATCTGAAAAAGGTTTTTCAATAATAAAAAAATGTTGTAATTCTTAACTGCTGAACAATCACCAGAGATCTAACGCAATTTTTATCAATTATCTGTATTACATATCACTGGAAAATGTGTGAAATTCCAATCCTCTGAGACGAATAATGTATTGTTATTTGAAAACAGAATAAAAGAGCCGCCGAATTAGGAACAGACATCGACTGCAGACAATTAAATAAAAAGAAGAAAAAAAGAGGGAAAGGTAAAGGCAAAGGTGGAGGTGGTAGCGGCGCTGGAGATGATGATGATGAAACGGAAGGCGTTAGTGCACTTTCGCCTGATAAGCAGCTGACTTGCTCCCTTATTCTACAAGAATTGAATAACAAGATGGGGATGGTCGCATGGAAACCATGAGGTACGTGCTTAGGCTCTGTAAGATATTTAGTCAAATTTTTTGCTTGGAAATTTCACCGAATTTATAAAAAATACGGAACAGATTTAAACTTATTGCACTCGGATCTCTTTTTTCACCGGCAGGAATAATATCAACATAATCTCGAATAGTTTAGGATCTGAAAATCAATTTGTGCCATCTAAATTCTGTTTCTTCTTGTATTTATAGCTGTTCATAGACTCAGATTTTTCGATTGATTACATTGTAGCATCCATTTTCTTAGCTGATGTTTGATCTTCCTTGCGTTTTAGTATTTCTTAGCTGATGTTTGATCTTCCTTGCGTTTTAGTATTTCTTAGCTGATGTTCGATCTTCCTTGCGTTTTAGTATATCCAGGATCATATTTGTGTTTCAGATTGAACAAATCGCATTTTTCAAATGCAGAGTTTTAACTTATACCTTG
The DNA here is from genome assembly GCA_949628255.1 of Macrophya alboannulata. NCBI lineage: Eukaryota > Metazoa > Arthropoda > Insecta > Hymenoptera > Tenthredinidae > Macrophya > Macrophya alboannulata. Next base: position 15,726,664 of record OX451208.1, read on the forward strand.
GTCCCTCTTTTTCAATAACGAAATAGAGATGGATAAATTAATTGCTAATAAAAGCATGATGCAGTTCTCTTAGTCGCATTGCCATGTAATGCTTCTGGATAACACAGAAGATTAGATATTCGAATTCAGGCTTTATAGTAGAACGTAGCATAGACAAAATATAGTTTCATAAGTACTAAAATACTGTGGTTATCAAAGAATCTGCGTCAAACTCAAATTGGTAAACTTTGAATCAACGGGCTGAAGGATGACATATAAAAATGCAATACAATACTGTATACAATATTGCACGCAATATTGCATAGTATGATAAATTCATATTTTTTAGGCTCGTTCATCACCTAATGAATTATAAGTTACCAATTTCAAAACAGGTACATAGTCCGATAAATGTTACATCCTCTAACACTCATCGGTGTTCTTCCTGTGATGGACTTAACTTATCAATCAATCAATCAATCAATCACAGACCCAGAACTTGTTTTTCACATTATGTCCAACACAAAGAACTACAACAATTGAAATAAAGAGAAAGTTGATTATAGTTCATGTGTTATCGCAATATGTATTAAGCAAATATCGTCAAATTGTTTACGTTGTTTTCTTTGTGTAATTTCACAGTTGAGATATCCTTACCTGAGTTCTTGATCAAAAATTTAGATAGTTTCCAATTTCTATGTATTATGACATTATATTATAAGCTCATTGTTAGAGGCTTCTGTTGGCTGTGTCAGACCTCGAAGATGACTTGTCCTTATTCACCGTACTAGTATAAATTATGCTAACCATTTTGTTCTTCTACAAATTTTTGAAATAATGATTATTTAAGATATGCTATAAGGCCTGAATAATTTAGTTTAGTTAAACGTTAAGAGAATTAATAAAGCCAAAGCTCTAAAGGAAGGAGCCATTAGTGTAATGATAATTCATTTGACTTGTTATATTTTATTATTATAATTAACAATGTTTAATTGTGATCAGTATATATATATATATGAACAATCGCTATATGTAACTGAATAGAAATTGGCTGAAGAGAATGATAAGAAACAAATATTAAAAAACCTAAAAAATACTGTGAATCCATTGTTTACACCAAATACTATAATCTTAGTTATATTTGAGAGAGATTCCACGCTGTGTGGGGTTACATACATATTTAATTACATTCTCGTATTGTTTAATAGTGACCAATTTCTTTCTGACTGATCGTAAAACGATATACTTATTGTGCAACCTAAGTACGCATTTAAGACTCATTAATAAATGCAATTTTATAAAATTTCGAATAATAAAATTGAATTTTTTTCGATTTTCAATTTGAAACCTTTATTTTTTTTATTATTATTATTCTTATTTTTTTCTTGTTATCTTAGAAACAAGGATGATTATACAGGTATAATCATAAAAATAAGTACTTAATATCAAGTACTTGAGAATGTTTTTTTTATACTGATTTATGATACAAGATAATCAGTAAATGTACAAGGCAAGACATTTCTTCTAAATAAATATGCCGTGATAAATTACAATTGATCATTATTATTATTCTTATTATTTTTAATTTTTTTTGTTCTTTCCTATATATAAAGGCGATTTCTGAAAACCATTTTCACATATCATACATTGATTTTTATACCATTCATATTCATAATACAAGTGAAACATAAAGCTAATACTTCTTGAGAAGTAACTACTGACGGTATATGTATTATTTTTCTCTTCTCTCATCAATTAAAGAAACGAATAACAAATTCAATCCACGTGGGCCGAAATACAGATGTTTAATAATTTCTACTACGAGTGAAAAAATTTCGTATAAATCTTCGATATATCTTATACCTACATATAATTAGCACTCAATCTATAATTTTGATTATGAGATATTTTCATTTCAAATCTTAGAGTCAATTTTTAGATAGTTGACTTCGATAGTATATGAATCTAATTTCTTTCATCTAAAATTCCACCTCTTTTTAGAGCCATAAGATAGTGAATTTTCTCACGATTTTTTTTTTTGTTCTCGTTTATACAATCTATAATATACAAGTATACATACGCCACTTACATTTTCTACTTAAAATGTAAATTGATTTTATTACTACAATAGAAGTAAAATTGAGGCACCATATAACTTAATATATTGGAGTCAGTACATTAAGTATAAATAATTCATATAATCTCTAAAAAAAAAAAAAAAATAACACATACATCTCGGAATTTTTTCCTAACTCTCAACATTTGGCTGTGTGATTAATATTTTTAATATGAGAACCGATTTCTTACAGTTAATAAAAAAAAAAAAATAATATTATTAAGGATCGATTGGTACAAATGTACCGCAGTTATATTGAGATTAAACATAGTAGGTATATTTACTATGGTGTGATATATTTTCAATAATGAACACTTACATAATTTGGTAATTCATGGGTGTCCCATCCTCACCTCGATAGACTCACCATTTCCAGAGGCAATTTGACACACACACACATATACGCTATCGCTCTATATCGGTATACATTATAATAATCTAAAAAAAAAAAAGACGCGGAGCGACTTTACCGAATTATATATAATTATCAATTATCCTAGAGATTGATATACAAAATATAATTTATTGTAGTCCACTATTAATATGCGTGGTAATTAAATGGTTATACACAATGGTCGCACTAAAATCACAGAGTTGCAAGCTCACTGCACTACTATCACTCGTCGTAACTTTCGTACCATATACATACTATACCTATTTAAATATGTATATATATAATATATTTGAAAAAAAAAAAAAATTATTTAAGTCGTATTATATTTATTCCGCGTGAACAAAGATCGTAAAAAATTACGCGATGTATTAAAATAAATTTTTGAGGACACCTGATCCTCATCGTGCTATAATTTTTCGGCTTCGGCATTCGCCTGTAATCTCGCTTGTCGCTTATTAATAAATGGCACGAGGCCCCAGAGCGAGGCACCGGCCACAAGAACGATACCTAAGATTGTAAAAATTGGACCGTAACTATGAATCTGTTCATAAACTAACCCACATATCGGTGGTCCTACTAATTGAATTATACCGTTAACAAATAGAGAAATTCCATACGACGAAGTGAGCTTTTCGGTTCCCAACATATCGGCCATTATCACTGCTGTTATACCAACGTATATTCCCGAGGCTAGACCGAATACTCCACAGTATACCGATAACATTGTGTAAGTTTTCGCTATGGGTAGCAATGCCAAAGAAATACCAGATACCAAAAGTCCACCGATGAAGTACCAGTGTTTAGGGATTAACTGAACGTCTGATAAAGCCGATCCCCCAATGCGTCCAATAAGATCAAGAATTGATACGATGGATAATAGCAGAGCAGATTTACCTTTGCTAAATCCCAATGATATAGCGTAGGCAGGAAGAAGAATAACGAAATTTGTATAGCTAACGGCGTTGGTTGAATTTGATATAAGAATAACGAGATAAATCGGATCTTTGAGAAGACTTACGTCGAAGAATTTATTCTGTGATTCACCGTTTTTCTTTGGATTTTTTTCCGGTGATTTTCTGAACGTATTCGATATAGCGTTTAATGTTAATGTCGATGCGTGTTCCGGGTGCAAGGCGGAAAGTGTACTACCGTGGTAAGGCGTACTTATGTAATTAAACGACGAGGCGCTAGGAGATCTTGGAGGTACTCGTCTCCTGCTCAATCTACCACTATCAAAATCACCGCGTTCTGGTACCACGTGCAAAGCTGGTGTACTGTGCATTTGACCTGCCATATCCTTAGCACCTGCAGGTACACTGACTTTTCGGGTTCTACCTTGGATCGGTGTGTTTTTATAATTTTCTAGAGCGACGCTAGAAGCACTTTTTGGCACCATGGGAGTCCGCCCGTTCGATTGCGGTGAAATGAGTAAACTATTCGGACTTTTCTCGTCGTCTGGTGTTGTCACAGTTATTGAGATTCCTTCCCCGTCTTCGGGATCCTCGGGATCGTCACTCCGCGGAGCTGGTATCAAGTGTTTTTCGACGGGATCGTAAAGCAGCGCGCTGGCCCAGACGTTCATTGTAAGAGCACCCATTATCAGCACAGCACCTCTGTGAAAATTGGCAAAAGAAAACAATAATAATTTACATTGCAAGAAAGGGAGAGAGAAAAAGGAAGAAAAATTTAGAAAATTATTTATCGTGAGCAAGAACGGAGAGGGTGTTTTCAACTTACCTGTAACCGTACTCTCGTAAAAGAAGTTGGAGCACAGGTGGTAAGAATATTGATCCCAGGGCACTTCCGGAAATGCAGAGACCGTTTGCAAGGCCTCGTAATCTGACAAAGTACGAAGTGACGATGTATACTGTTGGTGGAAATGCCAAGCCCGCTCCGATTCCCACGAGGACTCCATAGCTGATTGAGAATATATACGAGAGACAATTTTTTAATAATTTCAAATTCAAAGATCTATAAGGATAACTAATTTCGAATAAACCGGTGAAATTTAACTAACCTGAGGCAGAGATATCCAACGGAATTTGCAAAATAACTCAGTATCATTCCTGCTGCAGCAAATGTCCCGCCGATAAGCGTCACTGTCCTGTAAGAATATTTCACAGACAGGACGCTCGATAGTGGACCTGAAGAAAAAGATTAAATATTGTTTAGAATTTCGAGTTTCATGTCAAAAATAACGGGTGATGGTTGTTCTCGTATTTAACTAACTATAAGATCAAGTGAGTATATTCACCAAGAGAACTGTAAAGGAAATAACAGAGGGCTGGAATCCATGCAGCGGCAGCTGGAGAAGCCTGGAACACGTCGAGAAATTCTACGAAAAGAACGCCGAATGATTTTATTGTTCCTGGTATTAAAAAATTCACGGCAACGGCAGCCAGAAGAACCAGCCACCCCCAAGCTCCATCCGGTGGCACCAACTCTCCCTCAGCTGGCGCGGTTTTAACTGAAACAATACAATGATCCAAGGGTTAATTTTACATTTTTCTTTAATGTGAAAATCGAGCATGCATGTGAAATCGTAAAGAAAAGTTAATTCATACGCCTCAATTATCACTCGGTTACTGTTCTCGACAAAGAAAAAAATTCGTGTACTCCTACGGGATCACTGAAACTTAACGCAAATAATTCGAAAGCAGAAAATTAGTTATCATCAGCTAAAATGAATCATACCGAGTTTATGAAGGGTACTTTGTTTGTACCATGAAATATGGAAATTTCTCTATACTAGTATGTAAACAAGTCTTCTTCATATCTCATTTGTTAAGATAACAGACAAGAACTTTCCAGAAAGTGATGTAATCAGGATACTAAATATACATGGGCTATAGTAATTCGATTTTCATTCCAGTAGAGAGATGTATATCAGGAAACTCCCGGAATTTCCTGACAACTTCGCGAACAAACATTTCGATGATCTTTTATCTACGCAACGTTAAATATCACAGCTATACATTTGCCGTATAGGATCGTGAATTCGTACCATCGAATTTAAATGGTTACAGACCGTACGGGTCGGCCATGAATTCAACCACCTGACGGCTGACCCGTCCTGAATATTTCAAATACCGAATATTTTTTCAACCGAAAACGTAGGACACAAGCGTAAAGGTATAAATATATTCTTAAGTGTACGTGTGTCCTTGAAATTACATCAACAGCATAAGTTTAAAAATTAGGTAAACGGAATTGCAGTACGTTTTCAATTTCATAAATATATTGATTACGAGAAAAATCTACAAATCTTTATACAACGTACAATCGATTTTTGATTTTGTTTTGAATCCTGTTCAAGTGCAGATTTTTAATGTGCATTACCTAACGTCAGTCTTTTTAAATTTCCAGTTGCGTAGAAAACTTCAGATACGTGTCCTTCCACGTACGTCTTTTTTTCAGCTACCAATACCAACACACGTCGCTAATTATAACTCCCGTGCAAACATCCGCGGCAGAATTATGATTTGTTTAGGTCATTAATTCGACCTGACACTAAATTCGTTTTGCATTTGCGTTAAAATGAAGGTTAATTGCAATCTACCGAGCGTGTACCAGCAACTAACGTTATAGACCTGCAGAGACAAATTTAGCCCTGACATATTTATCGACACAGTCCTAATTATCGCGCAATACGATTTTTCAATCAAAAACGGTAAATTCCTTGTCAATATTTTTGCATATCATTATACTCAAGAATCTCCTGATCATCTAACAAAATTTAGATCCTAATTTATAAATACGGCGTCGGTTTGTTGACCACATATTTACGATTAAACATGCTTATAGTAGAAGGCGGAAGACGCCGAGCAGTCTCTCATCAATGTAGTCGGCTTGGCATCTGTCGAGTATTTGTCCACGTGTGATTTCTTTGCTTAAGAACGAATTAAACGTCATAGCCATACTATACATGGAATTGACAGCTAGCCAGCTGGTAACCGACTCATATACGCGGTCAAACACGTGGATAGAGAAATGTTTTTTATTTATCGTATACCCGAGTCGATGTCCGTCCCTCGATTTTCTCGTCCTAAATGGGCTATCGTCAACATCTACGGTGAGGTGAATTTCCAATTCCCAATTTCCAAATTACATTTACTTTTAACAACTTTTTATACAGCTTCACACCGTTGAAAATTGCACGCGAATAGTGTTTACTGGAGATAAAGTCTGTGTCTAGACTTTGTCCTCTTTTTCAATAGAACATCGAGGAATATTGGATTCGCTGAGCTAACATTACAGCAGTATGTACAGATAACGATTAACATTTTTTTTTCGGGTCCCAGACCTTTTTTTTCATTAACTATAGTGTCTTGCTGACAAGGTCGAATTGAGTAGTTAATGGTTCCGAAGGTCAGCAATCCAATCGGCTGGCCTCACCGTGTCTATTTCTACTCGTAATGTGGCTGAATATAAGTTCCAACTTTCGAGAAATAAGTGGAGAAATACTTACTGGCTCGACTCACGCAGTTCTATAGAAATCGAATTTGTTAAGGACGTGAAAAGGAGAATAGTCCGAAGATAAATAATGCTTGCTCTACGATAAATATTGACCAAAGAAAATTGACGATTCATCATTTATTGGCAGCACAGACATTGCAGGGAGTTATTTCTTATTGGTCAATAACCCTTTGATGTCTGGTGTACAATCTGGTGCAATTGATTTTCTATGTCCCATTATTAAACATATCAATTTCATGACTATATCGCGTGACAGTGGCTCGCCTTATTGAAGCGAAACAATTATAGCGGTTGACTGATTGCGAGAATGATCCAAGATTGAAATCTCTTTATTTCCTCGACGCAGCTATGACCGCAATATATTTTGCAAATTGAATTTCCCCATCTACATTTCTCGTTATTCTATATCCAATTACGAAAGTTTGAAATACTAGGAAAATCCTGTTCCAAATCGTCGAACTCTTATCGCATCGTTGCTGCTTTCTCAGGTATTTTATAACAGCGAAAATTCGCATTTTACTACAGTACTCAACCTCAGCTGTGTACTATTTACGTGAGCTTTAATAAAACAGTGCAAGCACAGATGTGAGCTGTCGGGACTTTTCTGTTTATTAAACAGTTTCAAAGCGAATAAAATTCGGATTTATTGGGCGAGAATACTGCGAAGAAAGATCTTGATCAACTGCTGGAACTAATGATCGAAGATAAAACGTCGTGGATTAATTGAACATTATGGTATTAAACCTTCCTGACTATGGATATATTTGCATGTCGATCTGATTGCAAAGAGAAAGGAACAGCGAAAGCGTTACCCTGACCCACATACCGTGCTCCCACTTACAATTAGCTAATCTGCTGACAGTTGCGTGCACGGTATGATTATTCGATCTAAGAAATAAAAGTTTATGGACATTGATTCAAAAAAATTTTGGGCGTGTCGCGGTTTTGGTCATGCCAGAACTGCAGGACGAACCGTACTTATTCTAAATATCAGCTTCTCAGTTCAATTAATTAGTATTTAATTTCAAACCAAATACGTAGAGGTAAAATTTGAGAACAATTATTGAAATATAAAATGTTATCTGATTTATAATTCGTTGAGATACGTGTCTGCAAGCAATGCACTACAATCAATAGCGATAAATTAATCTGGTTCAAACGTCTTTAATCCGGAATGAAATCGCATTAAATCGAAATCGAGCTTGACTGATATACACATCCATATACACGTCGTCATACATTATAATGCCTTTGTGATAAACTACTTTATTAGATAATACACACATTCATACGATTGCACGATTGATAATGGGATCTGATACAAGTGTTTACTAATGAGTTTCATTATGATACTCAGGTAATCTTACCCGCTCGAAAGATATTGCCGTTTATCAAAAGCTGAAGAAGATGCAAAACGCGGGAGGGGTTCGTCGAGGTTAATAAAATATCTCTCATTTCTTCCAAACGTGTGACAGCTATCGCATGAAAATTTTCATACTAAAGAAAATAACGAGTGGCTTTTATTTAACATGTAACGAGTAGGAAGTAAAAATCTGTTTGAAAATGATTACATAAACAATATAAACGATAAGGTGGCCTTATATCGCTACATAGAACTTCCTGACAAATGGATACCGTTATCGAGAGATTTTTTTCGTCACTCAGCTTATTCGTTAGCTTCGACGAGAAAAGGCCTGCAGGAAACAGCCAAGAATTTATCCAGTTGATAAAATAATTACATCAAGGAAAAGCATAGGTATAATAATGTATTTCAATCGATTATCGAGGTCAGGGCGTAGAGTTAATACAATTACACCCGTAGTTTGTAGTGCAAATCAAATGTCAATCAAGTTATTGATTTATGTCTCTATGCTGGTACAAAAGGTAGAAATAAAAGTAATTATTCTATCGATGCATTCGAACCCTTCCATCTATCGGACTGAGAGATTGTCCTCAGTCTTCCTCGGCCCCAGGACACGGGTCACAGTCTTTTATATCGTCGATTGATGAGAAGTCCGTGACCCTGATTTCCGTGTCATCCGTGCCTCCTCGTTTTCCGGATTCTCCACCACCCGCACTTCGACCATCAGCTGTTAATTTACTGACACCAGAAGTGCCCCCAAGACTATCGACTTGAGTGACACCCCCCGTGCTTGTACCCTGAATTCCATAACCAGATCTTTTCGAGCTACTCGCTCCTGCAGAGATGATCTGTTTTCCGAGTTGATCTCCTCCGCTGATATCCCGTCCTGATAAAACAACCAGGATTGTTGCGCACACAGCAATTGCCAAAAATGTGTATACGATGTTCCAGAAGAAGCTGGTAACACAGCCAGAAAGTTCGCTGTATACCATCCAAGCTGTTAAACAGCACAGCAGGGTTCCTAGGCACCATGTAACTCCACGCATCATCTTGCAAACACTTCTTCCGCAACGTCCGCCAACTTCTGTTAACCAGCATAGTCTGCTGATGTTCGGATCAGTTCCTGTTTCCTGGCACGATGGGTTATTGTACTGTTGCTGACGCCTGACATTGGCACAGTTAGTACAGCGTCGTGGCATTGTAACAAAATGTGAAGAAGAATTTTTATAATGAACAAAAAAATTCTTCGTTTGTGTTATGGTAGCCTTGATTCTCTAGTTGGCAGATGTTAGAATTTGAAAGGTTTCCAAAAAAAAATAAAAAATAAAACTGCGCAATAATTGTCTATTTCGAGTGTTGATACGTCACTTTTCTATATCCGTTCAAAATGTAACATACAGTGCAGGTTATATTCGGGGCTTCTTTTAATAAGAATTAGAATGAAAACATGTTCGTTGCTCGAATGTAAACTATTTCTGTCTACAATTTCGGTGTACAAATTTGTCAATATTTTGAAGCTTATCCCCGTTCAGTAGCGCAGCATGATTCTGCTTAACGCGATCACAAACCCTCGGACTTTCCCGATATCCGAATTCCTTCTCGTCGTTCGTGAAGAGCTTTCGATTATCAATGAAAGATTCAAAGTTATCGGTTATCCCTCCCGCACAAGAAAATCTCTCTTCTTCGGGGGTATGAGAGTTTCGGCAAATTTCACAGGATTGCAAAAATCGACCCTCTGTCGTATAGTCAGCTGCTACAATTTCTTCTTCTCGATTTACTTCAGCGTAACTTTCTTTCGGTTCAGATTTTAAAGCGTTCTCCACATTTCGATCGGTCGCAGCTGCAGTATCATCGGAAACGTCACGTCTACTTGATTGAAGCTTTTGACCGCTATTGCACAGACGTAGATTAGACGACTGATAATACAAGGCTGAACGACGTTTAGGTTCCGTATTGATTTGGCGAATGTACTGGAGACGATTTGCGTTACGAGTTCGTTCTTGGAGAATGACTGAAAGCACTAATGTCAGTGCCAGTATGTAAGCAGAGATTCTGTTCATTCCAAAATCGAAGAAGCCGTTTCGAAGAGCTGATAAAGATGAGATAAGTTGATATAAACTTGAACTAGATCTGATTTATGAAACTACTGTGAAAAGACGGATCAAGCGTGGGCCGCAAAAAAAGGGTCAAACATTTTTTTTCGCTAAGCCTGCAACGTCCGAAGTAAAAGATCAGCGATAAATTCATGTGGAACTTTACTTAGCAGTTTTTCCCTCCGACCGATTGAGGCCGCAGATATAAAAAGCCACTTTCGCAATGATTTTTTCAAGACCCTTAAAGACACGAGAAGGAACGAACTCTGTACAAATCGTAGGTAGGGATCCGATGATCACGTTGTTTGGATGGATAAAAATTGACCGATTTGTTTAGACGATATTATAGTCCCCCGCCTTATCCGTCATCCATTATACAGTAAAAAATTGTCAGAAATTTTTCAACGATGTATTACCTTTTACTGGGATAGCTTTCGGACATCTCGAAAGTAAAGTACCCAATTTTTTGGTGTTCAGATATATGAAATATCAAAGTGTTAATCTTCGTCCATCGGATTCCGTTGAGTTTGGTGAACAACGAGAGTAGGAATTATAAGACGTTTAAATATTTGTCAGAAGCGCTATACCATCCCATTATTTTACAGATGAAGTAGCATTTTTTACATGATGGAGGGTTGATTGTAGGTTTTTTTTTTAAGAATCTATATACTTTAAATTTAGTTGAATTTTTTTTATATTAACAGTGAATAGTATACTGCGTTAAATTTAGCGGGAATTTGATTGAAACGGAAAAATAAATAACCTGTCAAAAGTTTGTGTCGATAAATGATACCAGACGATCGATTGTTCGTTGGAGAATACGGAAAAGCCAATCACGCTGGCTACGGCTTCATAAAGGATCACGTTTTCCATTAAATCGGCTATTACTTAGATACTAGCAAACTCGTGGATTGAGGAAATAAATATTTCTGGAAGACGGTTTATTGATAGAATGAAAAGAATCTTTCATCTGTACGGGTTTATGGAGTAATAACTCGATTGAACTGAACCACAAAAGTCATCAATATTCACAGTATCGTTTCATTATCCAAAAATATGATCAGTAAACACCTGTCGATAGCCACGTACTAAATCGCATAAAAAAAACGTCCTTGCTGTGTAAATTGAATCAATACGAACGTAGATACCCAATAATTAATTTCAATTATTCTCGAGAGATTAAAAAGTCCGTCGATAGCGAAGAATCAAATTATTAGATACAAATCGCTTTCGAGTGGATAAAAAAAATCATCGTATTTATCTATGGTTGCTATTTTCGACTGTAGTTCTGTAGTCCTCGGTTTATTTCATCGGACAATCTCGTTGGCACTGTGGATGAAACTAAACTATGTTTAACACGATTCAGTTTTACACGTAGTTGTGTGGAATGACGGCCTTCAAACGACGCCACACGTCGAAGCTTTCATTGATAAACGAACCGTACAACGGACTAGAAGAGAACTAGACAAGAACTCGAAGCTGAGGTATACCTAGCAAAACGGTAAAAGGGTGAATTTAATAGAGTTTTTCAAATGCTATTCTCGACGCGTGAAATTGACTCGATAAAATCAGGATTATGATAAATATTAAATGAATATTAGTTCAGAATGAAGATTTTGGATTATTATAAATTATTGCAGCTGGGGGTTCGGATGATCGTTAAACGAAAGTTGGCACCTGAACAGTTACAGTAACTGCACTGCATTGCGATTGGAATGAAAATAACCTGCGAATTCTAAGAATCATTGTACCACTAAGATATACAAAATTTCTGTAATATTTTCCGGCTTGACGCGTGCTCAAAAACATCATCGTAAATCCAGACAGTTGTGTGATCTGAGAGAAATCGTGATGCAAACCAAGTGGGAAGTAGGTAATTTCGGAGATTTCGACAAAAAGGAAATTTATTTTCGAAACAAAAAAAATATAATAAAAATAGCTTTTTGTAGGTCTTGTTGTTGGCGACAATTAAGCCAAGTTTCACAATTTTTGATCAATTATCTCGTGAGATAACAATTTTCATACAATCGATGCACAAAAACATATGTCTTTTGCATTTAAAACTTTGGTCGCTTTGAGGCACGTGTTAATATTAATATTAAGGGCTCAAATTTTACAGACAGTTTTTCTAATATATTTGAAAGAATTATTGGGGGCGTCTGTATTAAATTTCAAAAATACCCAAAATAAGAACCACCCCATTGATACAGATACAACGTTGTAAAAAAAATGAAAAGTAACAGTTGGTTGATATGCAGTGTACATTAAATGATTCATCATACAAAGGCCAGCAGTACTTCAAACGGGTTGGATAAAGTTAGATAAGGTCATATTATGGATTGTGTGAGTTATATAGGTTGAGTCAGACAGCTTGACTCCACCAGATATCATCCACAACCAGAGGTTGTTCCTTTAAGCTTATTTTTTCTCATGACTCACAAGCGGTGATGAAATCTAAAATCTGGGGAGCAGCTACTACTGCAGTGAACACTATAGCGCATTGCAGTTGTGGACTGCGTTATATACATTTGAAATGCAGCTAGCGACGTCTATATTCAACGGCCTTAAAGTGCATTTCGGCAACAGACGTTTGCATCTGGCTTTAGACATTCGAACTCTCAACCTTCGGAGTTTATTACTGGAGTTAAAATAATTACGCATTTTTCTGGTATCCTCCCAAAGATCTCAAATGTACACAAGGCGCAATGCATAAAAATAATGCCGTCCATTCCTGGTGATGAAATAAAAATAGCTACTCTAATAGTAGGCAGGTATACACACATCATTCGTTCGAAAGCAGTTGGCTTTTATTGGTCAGATGATAAATTTCATTGGCATCATAAAAATGATGACGATAATTAACGCGGTGACAGCTATTGACTCTTATACGAGAAATTGCGTTATCTCGACCAAACTGAAACCGGCTGATGAAATATCGATAGAAATGTTTTCTGCGTGGTCTCTGGGATACAGGCTTCAACTTTTTTCCCGCTTATCGTGGGTAGTATATATAGACCATAAGTACAAACTTGGAAAACTTTAATCAGATTAGATTAGAAAATTATATGGTTGAGAATATGATTTTAGATTACCGCAGAGATACTCCCTGAGGCAGTCGCGTAGCGCGTGAACAGGCAAAGTCCTTCTAATGATGCCTTTTCGCAGGAAATAACGTCCTCCCTGTATACAGGAAAGCCTTAAGTCGGACTTAAGACATGAACTGAAATTGTCAAATTCGAATACATCTTTTATATCTCTATTCAAATCCAGGGCACGTATTCAATCTGGAAATATCAGAACGTTATCCGAGATAATTTTCACGAGCCGTTACGTCCCCCACTCGACGACTAACAGGATCACTTCGATGGTATTTTAAGCGAAAACAGGCGCATCTATCGGGTATAAAAACAAAGATAAATGAATAAACGGGACCTGAAAAAAAATCACTGCAAAAACAAGGCTGGTGAGGCCTGGGTGCTTTTAATAGTCGCTGCATAAGCTTGGCGCACTCCTTTCTATCGATCTGGTATAAAATTCGACGCGGATGTTCCGACGCTTATTGCTGATGTCACGTCTTATTTTTCCGCATTTTCAACCCCCGCAGAATAGCTATAATTCAAAGCCGGAGCTTCGTGGGTTCCGGTGGAAAAAAAAAAAAAAATGTAAGACTGTCTTACTCCGTATCGTGACGTTTCTCCTCACATTATTCGCGTCTCAGACCGATGATATCCATAATATACTGAAGGTAGGTAAATTTACACGAAAGTTAGAGCCTCATCGTATAGCTCTAGGCAAGATGAGTAGTTTTCAATAAATTGGAAATAATTTTTTCTAGCTGTGGGCAGGGAAGTTTACTTTCTATCTGTTTTTATAAACTCGCAAAGAAAATGTCTCCTGAATAACTTTTTTCACCACTATAATACATATAACTTCGAACACTTTGTTCCCGCATAAATTTTCCGGGCAAAGAAAATAAGTACATGCGTCTATCCGTCATTCTGGAGATCCTTGAGTCTGCGGTCTTTCGAGGTAACTCAGAGAACAATTCAACGTGTAGACCTATATTTAATTCGCTGATTCGACAGGGTGAAGTTTTGCTCCTGGGTTACAACAGTTTTTTCAATATTTTTAAGAGCGTTGATTCTGCACACCCAGCTCTGTTACGCATCGATTGTTGCCAGGGCCCCGTGCAATCACCTCGCGAGTTTAGCGGCCAGCGAAAACCAAGCCTGGAGTAGCAAAGAGGCGTTTTCAGGGCGGCCGGTTTCTGGTAACGGCGTCAACGGCGGCGGCGCAATCCGAGGTGACGACCCACGGAGTGGGTTTATTCCGTTTGACTCCTGGAAATTTCCATAGCAGCTATCTGGAACCCACTGGGGCCAGTAAACTGACAAAGGCGGAAGGATTGGCAAGCGAGGTATTTGATCGACTGGCTTACGTAAGATTCATGGAACCGGAAACTTCCGCATAACTTAAACGACAGTGGTGCAGATAAAATTGATGAAAACTAAGTTTACGATGAATTTTATCACGTGCAAATAAAGATCGTGAAGATTTTCTGACACTGTTAAAATTTACAGAAAAGCACCAAATCTACAGGAATTATTTTTTCGTTATTGTTATAAACTGCAATTTTACCAATCTTTGAATCGATTTTTATACAGCGACATTGCAAGATTTGAAAATTAAAGATGCTGCAAAATTTTCTATCAGTCTTCAAAATCAATTATTATTATTATGTGAGATGATCGGCTATACGGTCCAACCAAAACGCCATGTCAAATAATAAATAAAGAACAAGCTACCCGAACGAAAACCACAGACCGGTAGAATTTGAAACGAGCTTTAAACCATTCAATCAAATATAACCCTGGCAGTAGCCTTAGCCTGGATAACAAAGAAACGCCAGGTCTCACGTCTCTCTAAAAAGGTCTGATCAATTGGGGTAACTGCTTGAGTCAACCGTAGGTCACTGCCTCGTTTGTCTCTGAGAGGCTAAATTTTTTCGGGAGTTATCACAGACTGATAAAAATACGAGTTGAAAAAATGACAAGACAAATGAATTTGAGTTTAAAACGGTATCATTTCAAACGAATTAGATTATTTAGAAAGAGCTTATATTCAATTGAATAGCGTGGTATTGCTTGGTCAACTGCAAATTCTCAGGGATTACTCTGGAGGATGGAAAATCGTTCACCCTCTCACTTTATGGAGCAGATTGAGCTGTGTTACTTTTTATCAACGATGTCTAGACGTTTAGTGTAGTGGCAAATGATACGTGAAAAGTAGTCAAGCTCGCTGAAGAAGATGCTGAATAGCTAGACGTTAGGATATCTTTTTTTATTTTTATTTTTTTTTTTTCCTTTTACGATCCACATATATGTAAATGGAGATCACGTTGTCAAAGCCACTTTGAGAATGCGATATCCTTTTATATTCTCTTCCTCTTGCCCTCTTATATATTGCACTAATACCGAGCGAAGAATAAGTCTGAATCTTTGAGAGGAAAAGATCGCATAAGTCTCTAGGGTATAAGTGAACATATGCTACTAAATTCCTCAGTCCGCATACAGGAGTTCCTATATTTCTTCGTATAGGTATTCTCTGAAACGTAGTCGTAATTATAAGAGACCTTGGAGCGAATGGTATATTAATTTGAGCCTGTATAAGTTGTTTTTGTATCAAGTAAAATTCGCGTCAGTGTTTATAAGCGTTTGAAATTCTGTTCCCCTCGTTTTTTCAAGCTCGGTTTATCCTGCAAACCCCCAGAGAATAGGCTGGTACAGATTATACCAACGATGAGATAGATGTTGGTTTGAAAACCACGTATGTTGTACCTTCGCAATAGCACGTACGTTTCGAGCTTATCACGTGTAAGAGTAATTGGTTGAAGAAGGATTTTCACATTGTTCACTCTGCTTGACCAACCACAACATACAAAGGAGTAGGAAGCGACAAGAAAAAGGTCAGGGTCAATTTTTGTGCGACGACTACGTGCGGGTGTGTGTGTGTGCAAATTATAGGACACTTTGGCCAATGGGCAGATTATTTGCACGATAGGCCAACGAAAAGTACGTGATATAAGTACGTTTTAAATTTTCACGTGCAAATTCTGCGCGGTATGACCCATCGTGTCGACTTGATTTAATTGTGACGTAACACGCACAGCGGTAATTAATTACGTTCACGATCGATTTTACGTAATCAGTTGTGATTCCATCCCGAAACTATTTTACATCAAATAGTGGTTGATTCACGTCGCGTGATCAGGGTGTAGGGCCGCCTTCGTACCATCGATTTCTAGTCTTTAAAACGATTGCTTATAATTATTGGGTGTAGTTTTCGGCGTGAGGAACAAATTACCGCTGTACGATTAACACAAAATTTTTTCAATTCCATTCTTACTAAGCACGGTCCTCGTCATGTCCCACGTGGGTGATTACCCAATCCGAAGATCCGTTTGGCTACTAATCCGGAGCGATGGAGATGAGCAAAGATCATTCCAGTTTTAATTCTCGTTTAGCGCCCTTCATTCCAGTCATAACATTTGTACGTTTAATTTTTCTGAATTCGAAGAAGGTGTTGGACGAAAAACAGATGATTCTTGATCCGCAGTATTAAATTCGTTAATTTAATTACAATTGTAAACACGAATTTGAGATTCTCGCGTGCCTTGCGGCGAAACTTCCGGGACTAAAATGTCCAATTCTTTTTTCAAGTCTGGCGAAAATGCCATGTTTCCCATTTCTCGTAAATTTATTGGCATCTAGGTTGCGGGTTTAAAATTCAGCGGTGCAAATGGAAATTCACACATTCTCTTGGATGATAATCCGACGAATTGGAGAGAATTATTTTGAGAACGAGAAAAAATCGCGAATAATTTTTCTTTAAACATCTTCCACGAAAATTGATCAGCGAAATCTTGAGCAAATTTTTATTTCTCGATTTTTGGATTGATCAGTTTATAATTGCTGTGCAAAAAATTGACGCTGTTACACTATTGTCTATACTAATCAGTTTCCCACGAATTACAAATCGTTAATCACATCTCACAAACCCGTGAAATAATTTCCATGAATAACCCACAATAAAAACTAAAATAATTCATCAAACGGTATGTAAAAGTTATTCGTAAGCATAAAAGAAGATGTGATCTCTAATTTGAGTTATCCCGAAATTGAAAAACGACGAAAGAATTCGGTTAGCAATTCGTGCAATTTTTTTGGAAAAGAGAAACTATACGAAATGCATTAAATGACAGGCTGACGACGGCGATAGATCTGGTATATTCCACCGCTTTCGATCACCCCGAAAAAGATAAGCTGACTATCACTTCCGAGAAGCGTGATGCCTGGGATTCAGATGCTTGTTTTCTTTTTTCCTTCTTTTTATTTTCAATGCAGAACGGTGAACAAAGAAAAACACGCGGTATCTGACGCGTCCAAGTCACAGGCCCCACGACCCCCAGGGGTTGCTGCTCGCAGCTCGAGTCGATACGCCCGCTGCTACGAAAAGCCGCCCGCGTTGCCTCCGGCCGACCACTACGAGCTGTGACTACGAGGACACTAACTCCTTCGCCGCCCGCGTGGCAGCGCTGCTGTATCGCGCGCATTCGCCTAGCTACATACGGCTGTTACCACTATATGTAACTTTCATAATAGCATAGAACGAGATAGGGGACTTATACGCGATGTAAATTGCCGGGATAGAAGTCCCCTGAGTATTTATCAATTTTTTTAGATACTGTCGCATGTTGCAGAGTGATGATATTTCGGGATTTATAAATGAAAATTTTTTTTATTCTTCACAAATATTAAATCCCGGACTTCGTTTGACGACTATAAAATTTGTATTTATAGCAACCGAAGAAGAGAGTGTAACGTCAATTTTATCGTGGATAAAGGTCGAGTTCGTTTATTATCACCGGTTATATTTAGCTCATTTTCCTTTGAAAAAGCAAAAAAATTAAAAAAATTCAGATACACAAGCTTTCATTACACGCTCCGGTGATCTGTTAACGTTTAATTAGGTTCCTTGAAATTTTTAAGCATTAAATTGTCGTCATAATCAGATCACCTAAACTCAATCACTGAAATAAAATGATTCCCATTTTTTTTTATACATTCGAATAAATCATCGTCTACGATAAAGTACGCATTCTCTATACATATTATAGCTATATACATATTTTATTGCGCTCGTATTTCGCTATAGAGTGATGGCTTTACGATGTCCGCCAATAAAGATACTTTGGAGTAAGCTTGAACTGTTCACTTAACGAGAGCCAATATTTATAATTTGTTTTTTTCTGAGAACAGAAAATAATTCAGATTATCTGAAATCATCGAGAATTCACAATCAATGAAAGAAGATTCCGAAGCAACAAATTATTAGTCAATTATCTATCGAATGTATAGCATATCTGTGGTATTGTTTTTTTCCGAGAATGAAATGTGCAGAATCAGGAAACAAATACTATACCTATACACAGATCACTTATGCGCGGGAATGTACATACATATAGCTGAGATTGTAGAATACTGATTCGCGTTACGGAGGTTTCCGCGACTTAGAGGAAAGAGGATAAAATAACAGTATATATAATTTCAATGGAAATTTTTTTTCTGCGGAATAGATTAAAGTTATATCGATGGCATATAAAAATATTCGCAAGATCAAGTATGATAAATATGCATATTTTTTTTTCGCGCAGCTATCGCTCGAGGGGCCCTGACATTCTGCAGTAAACATATTAACGTAGTCTTTAAAAAAAGAAGTTGATTCCGATTTACAGTTGTATCATAATATTCCCCGGGTCTCAGAAGCGTAATCATCTACCCAGTAATTTTATATAGGCTGTATATACCTTGACTAATTATAGAGATGACGTTACGTGAATTTTCATATATTAACAAAACGGAATGTATAGAAATATATGAAAAAAAAAACCCTAACGAAATCAAGCAGATGAAATTTTTCAAAGTGAAATTGAAAACGGGTTTTATATCTCGAAAGTACCTACCCTGCAGCGCGAAATATCTTGCGGAAAAGTTATATGGCAGTACCCCGGGTTCCACATTGCCTGTTAAATTTCCCAAGTGTATATGTATATACGGCTAGAGTGTGACATTGCGTAATATGTATAATAAACATTATTGCGTGCTGAACGATCTGCGTCTAGCTAACCCGCAAGCGCGCTTGCGGCAAATATGTCGCGTGTACTAATTACGCTGAAACTTTTATTCTCTCCACTCTTCGTCTTCCCGCATCTAATCTATCTCTCACATCGATCTGGCCAGTACTATACAGTACAATAATAGCTGTCCTTCGCTACGCAAGGGAGGGCACAGATAGCGGGTTCATTTCTAATCACGGTTACAGATTTGAGTATGAAATAATATCGAATCCTTGACCAGAGTTGGAAAAAAAAATTACGATTATATAGGAAAGATCGGATCAATCTTCCGAATCTGATAACTTGATTAGGATATAAATGTATAAGTAAATCGGTGAATAGTTATCGCCGACAGTTATTTTGATTTTTCGGCACGTCACATCGCGTGCGAAGAGAATGATGGAAAAATTGTCCAGCTATTTGTGATTGGAGCGTAAAGTGTCGGTGTAATCTATGAGACCTTGGGCGCGTGGGGCAGCGAGTATCGCAGGGTTTTGTAAATCAATCGAAACTGTAACCGTATCATCGTAACTCTATACATGTATACACCGCGACTAAAGATACGCACGCGCATAAGACCCCATGCAGAGAAAACAAATGACGAATGAACATCCACCGGGTTTCGTTTATAGGTAGTTCGTGGGTCGCGTTTTACACGCTAGAATAATAATTTCATGCACAGGTTACAGTGGTATGACTATAGCCCCGTGCAGCATGAACAATGGAAAGTTACTGCGGCCGTATATGAGACCGAGCTTTTATTAGAAAATTCAGTGGCATAGGTATACAGATCGACGATATTTTAATGTAACATTATTTCTACCAGCTATTCACACCGTAACAAAAATTTAGCGAATTTCTATTCGACTGAACAAGGCCGTGAAACGAAAGTATAACCACGCGATCAAATATCATCCAGACTGAAATCAAATCCTCAGATTACTCGGAACTAAATGAACTGAAAAAAAAAGAAAAATACACGGCGAAATGGTAATTGAATTTTTCAACGAACATCAGCGTTTCACGCACGTTCTGCAAATACTCGAAAACATGGTAATCCAAATATGCGAATATTGGTATATAATCAGCAGCTCTGCTGTATATCTACACATGTGTCTGTACATACGCGTATGGGGTATCTAATTATATCAGCACGCATACAGTTTGTTACAAATTGCGTATATTTGCAATATCAGCTGTTGGTGTGCGAAATTCTGGCAAAGCTTGCAAATCACGTGGACGTTATATATGCTCCCTGCATCAGAGACAAATTATATTGATTATACGCTGTTATCTGGACCGTAAAACAATTATTAGCCGACCGTTGAAACTGAAATACTCAAGATGAAAAATCATCCACACAGTACTTAAATTTTTCCCAACGATGAGCTACTGCAAAAAAAAATTCTAGTTTACTTATAGTGAATTTTTTTTTTTTTTTCTTTTGTTCAGCGTGTAAAATTGAATATGCCTCGTAACAAGTTTAAATCCGATGGAATTCGATCACCGGTATAAATTATTGTATCAAAAAAAAAAAACCAAAAATTGAATTTTTTCCGTTACTTTTACTTTTTGAATCTAAAATAAAACGAAACCCAGGATAATCGCACGACCTATATATGTACCTATACCTTTTGTTCTTAGAGAGTGAAAAAGGGCCTCGTATACCACGTGCTCTGCAGAATTGAGGTCAAAACTCTCGGTATAAAGAGAAATATATCCTTCTGTACTGTACAGTTCTAGCTATACATATGCCTTATACATCCATAGATACGTATGTATGTACTTACGTACATACATCTATTTATACATACTTCGTATATAATATCACGTATCTGGTATAAGTACGTTGGATAATGGACCGTAACCCAGTTTTTCCCCCGTTTAATATAAAAATTTCTCTCTCGTTCTATAATACAGAACGATATATTTTCTCTCGTTTTTTTTTCTTTTTTTTTCGATTACTTTTACTGCCTCAAGTAGATTCGTATACGATTATATTGTTATTAATATTCGTTCATACATCGCTACCGCTTATGAGAATTAATTTTCCTTTTTCCCTTTGTCTTTATATGTATATAGGAATAATGTGTACGTAGACTACCGACAGCAGCGAATTATACTTATTTCTATACATATACGTACATACATACTATATCGACTCACTTGTATTCAACAGGTGACAAATGACAAGTATTGTGAAGTATTCACCGCAAGTGAAAAAATATTTATGTATCTCTCGTATGTATGTACAATACTATATACAGGAGCTAATAATTGTATAGGCGATAAAATATCAGTATATATAGTTATGTATATTATAACGAGTACAGCTACGTGCGGAATATCCATTAAAAAATACAATTAATAATTCTCACAAAGAGTTATTGCCTATATGTATATCGTTTATATATTAAACTCGTCGATGTGTTATAGTGATTCGCGAAATGATTCATATGGTATATTTTAATCATTTTTCGGACGATGGTTGCAGTAACAGTTCTCAGCAGTGGAAACCGCTATTTCCGTTCTGACACAAGGACAATTCAAAAATATACACTAGTTCTGCAATTCATTTCCTGTTCATTTCATAAACAAGTGATAAACGCGAATGAGAGACAAATGCAGACAAGTTTAACGGGGCTGACTAGTAGTAAAAGCCCGCATCTGTCAAGACTGTTTGCTCTTGGCTTTGCTCTTACTTCCTTCTGCTGTAGGTATATATAACGCGTCTGGCAAGGTAACTAAAATTAAAATTAGAAACGTTTGCCAATTATGACTACTGACCTTTGCCATTGGTGCGAGTGGTCCCGTTCGTTTTAGGGTGATTGGCCTCCCGAGATTTACGCGGAACCAGCTGATACTCTCCCTTCTTGCAGGGCACGTCGACTTCGCCGATTTTTATTTTTATACCAGTCTCTTCCTTATCTTTCTGCATCTTGGTTACTTTTCTCTTTGTTCGAATTTACACTGAATTATCAATCGCGAACGATAAGAAATTTGACATTAATATCTTTTTCACACCGTTACACGCATCTATACAAACCCGCACCGATACACCCGCGTATACTTGATAAAACTTCTACGTTATTATACTTTTAAATGGTATCAACATATCCGTAAATTATTAATCGGGAATTATCCCCGCCGAAACTAATCTAGGACTATAAGCAGGGGTAGGGACTAGACAGTGAATCGTATCGAAACTAAAACACAAGTTTATACCGCGGGGTCAACGTTCATGAAATGCCGTGTCGAGGGCACTGCCCTCCTCCGTTGCACCGTTGGGGTTCATAGAGTCCAAGTCTTCTACACAGCGAACTTTTTCGCAGCAGGTTGTGCCGCGCCGACAACGTGGACACTTTGAATTGCACATAGACACTGTCTCTATTTTCCCGTCTCCTTGTTGTCTCTCTCGAATAATGATTATTCGGAACGAAAAAAATAACGTTTTTTTTTTTTTTTTTTTTTTTTTTTTTTTTTTTACACCAGGTGACACGTTATTGAAATAACATAAAATAACTGCACGATTTTTTTAGTCGATGGACAGAAAAAAAAATCTCCGATTTTTTTTTTCCTATGCTAATCGATGAAAATCAGCTGTGCTTCGTTGCCCCACGAGTTCAGCGTACCGGAACACGTGTGACAGTGCTCAGCTGCACTCGGTACTACTACTGCTCAGCTGTTTGATGGGGGTCCTCCCCCCTCTTCCATCTAACTCCCTCTTCGGAGTTCTGACGACGCCGCAACGCAACGCAACTCAACGCAA
The DNA here is from genome assembly GCA_949628255.1 of Macrophya alboannulata. Taxonomy (NCBI): domain Eukaryota; kingdom Metazoa; phylum Arthropoda; class Insecta; order Hymenoptera; family Tenthredinidae; genus Macrophya; species Macrophya alboannulata. Next base: position 15,750,029 of record OX451208.1, read on the forward strand.
CGAAATGAAACGCGACGCGACGCGAGGCTAGGCGACGCATCGTCGCTACTCCGGGAGTAGGCTGCGACGTAGGTATATTACTATATAGCGTTGACGATTACAGAGAGTTTCTGGATTTGCCCGCTCTTTGTTCGATGACGTCATCGGTATCTGGCACGAGCCTCTTTGTTACGTGAACAATGATATTCCATTAGGTATAAATTATTATAAAATTGGAAATGGGCGGACTTATATTTTCGCAGATAATATATCATTTCTTCAACCATGCTACGCGATGTGGGAAAAGTTTTTTTTCGTCACTTTAGTTTGAGAACGACAGGTATTCGAGTCAACTACAAGATACTAATGAGATTTCTTGATTTCGGATGATTACGTTAAACAAGATTATGTATGTGAAATTCTGCAAATTAAATGTCAACATTCTTTTTCTTTACACTCAAACGCGCCTCGTGTTACTACGCGTGATCAAGGCCTGCATATCAGGTGATCAGTAGAACCGTCGTCTTCAAAATAGTGTTTCTTAGAAACACTTAGTTTGCGGCAGGAAAGTAGAAACTGTAGACACGATTTCTCGCAGAAGATAATCAGACGGAGATTATATTACACTTTATGCCGATAAAAATTTCTTAAAATACATACACGAATCGCCTTTATATCTGATCAAGGATATTTTACGACTCTAAAGGATTTTCCCCTTTCTGAAAGTCACTCGGCTGTGACGAGCCACAAACGGAAATTCACACGTCAGAAATCGGGTGATAAACCAAGTGTAATAATCCCAGACATTCAGAGTACAACCCTGATTCACAATTCAGATTATCGTGACACGCTAAAATCGATGTATCATGCAGTCGTCTGCTCGAATAATCACATGTGAATATGTTGTAAGTCTGCGGGTGCTTGTACTATGCTATCCGATTACACTGCAGTTCGGAAATATGGGATCCTTTGTTCAAGTACAGATCGAATGCTACTCGTATTATACGAGATATCTATTGATATGTCTGAGGCCCACGTGTAGAACGAACGATAGATAACGCTGTTATAAATATTCGATAAAGGCTGCGCGGCCATGAGCTGAATTTTGGATAGTTTTTTGCTCGAAATTTTTCTATATGTTCATTCCCACTATATTTGACAAACCAATAATGAACTGTGTGAACAAAAGTGCAAATATTCATCCTTAGCCTGCCTTTGGAGTCTCGCCAGTTGACTTTACCCAAGAGACGAGACGAATAAACGAAAACAACGATAAGGACCAATATTGAGTGAGTATATTGAACAAAGGTCCAGCCAGATTCCCTTCGGTGCTCGAACATTTCATATTTTATTCACCTCGTTGTTAGTTGTTTGATCATACTGTTGTTATAATAAATCGAATACGAGATCCTATGAAATCCTTATGATGATGTAAAGGCTTGAGTGCAAAGACTTTAGCTTCTATCTACCATTACCGATAATAAGCTGTTATCGAGTTGTCCAGGGTGTGGCTTCTTTAACCTATTGATCATCAGAGTTTCCACAATCTGTGTACATCGGAAAGTCAGAAATGGAATAACACGCCACAATCGACAGCTCCGTGCAGAGAGAGATATATGCGTTATCATGCGTCTGTTAACGTCAGATGTAGGATGGTCAACAACCATCTGCAGCTAATCTTCTTATTAAAATTACGTCTTCATTGTTACGTATTGTGGCATAATATCGAAGCTTCTGAGGTGTTCGAACATGTTTGTATATTAACTATTATACGATTGTGAAAGTATTAATGGAGCAAACCTTGCATCTTACCCCCGATAATCCCACTATACTGTCTACGCGATGGTAGAACGAATTATCAAGTAGCTACTAACACGGAATTTATTATTGACAAAGTCGTCAACGATGATAAATTTCTGTCTATTAACGACTTTTTTGTGAAATTATATGATATTCTAAACGCTAGTCAGCAGAAAACGTTCAGTTGCATCGATGCTCGGGATTATTTTATCAGAAAATATATGTCGTTCAAGAAGGGGATAAAATCCGGTATTTCAATATTCTGATCTTAGTTTTTATCTGTAGTCACATTTCTGACGTACAATGATTATTATTATTGATCCGAGAGCTTGACGTACAATGATGACATATACCATCAGTAACTGAATAAACAAGCTGTACCTAGACATATAATATACGTCGTACTGCATATCTTGTTTTCGATCAACGCGAGAACCGTTACTGTTATAATCAATTGATGTGTTACGTATGTATACATACATACATACATACATACATACACACGTATACACATTGTTTTAAATATAACAAACTGAGTATACAAACAACTAGGCCATTCTTAATTTGCGTCTAAAACGACGTTGGTGTATGACCTTCAGTCTCGCTGGAAAATTGGCACATACGTTCAGCGAATCAAAAGCCCCTTCTAAACTCTTGATAATTACACATTACTCGTTAATTACATGTCCGAATATAATATTACAGTAGATAGTGCGAATTATACTTATTATAGGGCTGACATGTCGCGTATGTTTCCACTTGCAAGATTTCAATTTCGTATATAAGATTAATCTGTTTGATCCAGGATTTACTCATATGAAGAAAAAAAACGCAATTTGTTAGTCATTAGAATCAAGTACTCGAGTTAAACTGCTCTACCTCTTGAATGAAATTAAATTTGACAAACATGGTTGTGACTTGCGATGAAAACGAATGAAATAGACGTATGTATGTATGTATTTGTCGAAAGCTTTTCAATCAGCACGTTGATTCCTTTGAAACGTTGTTATACACGCTGTGTACTCACTATAGTAATCATAATCAGCTTTAGGTCAAAGTAATTGCTATTTGATGGTTTGGATATGGAAAATCACGGACATTCAATTATTCTGTAATTTTGAACTCCTAGTTTTCATTTTGTATTAGATAGCGAGTCTCATCTCGGTGCACATTATAGGTACTTGAGTATTGTGAATTTTCAACACCAGTACGCTGCGATCAGATTTTTTTTTCTATATCGTCTTTTGACAAAATATTCAACGTTCAACGGAAAAATTCATGCGATTTTATTCCCAGGAATTTAGATCCATAAAAGTGAAAAATATTTTCGAGACTCTACAAGTCATATGACTATAACGAAGAAGATTGGAATAATACAGTTCATTCATTGTCGTAGCTATAGTTGGAACGAAAACTGGAAAAATCGATCTTTTTGTCGTGTATAAACCGTCTTGCTTTTTCCTATAATTGTTTGTCTCGAATGTGACATACAATACCTGTCAACGAACCTTTCTATTTTTATCAGAAGTATGGTCGACCGTATATGTATAAGCTAACCATCATATCTGACAAAGATCGTAACATTTTGGTCATAAGATTTATTTTTTGGATTATACGCGAGCCCGATACTGAAAGTGGAAGAATTTTTTACGGTTTCTAATTTGAAATAAACCACGCGATATTAGCAGGGATTGCTGCAGTCCAGAATCACGATACTCAGCGTCAGACGAAATGCCAAGCAATTTGCGACTGTGATAGTCTAAAGAGCTTTTACGTCTGACGATTACGTAGGTTGTTTTTGATGCCCATTGAAACTGATCATAAAGAAAAATAACAGTTATTATTAAGTCAATAGATACGATATTACCAGAAAAAAGAAGAGAAGGGTTTGAGAATTCGAAGAAAAATATTGTTCATTGCAAATGTCATATTTTTCAAGTAAACGGTACTTTGTACATTCTCTGCAGTTGATATAGTCACTCTGTAACTGCGTGAAAATCGAGCGATCCATCGCTCGAAGTTATACAACAACCTGATAAGGATAGAACAACAGAAGTTTCACATTTTCAAATACACGTGACTTGATAAGCACTCCTTCAGTGCAATCACGTGTTATTGAAAACGTGAAGCCCACGTTTCTTGATGTTAAATGAAATATTTTTCACTGCACCAACAAGTCTACTAGCCAATTCTCTATTTATTGTAACTTGCGCTACCCGATACATAAGGCCAATAATCAAATCTATGTCTCTACCGATTCAGCACATCCGATAAATTCGTGGCAGTGAACTCTGACAGTATAAATTAATTCGTCCCAATTTCAGTTTTCGCGTACAGAAAACCAATACGATAACATAACTCACATCGATCGTACATACGTCAAGGAAGAATGGAAGCAGCAGTAAATAAAACGTTTGAATGTTTGCTCAACGATCATCTGGATGTTGACTTTCGTAAATACGCCTTTTCCATTATGCTTGCGTTAGTCATTAACGGAGATAGTTGTTTAATCAAAAAGATGGCCTTCGTATTTTTGCGCAGATCACAGACTTCACAGTATCAATACAACAGAAAAATTACGATTAATTGTTACTATAGAAATTATATGTGATATACTATTCTGTATTGAAGCTTTTGGCATTTTATTCAGATCTTACAAGGTATAGTTACGACTTTGACACTTGCGTCACATTATTCGAGTAAAGCTTCATTTGCAAGAAAATTTTCGAATGGCACGTCCCTACCAAATTGATTACATAACACGTTATTCAGCTTCGTTTACAATGAAAATCAAGTGTAACCAACCAATGGAAACGATTAGCTTTCACGGTCAATAGTTTCATTTCGTATAATAATTACGCGAACGCTGACGTAACTCGCTGGGTATCTCACGTGTCAGAAGACCGGCTTCATCGTTCGCGAAAATTTTCGGAAATTGAAACCGTATAAGATGAAACGATTTATTGAATATAACTCTTGTGCTCTGGCACAACTATAGAATTCGTTAGACTCAGACTACAGGGCCAGCTGTCGAATCAATTTTAAAATATAACCATCTGCCTGTCGTGCATTGAGAATATTGCGAATTCTCGATAACAACCTATCTCGAATATCTTAAAAAAATCTAATCACAGTACTCAGAATGTATACATTGCAAGCTTGCTAGATCGTTATCGTTACTTGGTACTAATCATTGGAACACACGGAAGTACTTATATTATCTTGAATTATGAGGCGAGGTGAAACTCAATTAGGTTTGATAAACATGAAAATATCATACCAGAGTGTATGCAGACCTCGACGAGATCGTGCTGTACACAATTCTCGTAAACATGCAAATCCAGCAAACAGATTATTCCGTATTCAGCTGCCACTATTAGGCTTGTCCTGATCGTAAATAGTATAGTTTCTGTCGCTTTAACTATACTACTTATCAGCACGACAAGCCTAATAATCACTGCTAAATACGGACCATTGTATCTCATCAGATAGCGATGAGTACATACGTAATGTACATACGGTATACACATTAGAACAAATATGTTAATGTGGATGCTGGGCATACGTTTCCAATCACACTGTCACTCAGGTGACACTATTATTATAATTGGACCGCCAAGTAGAGACCGGGTACCGAATCATAGTGAGAATAATATGAAACCAATTGGTTGAATTAAATTTAACGACCAAGAACTGGGATATCTGCAGAATTTGAATAACTTTTTTTTACATGGATTGGTGGCATAAGATGGATCATTTTTATAAAACTGCAAAGTTTACCCAACACACGTTATCATTTTTGTTATTTGAATACATATACTTTGATCTAATGGATTTTGCATCTGTCGAACATTCCCACTTATCGTTATAACATGCCAGTCACACATGCTATTTTCACGTGCAAAAAACGAGTCCACGCTGTAGACACGTGTCTAGCACGCAGAGACAACTTCCGTAGTAAACCAACGGTGTGTAGACTCGCCGATAGGGACCTTGAAAAATTTTTGCTCAATTTATACGAGCAGAATGAGGCCCGGTGAACATGTGCCAATTTGGGTCCACGTGGGCAGTGGGTCAAGAAACGTGTATCTTACTTTGCAATACCGTTCAATGTCTGAACTTTACGGAGTCTTGGGACTAATTCATGTAAACGCCAAGCCAGAAGATCGCGGAATTGCTGTTAGAGGCTCAGATTAATTTACGGGTTTCTGGTTTTATCTTGGACACGATCTAAAGCTTGATAATTATTACAGCCAAGTTTCTATATTGATCCAAATCTTTTGTTATCCAGTCTGAAACAACTGCAGGTGAAACAACTATAATATGATCATCCCAAGCTTCGTTACAGTAATGCGAAAAGATACTGAGACCCATTCTTTCGAAACATTCTATAAAGCGGTTTGAATATCATTATCGTTTGTCTGTCACGGGAATAATGGTCTCTGCAGGAATACCACAAAAAATACAGGATCTTACTGTCTCTGATATTCAGAATGGAATCACAGACGACTTTGTACTTAACGAAAAAATGTACAGAGGATATTGGACTCTGATAACGTTGAGGTTAGCTATCAACTTATACCAGAGAACAAGGATGACTTCTACGGCAAGTACACAGATTGATAAGGAAACGGGAGTGATAAGAATTTCATTAAAGAAAGCAGAGTAAATCAGTTTGAACGAATGTAATGATTAACTTTTGGTGGTATTGGTATACAATTATTATAGGCAATGAAAAATGAATGAATTATTCTCATGCCGTATAGAACGTCATTTTATTCCTAGAAATATTTGCTTCGAGCCACGCGATAATGGATGCTTGTAATAAATGGTGGGCAGTTCTCTACATCTGTGGCATTCAATATAGTACAGAAAATGATTATAATTCTCGTGCTTAATGAGTAATTACTGATTTCAATCCGGATGAAACTTGATTTTATTCATTCAATTATAATTTCGAAATTTCTTTCAGTCGTAAAATTCTTGTCTTATATCAACACAGTTCGGTTCGTCTTCGCAATTGAATTAATTGTAATCATTTCCAATTTAAAAATTGTTATAAGGTCACAGAAATTGAGCCCGAATTTATGTCAGAAATAAGTTTAATCAATGATGTTCATTTTTGCATACAAAGTAGATACAGCTGCAGTATTTAATTTGAATTAATTTCCTACGGAGCAAATATTCACATCATCCCTGAATCACACATTTAGAAAAATAATCAATAGATACCTATAGCAGCTGATGACTGCACGACGTAATACCCATAATGTACAAAAAAAAAGATAAGAATAAAAAAATCGTGTAGAAGAAAGATGAAAATTATTCAAGTCAAGTGTTGCTCTTATCATTTGTGAAAGGTAAAATTGCAACTCGGAAATAGCTCTTGCCATTTCAATTACAAGCCCTAATGGTATCGATCTAGCCCTACTCACAATGAGTAACCATTTTGGTTTTTCAAATCGATATTTGGAAGTGATTCGTAAGTTGACCAGTTGATTCAGTTTTGTTGCGTGAAATATCAGAGTTTAAAACTCAATGAATATGAACGAAATTTGTATCGGTTGAAAAATACTTCCTCCTCATTCTTCAACCGATGTTGAATTTATCCTGAACTTTAGCCAAAAGATGCGTCGATACGCGGTCAAAAGCTTCGCCACGCAAGGTAGCAGGCTTCCTCTGATTGCTACAGTTGGAGAACGCTCTTCTACCCAGCGGAAACTCTTTTTCTGCCATTCCCGAAACACCGTCTTCATCGTTGTCGTTGCTGAGATAAGAGGGATGCTGAATACCCAATAGCTTACGACTTGGTGATATAACGCAAGGCCCGGAGCGCCGCAGACTACAGTATTTTAGGAAGCATTTGTTATCCGCCGAACTTTTCTTTCCTCCTTGATAAATTCCATTTTGAACTAGAGTGCGAACTTCTTTCACATATTCGCGGGGAGTTTCGTTCTCCGATTTCTCGATCATATTCAAATCAAAATTTGTCACACCCTCGCCTTCAAGAAACCCGTCCACCTTTGCTGGGGAACAAATTGCATACCGCGGCGTCGAATCGAGACTTTTTCCTGTCTTATTACTGAGAACCGGAGACTTTGCAATACATGGACCCTGTGCAAACGGTAGCTCGCATCTGTAGACAATAGCGTTTTGTTTGCCTGATGGCAATCCTTGATCCTCTGAAGATACGCCATCCTTAGGCGTGTTCGTCGGTACCGGAGCTCTTCTGCATTTTCGCGTGCAGCTAGCCGGAATACAAGACGTCGATGAATTCGTAGATATTTTCCTGGGAGAGACAATGGTGGTTATCATCGGATCGCATCCAGGATTTCCCGCATCAGTATTTGAAGAACGCGGAATATTCGACGATTCGCTGATCTCTCCAGGGCTTACAGGATTTTCAAATTTCCTGACTTCCCCATACGGGTCGGATATTCTCTGTTTGCCGTTAGTCATGTCCGTCGAGTTCTCAATCTTGTCGAGAACCAGCAGCTTCTTTGGTGGAGCCAAATGTGTTCGTCGCGAGGGTGAGTGTCCAAAGCGGTTATAACTGGTCTTCGAATCGCCATCGACGGTAACCTGAGAGCCATCGACAGAACCATTGGGCTTTTTTCCGATCTGTTTTTTCTTCGGTTCAGCACGTTTTTCAAAGCTTTCTTCTCGGTTTTTATATCGATTCGTGGGGCTTGACGTACCGGACATTTCTTCTTCTTTATGAAATGAGGCGAAACCCATTGGCGGATCAATACACGCCATCCTAGACGACGCTTTTCTGAAGTCTTTTCTCTCTAACTCCTCGATATTAAGTAATGAAATCTGGTTTGGAATGATCTTGTGTTTATAGCTGCCGTTCGTCGTTGCAGGAGTCTGGGAGCAGTTAAATCGTAGCGGACTATTCCGGCTGACAGGAGATTCTGAATCAATTTCATGTGCGTCTTGTAAAGAATTCTTCAACCTCTCTTCCCCCTTGGATCTTCTTTGCTGTTTCTTCTTGCATTGAAACACCGTACTGTAATTAATCCGGCTGATAAAAGTGCACGACGTAACTAATGACGTCTCCGGGGATGCCTCCAGCATCGAAGTGCACTGTACAGTGTTTCTCGAGAGATCTGAGACATCGGCGTTTTCGCCACTGTCAGAGCTGTACCACGGTGCCCCAAAAACCGCCGGGTATTGCCAAGTATCTAAAGAAATTACATCAGCTGACAAATTCTCAGTGAGTTCGCAGCTCCCTTTCATCTCGTTTATGATTGTCGAATTTCGCCGAGGGGCTGACGGGGAATAACATTCCTCTGTATTCGTTATAGCTCTTTGCTTTGATCCTTGAAGACTACCAGCATCCTCATGCAGAGTTTCGTTGTAGCATAAGCCGTTCTTCGTTCTACAGCCTTCGTCGTGGCACTTTGTCGTTATGCGTTGATCAGCTTCAAGATGAACAGATCTTCCACACGACCTGGGACTGACGGAAATTTTCTGCTCCTGTGCAGCAGACTTTCTACTCTGACGTCTCTCTCTTCTTTCACGTTTTGCAACACATCGTCCGCACACGCACTTCTTCTTCTTCTTCCTTGCCACTGTCTTCGGGGCTGCTTCTGGCGGAGGATTTCTAATTTTTAGGTAGGAACAGTTGCATTCACAACAGACAAGTTTCGCTTCGCCAGGAATTTCTCTCGCTGGAATCTCGGATATCGTTGTTTGACCTCGTCCAGCTCCGTGACGAGGTCTGCTGGTCGGTTTGTACCGATTAATCAATCGCTTCATACGTGATATCATCTTCGGCTTTGCGTTGTTGGACTTGTGCACTGATTTCTCGTTACGATTCTGGCCGATGGATTCCCCATAGAAGACATTCTCGGGGAACGAAGTGTCGTCTCTGGGCCCGAAACCATCACGCCCATTCGCTGCTCCAAAATATTCTTGCATACCAATACAAGGAGAGACGTGAACACATCCGCACGACAATCGCGTCACGTTAAGATTTTGATTCAAGTTCTGTCTTCCACAGTTACATATCGCCTCGTTGCACGGTAAGATCCTGGTCTCAAAGACAACTGTCTTCTTCCGGGCGTTGCTGTACTGACAAGCACAAGCAGCATCATGAACAGGAAATTGTTCCTGGTAACGACAACCGCATGGGTGACAAGGTATCCTGGCCTTATTCAAACTCGAATGTACCTGCTGTTTGCAATAGCCATAGGTAAATTGCAGAGGAGTCGTTTGATCAGCGGAATCTGCTGCGATAAGCTTTTGTTGAACAAACGGATTCGGGGTATTAATTACAGGGACCATTTCAGGCGTTCGAACTCCTGAATTTGTCAATTTTTTGGTGGTTCTTGGCCCTTGAGATAATTTAGTCACACAAACTTGAGGTTGATAGCTTTTGGCCTCGCGTGGAGGATTCGCTGTTTGTTGTTGCGGCTTTTCCAACGTTAGTCGCTCTCCTGGTGGATCAGTATGGTATTCTGGTTTATTAATCAGACGATGGTTGTAACGGTGAATATTGTAGGGTGCCCTACATATGTCAGATTTGTTTATCGGTGGACATTCAGGCAAGCAGTTTGAAGTTTTTGGTATAAAGCTTTGACGGCGCTGAAGGGTTTCTTGTTGACAAACTTGCTCACATCTTGTCTTTTGCTGTGGTGGAGGATTCAGTGAAATTGGATCGACGTCCGGTACGGTTTTATCAACTTCACAATAGCCTCCAGGTCGTGATATCCGAGTAGGAGATCGACATCGCTTGCAATAGCCACAGTACCGATGATTTTTTTGCCGCTGACGCTTTTCGACTTGCAGTTTGACGGCTTTTTCGCTGACCCAGCTTTCACTGCCTTCGGGAATCCTCCAAGGATCAGGAATCCCTTGGCCAAGTGGGAGCCCAAGATCTTTCCAGACCCTAGATGTGACGTAAATATTCTTGCAGCCAAGTTCAATGTCCCGACGTATGATCCGTCGATCGTCTTTGCTGCAGAAACCACGATAGGCAAGATACTCGGCCCAAGCATCAGGAATACCTCGTTTGATCCGGGGGCATCGTGCTGCCGATTTGCAAGCTTCAGGTTCTTCGTTTTTGCAGTAGGAAGAGACCAACACGTAGGGTGAAGCGCCGACCAGCCTTGGCGAAGAAAATGGCCCTCGGACAACTTCACGGATCGCTAAAACGCTCCGGGGAGGAAGTTGTGTCCGAGAAATCCACTCGTGACGCCAACCTGCCCGAATTCTACACCGTTTACGAATACCTCTTGCAGTATGGGATAGTCCCGTGCGACACCCTGATTCGCATGGTCGATTAGACCTTCCAGCTTTCTTCAGAGACGCCGAGTTCGATACACGGCGAGTCACTGTGGCCAAGAATTTTATTGTCTTTTTATCATACTGTCTAAAAATATTTGTTGCATTTTTGTGTCTTGTCAAAATCGGTATTTCAGGCCTGTTACAGGTCCTGAGTAACGCATAAATTAATTACATCATAAATTAGGGTCGTGAAAAAGGGAAAATGTAGGCCGTTGTGTTACCAATTTAACAGTTTTCGTATACCCTGTAAGATCCGCGGCGCCTATATTCCCAAAAGTTTATAGCTCTACGAACGAATCGTTGGGTCGCGCAATGGGGCGAAATGAAGCTTTTAAAAGTATAAATCTCGATAAAACTTCGGAAACTTACTATCTTGGTTTGATCTTCGAGTGTTGCGGATCCTCTCTCATTCAAGAGTTATCGGGGCGACTGCTTTCAATTTTTCTCTTTAGATTTCATATCGATTTCTACCGAGCTTTACTTCCGTACAATTCATTAGGCTACTAGCAAAGTTTCAATGAAATGTTTTTTTTTTATAATTCTCAGAATGTCGTGCGTGGAAATAATACCTGTACGGATTGCTTCGAGAGGATTTAACCAATATATGTATGTTCTTGTTATACGATCCGTTAACATTTGTCTCAAACGCAAACTCAAAATCGATTTGAATCTGTCGAGAATTATTTTATAACAGCTGTTTACCAGCAAAGCATAGCTCAGGTTATAAACGTCAGATCGTGGACGATTTCGACAAGCAATTGCAAGATATTTTCTACCTTCGATTGGTCATCTATTTCTTGAAATGGGATGATATCCGTGAACCAATCAATGGACAAATAAAAACGATAACAATAAAACCTCGAATATTTTTCGACTATTGGCCAACTTTAGTATCACACCAAAATTTTATTATGGGGTAGTTCGCTACTACGAAAACAATGTTAAAATTTAGAATTTGATTTGAATAACTTTGGGATATTTTTGGAACTTGATGAATAAAACAATATTTTACTTACCTTATATTTGCCTTAATTCAAAACTTGAATTCATTCCGGTATTTGAACGGCACAGAAACCGAAAACACGGAACGGTGAAGAAGGGATATGGAATAAATTTGAATACGCGATTATCAATGTTTATTACAATACATTATATTTGTTTATTTACACCTCTTTCTCACAGAAAATATTTGTATTCAATTTCTCTCGTTACCTTACTCGACTGTACTTTGATCACATCGTTAAAAATTCCTAGTTATTCCATATATCTAGACGGCAGGCGCATTAAAGCAAAAGTGCAAACAACACTGCGGTGACATGACTACACAAACGTATAACACATTGAACTTGGAACTTTAAAATTATACAAAACTTTTGCCATCATTTCTTCAAGATTTTAGTCCAGAAAGTACAGTTTCCTTATAGAATCTTTGGCCTCAATGATCATGACAAAGCCCTGTCACTAACTAAAGTTCAGAGGAATAAAACCTTATATGGGAATTTAAACTATCTGCTAAAGTGGTTTCTGAAGTTTAATTACGAGTCACGTAAAGCCTATGAACATAATTTAAAATCCTATCGTGTCTGGGGATAAAATAGTCATTGTGAAAATGATATAATTTCTTTCAATAACAGATTAATGAACGCAGCTATATAATATAATATATTATATTGTATATTATGTATACGCATCGCAACACGCGTGCTCGTCGTCAGTAACAGACCTAGAGGATTATCTTAGATCAGGCAAATTGGTTAATTCAAAGAATCAACGGTGCCGCCTTTGAAGTGTACGGAGGCCTAGGAAAACAGTACAATTACGCAGCCAATTAATATATTACAGCTGGGTGGAATCATCACCATACGACGTATCAGTCTCACAAACGTTTGTAAACTCGCCACAATCGTATCGTATCTAAATTCTAAGTACAAAACAATCCGCCACGCACAGGACAAAAGCCTATATTCATTCTTTTCGCACAAGAGGCAGTGAACGAATTTTATTACAGAGCACAATCGCTGTGGTAATTTTCTGTACGCATGATCCACGTCACATCTCTAGATTGCAGCATTATCGCGATGTTGAAAAAAAAAAAAAAAACTATACGCCTAAATGAATTTGGTTTGAAACAAAATTAGGGTAAAACGAATAGAAAAAAACCAAATATTTTACATTGGAGTGATGATAAATTAGAACATCTCGCTACCATCAAATGACTGGATTCATTATTGACGATTTCAACCGAAAGCTCAATTACGTGGAAATGTGATGACGTAAGAGACGTTATTTATATGCGTAGAACAACAACTGGTTGTTATTGCATCAGCCCAATGATGATAATTGGGGCAATCATGAAATATGGTGAGGAAACATGCACTGCACTGCCTCTTGCGGAGATATATATGTATATATATATTTTTTTTTAGTTTTTTCATTTTTTTTTTGTTTTTTTAAGTTCTTTTTTATTCTTCTTTTTCACATTAGCTTGCTAGTGCGAACAACACCAGCTGGTGCAAAATGGTATCTTACACCGTATCAAAGAATGGACACAGGGTCCATGATTATTATAGAAGTATAGTAATAGAACACATTTAGAGTTTGTTAATTTTAGCAATCAATTTTTTGATCGCAAAAATTTTTTTACATCAACAGCTGCAGTGTTGCATGATAGCAGAAATCTCATTTTAATTATAGCAAACACATTTCAACACACTCACATCAATTCATTTCAAACAAAACTTAAGATTATAATAATTTGTCGTTACAGGTTTATAATTTGAACGTTACATTTGCAAGCCAAGGGCTATTTTCACTTCCGAAACAGAAAAATCATGTGCATTTTCACGCTTGACAAATTGAAAATCGCTGGAAATCAGGTGATTGAAAAAATACGAGAATGTAAGAGATGATTTATGAAATGAAATTCATTCGAAATCATGTGAGAAATCGCGTGAACCTGGAAATCACAAAAAATCAGCTGGAATCTTATGTACAAATTGAAATAGTCTGCTAAATTTCCGAGTGAATAGCCTCAAATTTGCGAATATACGTTCTCAACAAATTTTTGTTTCTACCCAATTCAGCGATATGTACAAATGTATAATACAATATATATTATTTAAAATATACCATACCCCGATTTAATATATGGTATATAATAAGAAATATTTCACTTATACATATAGCTCGGTACATATCATATACGTGCAATGTAGCCAATTTTAAATTAATTATGTATAGACAGTTTTTATCCAATTATTACAATTCTACCCAATTAAAATAAATATATACCACTTCCATCCCTTAACTAAGCAAATGAGTAAAGGTCAAGCATATCTTTATAACTCTTCGATTTCTTTTTTTTTTTTCACACTTGTAATTTTTCGTCAATTCATGAGTTCGTCGTGGTCCAGAAGGGGAAGTTTAAAATCAACGGACTTGAGACTTTAGTCACACTAAATATAAGAAATTAACAGCTGGACATTAATTCTCGAAGCGATTTTTGAATACGCCTTTAAGACAATTTTTTAATTCAACTTTGCAGCTCCTTGACCACGACCGATTTTTTGACGGAAAATTTATACGTTCTAGAAATAAAAAATTATAATATTTCAATATTATATACTCCGAGTCACCGCGCAGGCAGTTGTGTGGGTCGTATTATACTTGACACCAAATCACTCATCAATCATCATATTAGTATAAGAGGAATATAAGATTCCTCAAACCGTTTAGTATAGTTTTTATATTCTCTTTAATCTTGTATTCTTTTTTGTTTGGCCTCCGAATGCCTACAGTGCGTTTATGCAATATACTCGAATATCTATTACCTGTTTCGTGTTCATTTTGCACAGCATAAATTGGTTTGGTACTCAAATCAATCTATACACGTAATTTTTACGCGTTTATAATGCTAACGTAAGCTAGGTATTAACGAGATACTACAAGAATACGAGAATTGTATCGTTTAATGGTCACTATATTCAACATTTTTTTGTTCTTTTTTTTTTGTCATAGTTTCAACTCATTGCGACATGTAAGAGTGTTGGATTTATCATTTGAATCAAGTTTTCTGTATATGCTAAGAAAATGATACCCCTTACATATAGGTATATGTATATGCAATATAGTTATGCCCAATCTGGTATTAAGTATAATTACTATTCCATCGCGATATTATATCATTTTTTTTTTTTATTTTAAAACTGTCAATTTTTACTTTCTTGTAACTTATCAGTTATATATTCATTTAGCCAATCGCAATTGAATTCATAGTCCACCGTTGATCTACCAATCCCCCGAAAACTCATCTCGCCGATTTCAATTTATTCGTTCACTCGTTGCAAGGAACGAAAAATGCGTGCTTGAATTTAATCTACAGATTTGCAAAATAGAATCGTCTCACAATTCAAGCCATTCAAATATAATTTACAACATCCCAAAAAAAGAGTTCTATAATTATATACCTTTGTAGGTATAGTTGAATTTTTCAGAATTATGACTTAGTCAAGTTTTGAGAAGGGTTACACCAACAAACGGTCTAGACTTTATTTGAATTGCTCAACTGCATGACAAAGTCTTGCAATTAAGTTTTTATACCCGAAAACTTACAGAGCTTCGTATATAAGTCCGGTGATTTACGACAACGATGATTTTGCATTTTTTTTTTTTTTTTGTTTCGAAACGTTTTTTATAAATCTGGTCATATCTCAGCTGTTCACTATACACCCCTGAATATAAAAGCTTTGCGATTTATTTGACGTTCTGCAAAACCCCTTTTGTGAGTGTTTAAACAATATTTGAATAAAAAATCGGACCTAGTTTGTAGCGTGCATGATGATTGGAAAAAATTCAGTTTGCGATCAGCCAAATTATTCGATAACGTAATTATTAGCGCATATTCAGTCGTGTTTAATTAAATTTTATCATAGCAATAAATATCAAGCTCTTCCTTTCAACAGTTTTAAGCAGTAGCCTAACTTACAGCTGTGAAATTGATATTATTATTATATTGAGATTATTCTTATTGTTATCAGTATTAATTAGTCGTTATCGTTATTATTAATATTATTATTATTATTATTATTTTTGTTATTTTTATCGTTATTAATATTATTATTTTGTGAGTTGGAGCAAACAGCTTCACGGTTTATTTATTGTTCTCCGTTTTCCAATTGTGCGTCGAAACTATTTTCGATTGTGCCCCATCAATATTATCTTCAGGCTGCCCACTCCAAGGATTGAAAACGAAAAAAAACGAAGGAAAAGAAAGAAAAAGAACATCTGCATTTTCATGTTGTTCGATATTTAAAGTTCAAGAATCAAAATTCCCTCCGAGTAAAAAGATATTTTACTCCATTCAAGTGACATGACAGAATTTGAATGAAATACTTCGATTATACAAGCCGTTTTCAACTGTAACCTGGGCTATTGCCTAGTTTTTTAAATTCGCGTTCAATCATTTATACTTAATGTATATGCTTATAAAACGTAAACTGACTTCCCTGTACGACTGATTTTTTTTTTTCTATTTTTTTTTCTAACAACGAATAAATTTTAACTAATCGTTATTTGGTCAGGAAATAAATATGATTAGGAATAGAGATGATAAAACTTATTATACCTTATTATAGGTACACTTACTTACCTGTACCGATCTGAATTAATCTGAAATTAAATATTCACTATTCAAATTGAAAATAAGAGTCTAAATTGAAAATTATTTCGTGGAATATTGAATCGCTGTCCAATAGGTATAGTTACTCCCATTAGCTAACACACTAATTAATATCTTACGCCAGTATAGTTTACAAGTGTTCCTCGCTCATGAATATAATGATAGTATTATTCATTAATACGACAGACAGAATAAAGCTGAAGCTGTATAAATATGTCACCGAAAATTTATGTCTGTATGCTCGAAATTACCAATGTAGATCGATAACTATACGTGTGATTTGTTATTATACGTACGACCATAGGCTGCCCCCATATACTCACTGCAGATTTACTTACGATTTTCTTTTTCCTTTCGTTACCTGTTGTTATGATAATGATCTTTATAATGATATATAAAGTTATAAACGACAGTGTATATATATATCAGCTGTGTAGCGATTCTGCTACTCTTCGTATTTGTATTTCCTTCATTTCTGCGAAGGTCTTTTTACCATCTCGAATCTCATTAGAGATTCTTCATGTAATTCCGCAAGATGCGCAAATTTAAGTCCTCGAAATTAATTCAACGGAGAATATTTAGTCCTTGGTGTTTGTTACAGTGTCTTTCTTACTTCCGGACCTTTCCGCCGATCTGGTAGGTTTTGAATGTTCACCGGGAACCAAGAGCATCGGAAGACCTCCAAGAACCATGCAGGTTCCCATGCAGAGGAAACACACAGCGTAACTGCCGGTCACGTCGCGAAGGTATCCTGAAAATTGTATATTTTATTATCGCTATGCCATTGACATCGTTATTCATATATAAGCGAAGCTGTAAATGTAGTTACATTAAATTCCACAACCTGTTTAATTCTTTCAAGAAAACTTTTGTGTATATTGCGATAAACTAGAATCAACTGTTGAATCTTATGAGTATAATATAATAATGTCCATCGTGTGTAGTCACTGTCTATATTTATAATTATATTTACTATTAATCGAAAGATTAAGATCAGGTTATCGGAAAAAAACATATTTTTCTGGGTTACATGTACGCATTATAATTGTTGATACATAATACTCGATATTTACTTTACGATTATCGTTCGATAAAAATTTACGCAAAATGTTTGATAGAGTGTCGAAAGGTAAATTCTCTGCACAATAATTGTATCGAGTGGAATTTATCAATCGACTATAAGATACGCTGCGATTATTAGACCAGTTTTAACAATTTCCATACATCGTTGGTCATACCTATATATTTCCAATTTTTAATTTAGGTTGCATGTCAGATTTCGTATATCTTATCTAATAATATAATCTGATAATTATCTGTTGGAATTATAAATCTAACGATTCTTAAAATTTCGAGGAATAAAATACACAATTCGTAGTGATAATTGTATCTGATCGATGAATGGATAAAATCAATGGAAGATCCCCGGACCTAAACTTGGGAAAAATTTCATTATATTTATAGTTGGTGAGCCGAAAATGTCCATAAATTGATTCGGCGTATAGTAATAAGTGGCTTTACAAAGTTCAAGAACTTCAAACCCTTTCAAGCACAGGAAAATATATATAGTTTTGAAGTTTCACCGAGTTTGACAAGCGTTTAATTAAATCACTCTGAGCCATCATTCATCATTATTATTTCTTCGACCCATCGACCTTGGAGAAGGATAATGAAGGAACAAGTAATTGGCCACCAATTACTTGATACGGAGAAACGAACAGAGAGAGAGAGAGAGAGAGAGAGAGAGAGAGAGAGAGAGAGAGAGAGAGAGAGAGAGAGAGAGAGAGAGAAAGTGAAAGGAACCGAAGTAGCTAAGAACTTATCGACGAAACCAATGAAGAGATTCTCGTGATTGAAGCAGTTAATTAGTCGTGAGGCTGCGGTGGTTTTGATTAAATGAACTTACAATTAAACGGTATTACTGCGTATAGGTATAACCTTGCGGTTAACACGACAGCGCTGAATCTACTAACAATATAAGAAACAACAAATTCGTCGCGTGAATTGCTCCCGTTAATCATAGTCTAGATATCGTGACTACCTATCTGACTAATATAATCTCAACGTCGAAGTTATTCGCAGAATTGCTCGAACTTATAGCTGTCGACCCTGATAATTGACATTTAGAATCGTTTAAACGGTGACGCATCTGTTTTTTTTTTTTTTTTCAAGTTTTTATTTTTATTTTTTGTTTTCACCGTCGTTGGTTCTTAATTTAACGACGGTTTTATACGTTTATACTAATTGCAAGTATACTTGAATTAATTTATTGACTAGTCGATTAGTGGTATAGGTATAGACTAAATAATACGACCTGGAGACTGCCGCACTATACCATACGATCTAAAATAATTACAACGACGACGACGCGTTGCAGGTCGTTTTTGCATTATTACCAAATGACCTAGAATTAATCTTTCCTAACTGTATTATATTTCGGCTCTAGTTTTCTTGTGTTGGGATTTCATGATGGTTTAATCAATTTTAGGCGAACATAGTACATTGCTTTCACCTAAAAATTTTATACCACAAGTAAGTTAAAGTTCAATATCTCAAGAAATATTAATCTGAGCATTTTATCTACCAGACCTTTTTTGTAGGAAATTGAATTTCCAACAAAATTTTCCTTTGCATTTTTTCGGTCAAGTTAATCATTTCGGAGATAACAGCGAAAAAACGAGAATTTAGAGTAAAAATCAACTTTAGTGACCCGTACCATCACACCAGTGTAAGTTGCACTCACGCCGTTATAGACGCTTTCGAAGATCGTTTAATTCTGCGTAAATTGCGACCAAGACCAATGTGATAGCATAAAATGCCGCTGAGTTATAGAATTTTGAAAAAAAAGAATTTTGCTTTACGTGTATTTTAGATGGAAAATCTTTTCACGCTCTGGGAGAGTACTTAATTCTAATATTAAGGGCTATAACTTTCAGGGAATTTTTTGTTCGACATGTCCAACAAAATTTTAGGTGGGGAGTGGAAAAATAAAAATAGTCGAAAAAAAAAAATCACCCTAGTATACCGGGTCTATTCGTGGGTGAGACCCATAGGGCGCCCTATTATATGCAGTTCATAGTACAAGTAAGCTCTGTTACCGAAAAAACAACGACAATTGAGAGTTAAACGTCACAATTTTCTTTGTTTTTCATGGCACAGAGCGTACTTGTACTATGAATTGCATATAATAGGGCGCCCTATGGGTCTCACCCACGAATAAACCCGGTATATATATTCTTGACTTAATTAATCTGTCCCGTACAGCAACGAAATACCATCGATAATGCGCTTCAAATTCACGTATTTCGTTTTATCATCTCCGTTCTGCAGCTTTTTTATTCATTTAATTATACACGTCAGCACAGCCCTGATACCCCGTCTGTACTATTCTCGGTTTTACGATAATTTGAAGTTAACGATGCAGAGACAATCCAAAGATTATAAGTATCGTATACATAATAAATATGATGTATAGTTTTCATTCGTTTTTTCCTTCTGATTAACTGATTGATTCCAGCTAGCATAACGGAGCCTCGTGCCAATTGAGTATAGATACGTTGACAAGTACACACGTGCCGATTATAGCTGACTGTGAGTGTTAACATATTCCGATCACGTGTTGCAGGTTTACCAATAATTAATCAATAGCAGTCGTGGCCGAGTGGTTAAGGCGTCTGACTAGAAATCAGATTCCCTCTGGGAGCGTAGGTTCGAGTCCTACCGACTGCGAGCTTTTTTGTAATAGAATTCTCCTACATCGTGGACGGAATACTGGTTAACAGTGATTATTGCGCGGAGTACTTTACCAACTGAATCTCAAAAGGCAATTGTCTTATGTATTACAGATAGAAATTACGGCAATTATAATTCGGGATGAGATTTTCGAGAAGTGAAAAAGCTGCAGTAAACGTCTGGTGAGCGAGAAATTTAGAACGTTTTTTTTTTTTCTCTGTCTAAAACGCCGAATGAGAAGCTCTATGAATTTACCCTGAACTACACACGGTGAGAGTTTGTAGTCGGTGTTATACGAATAGTTGGAACCCTCCGTGCCATTCGGTGGCGTGTAATTCAAGAGAATCCTGTTAATTTCAGAAACTTACGAACGTTCGGTGTGCCTCGACGATAACAGAGAGAAGACAATTAAACCGAAATCATCGGGAAGTTGAAACGTTATCTTCGGACGTAACAATTGCCTTACGCAACTCGCGGTGCCCTGATTCTAAGGAATCAATATAACACTATAGAGTTCCACCAACCCCTGCACGAACACATCGCAAATATCTTTACCACGTGGCTAAAAATCGCCAGAGAATTGCCTCTGAAATGGGTAACACACCGAAATCGAGGTACTCGATCGTCGAAAACGTCGAGTTTCCAAAATAGCTGACGAGGGAATTCACGAAGGTCATTGACCTTGTGTGGGGCACTCCAACCCCAATATCTCCACGTCTGGATGAGTGCTGCGTTGAAGCACTGCCCGAATTCCAGCTACTCGTAAAATTACTTGAAAATCTCTCGTATTACGTGACAAAGAATTTTTCGAGTATACCACGAGAGTCGACGATGTTGTATATGAATGTTATATAGGTACATGCATGTTATAGTATAGGTATATAAATTACAGGCTTCTAAAAATTCAAAATATAGGAATTCAATATATCGTGAACAGAATAAAAAGCCAGATACTGCTTCTACTCGAAATCATTACGATTCATAGAAGTGAGTAGGCAATACTCAAATGGCCTGCTTCAAGCCTAAGCGAAGGCAAGAATAATTTGCACTATAATATACCGGGTTGTCGTGATTTTGAATCGTGGAAAAATCATTTATAAGGCATCAGAGTATTCAGGCAATCTAGTGTTAATTTGATGTCGGATCCTGCAGTGGATCATTGACCAAAAAAATCGGCTATTCTCGTAAATACAATCCTTTAATACATATTTGCAGTGGTATATAAAAAAATGAAACACAAAAAAAATTCAAATACAGTTTCTATGTACTGTTTTAATATGCGCTTGTAACATGTTTCTCTCTCAACGGGGTGGAAAGCTCCCGACTGCGAGGCAATGACGTAAGCCAATGCGGGGGTGACCCACTCCTCTCGCCTTCTGATTAGTACCTCCGGGGCTTCCGTAATTACAAGACTATACAAGGTGGCTCCAAATTCGATATCACAGATACCACCGATGCACTTCTATGGGCATGATTGCACATCGAAAGTAAAAATACAAAAAAATATAACAAATACGCATCCAGTCGAAACCCAAAGTAATGTATGTTCAAAAATTTCAAGCCTTTCTCAAGATATACGTGTCATCACATTGGAATAGATCGTTTTTCTGCACCTTTAATATCCGGCCAATCTGTTAATATTACCTAGATTTCAACAATAGTGAATGATAACGCGTAAAATATCCATACGTGTATACCTGCAATGATTCAGAAACGTCACCGTTCGCGAGCAATCATAAAATTGGTATCTTTCACGATGGTTCGTTACTCGACAATGAAGTAGGTTGATTGCGCGACCCCTATGGCTTCGTATGAATGACCCATCAGTTGAAGTCGTGTATACATAGATACACGATACACATAGGTATACACATATTCCTCTGTAAAGTTACTCTAGTATACATAGACTAATCGAAGCAGGGAGTAGTTCACTGCAGTAGTGGCATACATATAGACATACTACAGAGCTGGGTATATGCGCAGTATATTATGTATTTTAACGACCTGCGGTGGTTGAATTTTTTCCATTCAACTCAAAACGTTGCGTTCCTCTGGGTAACGATGGGAAAACCGCCTTTTGCCATGTTTTTTTATTACAGTGGAAAAAAAAAAAAAAAACATTATGTCTGCGAAAACAATCGATTCGACAACCGGACGATGAGAATGAACGGTTCCAAAGCCAGAGAGCCATAAATAAACCTTCAGATCAATACACACTGTATAAAGAAAAGTAGTTTGCCGATAGAAATTATAGGAATTGTTATAGCGATATCCCTGCGACAACGATATGTCTGATGCTCAGTTCGAACACATAAATTCGACTTACCTGCCAGTGGAGGAATTGATATGGCACCAACGCTCTGGAACATCCGAACGAGGCCGTAGCTCGACGAAATTTTATCGGTACCATACTGATCCGCAAGAAGGACAGGCACGAGGAGGAACCAGCAGCCAAGACAAAGGCCGTACATGCCAACAGAACATGCTAAAACGTAGAAGGAATGGGCCATGGGTATGGCAAGGACCGCAACTCCGGCACCAACTATGCTGTGGAAGAGAAATAAACGTTTGAAAAGATCCAATTGTTGATTTAATTGATGATTTTTCTTTGGTCAGCGAAAATATTCTTGCATATAGCTGTTCAATATTTAAATATCAAATAATTGTACGATTTACCTCCCAATGTATCCTTTTCGTCTGTCGAATAGCTGCAAATCTGATAACCAGCCTAAACCAAGCCTTCCGCAAAGATCTAACACGGCTGATATTGCAACGAGATATCCAGCCTCCGATTTGGTATATCCTGCAGCATGCACGTACGCTGGTAGGTAATACAGCATGTAAGGACTTCCGGTGGACATTAAACTGACCGATAAACACATCATTATAAATTGAGGGTCTTTCAAAAGTGACAAGTCGATGTATCGGGTAATTTTTTGGGCGAATGACTTCGCCGGCTCTTCGGGCAGTGTAGGTTGATCATAAGTTACAGGTTTTTGGGTGACTGCAGGTACTGATGATCTTAGAGAACGCAGGGATGATCTTGCTTTGTACACGCATGTGGAATCGGTTGACAAGTCTTCGACGCTGTGGAGAATGCTGGAACTTCGGATTTTCGATATTGGTTTCATTCGCAATGCTTCGCCCATGATGTCCTTCTCTTCTTCACTGTCCGTAAGCTCGACGGCGACAACTGCATTCTGGTGAAAAAGTTCGTTTAAAAGATTGTGCCGCGTTGTCGCGTCGTTAGCAAAGAGGAGATCCAGCTTTTGCTGTTTCGTTGGCAAAGGCTCCTTCAAGACCTCGGTTTTTTCTATTATTTCTTCCTCCGTTTCTTCCACGCAGTTATCCTCGAGCGGACGGTAGAGAGTCGCACTCACACATACGTGCAGCATGCAACCACCCAGAATAAGGATTGTACCATGGAAACCAAAACTTGCTACTAGTCTCTCGATCAGCAATGGAAAAACAAAGCTTCCTGCTGCCGTACCGGATACGCATATTCCGTTTGCGAGGGCACGATGTTTGTCGAAGTATTGGGACACGATTACAATCCCTGGTGTAGTCGAGAGACCTCCTCCTATACCTAGAGAGAAGAAAAAAACAAGATCTCACATAACATGTAAAATATGTTGACCGAGAAACTCGGTAACGGATTTATTGTGCAAAAAAAGCTTCGAACAGACGCGGCAGATTTATGGGGTACAAGTAAACCGAAATTTAACAGATAAATGTAAAAATAATCAGCAGTTTCTGTGTACAAATGCAGTTTGCCTCGATCTGTTGAAGATCTCTGTTTCTCGATAATCGATTATATGCGTGGTGAAGTAAAAATACGATTAATTTGGGTTTATCTTTGATTCAAGTCAAGATGCAGTTTTCAATTAGCTGAAGATTTATGATCAGTTTATACCTTGAGACATTTAAATCATTGTGGTCATTGTATAATACGGTGTAAAAACCGTATTTCAACTTTTATATTTACGCAATCTCGCGCTGTATCCTTTCAGGTAAATATTTATATGCAATATAACGCTGGCGAATTCCGGGAGAAAAACCGCAGCAGAGAGATTTGTGAATAAATTCCAGATTCATTCGCGGAGAATTACCACCGTGACACATTCATTTTCGTTATTCAAATTACAGAAACAACTAACAAACCATTAAAATTAACTGCCACGGTAAAACGAGTTACTTCGAACGTTACAATTATCGGCAAATTAGACTTTTGAAGTTTTGGACGAGGTCTATTGTTCTCCTCTGTCAAAACTAGGAAAAGAACTTTAAGTTTCTCGATAACGCCGCTTAAATTAGGGTTGGCATTTAATCAGATCAAGACCATGCAAGGTTATCGTGGAATTTCATTGAAGAAATGTAAATAGAAACAGTGAAATGTCGAACGAAAACCTTGTTTCATTAAATGTATGGCTAATTACTACAATATCGATTAAAGTGCTGGAAACCTTTTCCTTATATGTATACCTACATAATACAGTATGTGCCCTTGGCTCACACACTCGAGTCTCATACCCGGGCCACCGCGGGAGATAGATTTATGCACACTGTATATCTGTGCAGACGAGCGGGATGATGAAATTTTAAAGGATTCGAGGTAAAATATCATTCCGAGAAATTGAAATTGCCGATTTCTTACGCAGGAGTTTTTTCATCACGTAACTCTGGCATTAGGTACTGTAAATACACTTTGTTCCATTTCGAGACTGACGAGAACTGCCCACATATCAATCGTGCATGTTTAACCGCAATTTTTCGCACAGAGTCTGCCAATCATTCTGCGACTACCGCGCTGTTACAGGCTTTATTAAAGCATGATATAAATTTATGACATCCGAGTCCAAAGTCAGCCATATATCCGCTCGGTTATTTAATCACACAAAGCCGTTTTACGTTTCAAAGTAACAATCTACGCTGTTATTGACTCAGGTATTTGCTGTTTTACCTGTTACCCTTGTACACCTTTGACGAATGAGCTTCATGGAACTTTACAGGATCGTAGCTATAGGTGCGGCAATTTAGAGAAAAATTGATTTTCTCTTCACTACAGGTATATAGGAAATTATAGTATTGATTTTGAAATTATTTTTTTTTTTCTTTGTTCTACTAACCAGTCAAGACGCCAAAAGTGAAAAATAGATGCACCAAGCTAGTCGCAAAATAGCTAATGGTTAGTCCCAGCGCGCAGAAAAGTCCTCCAACGAAGACGACGGCACGGCAGCTGTACTTTTGGCACAACATGCTAGTCACTGGAGCTGGAATAATAATGAATAAAATGAATTCCAGTCTTCTAGATAGGTATACATAAGAACTTGTCTATGAATTATTCAGTTTTGTGTCTATATATGCAGAAATGGCGCGAGAAATGAAAATGCAATGAAAAAGATACGACTCCAAAAGTGCGGTATACATACCTACATGCACATACATAGAAATGTTAGCCAGGAATAAAATGGCAGACGTGATATATTGGATGAAAGCTTTGCCCATGACGTGGACCACCCACAGGGGTCGAAGCTTGGCGCCATGAAGCCTTGCAAACGAACGTCATACGTACGTTGCACATATATAAAGTATACATATAGCGTACAGTGTATTTTGTGCTGTTTGACACCGGAGACAAACCAATAACCCAGTGAGGATACAGAAATCAACATCGACCGTAAGATGAAAGAGCAAAGTCAGAGTTCAACTAATAAAAAAATTCTGCAAATTAAAACACGTAACAAATTTGGGGTAGACAATTGTTTTGTCTTCGACCTAATGTACAGTTCAATTTTTTATTTCAACGATGATGAAATGTTTGATCAATGAGATGCATCGGGTGAAACTGTCGACTTATCACCGTCGATTTTGAGTTTTTTACTTCATCTTTACTTTTCTCTTTTTCCTGAATTCTTATACCATTGGCGCTGACGCATGTATTGTACATATGTATTGGGAAACTGGTAGGTGACATATGTGTGGGTGCCATGGATGGTACGAACGTGGACGGAATTTGTTGAGGAGGTCGTGCCACCGGCAGCCTTGCTGAAAACATCGATTACCTCTAATAACTTGGCTAGTGCCGTTGCATGACTAGCTAACAGGAAACAGGACTAACCTGTCCTTCGCAAGTGCACGTTATACCGATGTAGATGATATATCTATACCTGTATACCTATATAAGAAATTGCTTTACTTTATGGAGCGCTGCAACGGTTAGTTTACAGCGATAAATTTTCTTACAGTCATCGACGAAGCGATCGATGAAGGTGAAGACAGTTTTTCCAATTTCATCCTTCCAGGGCGTTGAAAGCCAAAAGAAAACGGGTAAAGGGTAGGTACTACATATTCTAAAATACCACATCGTGAAAAAACACGCCAGGATTTTTTTTTACAGCTGATTACATCTACGAACCAGTCGTCATAAAACTAATTACGAATAAAGCTTTCTGTTAATAAATTGTCGCTGACTTCTACACGATATAGAGGTAGTAACATTTTTATTTACCCCACAAGGGAATACTTTTCACAGTTCGTATCGCTGTTAAAATCCAGGTATAGGTAGATTTCACTGTAGATTTTCACGGGATAAAATTGTAGCAAAAAATGGTGTTAAACTCATGTAAGTGGAAAGATAAATAGCGCAAAAAATTTGGCTACGATTCAAGAGAGGTCGTATTGGTAAGGCCACAACCCTCGCATGACCGGAAAATCTATTGATTTATGAAAGACCGCATTGATGGTGAAATAAAACGTCTGTCTATGAAATTTGCTGAATTTTCAATCCCAATTTTCATATCTAAACGAATCCGAATGCAGAATCTGAAATTGTCGATTTTTTCTTTCAAAGAGTGCAATTATATACCTACAAACGACTGGCTTTGGAAAACGATCATTTTTTTTGTTTTTTTGATAAATATGCAAGAGAACGATCAACGCTGATCTACGTAATGATACAAAGTTCAATGTTTGCAGTTGC
Organism: Macrophya alboannulata; assembly: GCA_949628255.1. Taxonomy (NCBI): domain Eukaryota; kingdom Metazoa; phylum Arthropoda; class Insecta; order Hymenoptera; family Tenthredinidae; genus Macrophya; species Macrophya alboannulata. Next base: position 15,777,490 of record OX451208.1, read on the forward strand.
ATATTTAAAAATACTAACAAAAAAAATATATTCCTTTGACCCCGACGTGATTTGAACACGCAACCTTCTGATCTGGAGTCAGACGCGCTACCGTTGCGCCACGGAGTCCTTGTTGTGGACAGAGTCGCTATCAGAATTTGCCTGGAAAATTATATAGATCATCGATGAAATGATAAAGTTCATATCTCACGATGATAACGAATACGAAAAAATTATTTAACACATTGCACAATTCTTTGTGAATTGAAGTGAAATCATTTCCACAGAATATAACGTGTGTTTCACATCGGAGCAAAATAAATGTATATGTGATCCTCGTTATATTTTTTCCTTGTTTTTTATCAATTATAAAATTAATTTCAATGAAAAAGTTCGTAATGCTTGTGTAAATTATTTCGTATACCATGTAACAGCTATAGATATGTTCCTGGATTTATTGTTCTTATTATTGAAAAACATATACATAAAAGGAGACTTTCAGCCATAAACTTTTATATTATAAATTCGTTCCTGTTTTAAATTCATTTATTAGTTCCTAACAAACGAGGTGTGTCAGCCTTTGTCGTATAACAATTTCCAATGAAAACTCTAATTAATTGTTGAACAAACAATAACACTATTAGTGACTCCAACTCCGTCCTTCAACTAGACTAGTCTTTTCGACATTTAAAGTAATTCTAATAACATAGATCGATGGATTCCTGCATAGCTCTGCCGTTGGGACAAGCTCAAGATGCGTGATCAGAAAAATTAACAGAAATAAATAATTTCTTTTTTTAGGCAACGGCTACTGAAATGACTATAATTTAGGGTAGTTACGATCAGTTTATTTCAGCATAACGATCATCGCTATCTAATGACCGTGGCCAATTCGATTAACCGATAAATCGTAGTTTACATTAGTCACGATCAACGAGATTTTCGTGATTTGTTGTGTATACATAATGAAAAAATAATTAGGCTTCTCTTCGTATCGCATAAAACAAAGGCTCCAGCTGTATCCTTTTCGATATCGGAAACTTGATAGAAAATCAATCGTTGCCCAGGAGCGCAGTAATATACACGCGATATTTAATGGCATGGCACAAAGGGCGATGTGTTTACACGTGTCATTGGACCTTCACAGGTCACCAACCTTGCCAGTTATTTGATCAGCTCAGACATGCGAGTAACCTAGTACACAGAGAGAACAACAATCGCAATGTATACACAACATCTTGCGTTCATTAAAGTTAAACAAAACTGTCCTCCTTGTTTTCCTTCCCTCATAGCAAATAGCGTCAGGTATATTTTTTTATGTAGTATGATTATGTATACATATGTATGATAGTAACATGGCAAAGTATTTCACCGACAGATACGACGAATCGGGTAGTGTAATGATTTTTTTCAACTAAAAACCGGATAATTTTAACCGGGGCTCCAGACTCTTAACACAGATGGAACTTTTTTCGTTATATCACGTCTTCTTTGATCATGAGACAAGCATCATAGTAGCGCGACTGATCGCGTTTGAGAAAAAGGATGGTCTATTATATATACCTATGTATATAAAATATCAGATGACAAAGTTCCATACTACCTCTTGACCTTTGTACAATCCGTTGACCTTGTTCGATTTCGCGAGCTTATACGCGTTTGACATTTTCTATTCGTCGACGTGTCTATAGATTATTTATAAAGTACTTTTTGCTGTTCAATATTGACAATTACGTAATTCCCAATGATTGGTATGACCGTAAATAATTTAAGTAATAATGAACCCTGTAGAGACAACCGGTAAGATTACGGGACATCGTCACGTACATCATGAATTATTTTTTTCCCCATTGCTTGACGAATAAAGTTTCTCTGGAAGTTAAAATTTCGATATATGTATCCTAGTAGAACGTACTTTATTATACTTCTTACTTCGAAAAATACAATTTTTTTTGTAATAAAAGGGTTCTTCAAGTACTGTGAATTTTTTTTTTTTTTTTTTTTTTTTCTTTTTTGGGTTTCGATTTGATTGTTACAATAGATCGTATTCCATAGTGGTCGGTATAGCCACAAAACTGTATACTATACAAAGTGCGAGGATGCAGCACGGCATGGTGACCTGCGCACGTGCAGTTTCATAATGATAATATGCGGAAACACTGCGGGTCACGGGAATTCACCTTGAGGAAGGGCGCTCGACGTCCGAGCACCCTTCGTCTGCAATTCGTTATGCGTTTTGAACTATATACGTCCATATTACCGAAGACACAATACCTTCATCCTTTATTGAATATTCGTCGTATATGAGAGCGACTCGTTCGCGAGGGATGACTCGAAGGTACATACATACAGTAGAACCTCGATTATCCGAACCCTCCGTTATCCGAACCACGATCGCTTTAACCGAACCTTCTATTATCCGAACCTCAACTTGTTGTTGTTTTTTTTTGTTTTGTTATGCGCGCGTTTTTCTTGTTTTATTACATACATATTTGTTACTTAGAGATTTGATACTTAGAAAAAGACTTTAAACCAAATGTTAAATGTTTATAAATGTTATTAAATAATATATTTATGTAAATATTATAACATATATATGTGTAGGTGTGTTACATATATATTGAATATTTCCCAGCGCTGAACATCGTGTCACCTAACATTACTGTTCGATTATCCGAATTTTCGATTATCCGAACTAGGCCCGGTCCCAATTGGTTCGGATAATCGAGGTTCTACTGTACATACAAGCGTTATACACGACGGGCGACAAAACAGAGAGAGTGAGGTAGAGAGAGAGAAAAAGATCATTGGTTTTTTTTTTTTGGTTTTCGATGCGTTGTGTCTCTTTAATGAGAATGAACTCACCCAAGGCGAGACAAAGACACGATAGAATCGCCGGTATCCAAGAGGCTACGGACGCCGAGGAGTCCTTGAAAGTCTCCATCACCTCAACGTAGAGGACCCCGTACGACTTGACGAGACCCGCGACCCAGAATTGAACGAAGAAAGCACCGAAGACGATCACCCAACCGTATCCACCGTCCAGTGGTATCAGATTCGGATTTTTTGGCCTTGATACTTTCTTAGGCCTCTTTGATCGCGGACGATACCTTGAAGATCTTAGTTCCCTAGATTTAGCGATCAAAGGCCTCGCCGTGAGGCTTGAGATGGTTAAAAGGTTGTCGTTATCCTCGTCGTCGATTGTGTCCGGTGGACTGGCGTGCGGTGGTACCAAAGGCGTTGATGTTGCGGTTACTTGAACGACGAGGGAAGCGGGTCTTTTCGGGGAAGGTATGCCGTTGTTGATATCAAAAACTGGCGCTGAATGTATTGAAAATAATGATCCTAGCTGGTTTTGTTGGTTCATATTCTCGTCGATGATGGGGCCGACCGCCTCCTGAGACGCGGTCGCGGTCGGCCCTGGCCCGAGTCCCCGATCGACCATACGACACGATTCTTGAAAGCTCCATTCTCTGGGCAGCGACATTTTTCGATTCTCTCGGCGTAAGAACCGAAATACATTGGAGTGATTTTGGGGTTCTTCTCTTCCTGTATAAACGGATTGTTTTGATGAGTTCCGGGGTTGTCGACGAACACTTGCCGCTCAGCTGGCCTACGGGTGACTGTCTTTGCGCATCAAACCAACCCCCGTTTGCGTCGAGATACATAAGCGCGCGGCGTACCGAGGAAGAAGAGGGTGTTCACTGACTAGTAAAACGCGCACGCGTACAGTGGCTCTTCGCTATGAGTTTTATACCGAGATCGATAGGGCTAGGGACAAATTGTTGATACTGACGAGCACCACCAGGCTGGGGACCACTGGCCGTCTACCCGATGCACATCATCATGTACAATTCAAGATGTATGCACACATACATATAACCCTGCATATATGTACAAAAACCAGCTTAGGACGTGTGGATATCGCAGACCATTGCATTGCAAAGTTACGTTATAGGGCACAGAGTCTAGTATCTAGGTGGTAGTTTTTTCTGGAACTGGAGTATCCGGTCGTAGAATTGAGGCCATGGCCAGACCTCGACGAGGCTCATTGTCAGTGCGAGACTGGGGATGGCCTGCTTTATAATCACGTTGATTTTCTCGATCCCGTAAGAGTTCAGGGGGTTGATATGTATTTTAGGGACTTATGAACACAAGGACTGGATCGTCGCAACGGCCGAAGATCATTCAAGAAGAAACGATGTAACATGAGACGTACATTTTCTCGTATATGCATCGTAGCTTCCATAATAAAATATAGAAATAAACTATCTAACTTATACCTGAACTTTACCTATGCAACAAATTATAGCCCTTAAACGACACAAAGGCGTATTGTCATGCCCAGGCTCTGCTCCGAAACGTGCAGCCTCTCTAGCCTTGTTTGGATTGTCACTTTCTTTGGGGTGGCATATTGCGTCTTATCATTTGGATGGAATATCATTCTGAAAGTCACATGATGAAATTTCGGAGACCCCGAAGTTTCGATTTCGTACTATAAAAAGATTGAAGAAAACCTGTAGATATAAATAACACAGCCAACGAATCAAGTTGGGGTTCTAATATATGATCTACCCCAGAGTGCCTTTTAACAAGTTACGGATAATTATGTTCTGTTCAGCGGTAAATGATGCTAAAATCTTAATCGATGTCTTCTGGTGGTTGAATTTAATAAGCTTTATGATTCCAGTTTGTTGGAAACTAATTTGTTATATTGAATGGATGGGTACGTGTGAGTGGAACTGCGTACCAAGGAGGGTTGTAAGAAAGATATTAAATGTGTTTACACACGCGTATAGGTATTCTATGTTACGTACTACATACATATTACATCTTTTGTAAGACCATCAAAAAATCCTACCCACGGGAAATAACGGTCTGCGTTTCTGTGTCTTCTATACGAATTATGTATGAAATCATATGGGTATACCTATATGTTGGCATTTTATTGCGTGAATTATGACGTTGAGGAAAATAAACTTTAATATTATGTGGCGGATTTGAGTTGCCTGCACTAGAAATGAGAATACCCATTACACACATGAGTTGGGTCATTTGAAATTCGTGACTATAATTAGGACCTCAAGTATCATAGGTACCGAAAAATGATGCGCAAAGTAATTTCAATGCAGGTAAACATATTATACCTATACACAAATCGCTATTCATAGGTATAGCTATATGGATGCTTTTTAGGCACGATCGTTGAAAAACGGAGTGCCTTATACATTTGCCATCGCAAAAAACGTCGGATCGAGGAAAACGTCTCAGACCATATAGGGAGCACGTTTTGACACCTCAAAGGTCGTATTTGAGGTGCCAAGAGAGGGGGAAGCGGGGTTCCAGAGTATATTAGCTGCCAGTCGATCATCAGCGTTGCAGCGTGCAACAGCACGTCTGACGTCGGAGATTTGAGTTCTGTTTAGTGCTCGCTGCTCCATCTGTGGACCAGACTTTGGAGCATCAGCGTCGTTCAGTTTTCTATAGGCAAACGTTAGTCAAGAGTGGGGGAACCGGAGTTCCAGAGTATATTAGCTGCCAGTCGTTCATCAGCGTTGCAGCGTGCAACACCACGTCTGACGTCAGAGAATTATAACGCAGCACAACACATTTTTGACTTCTGTTTAATGCTCCCTGCTCCATCTATGAAGCAAACTTTGGATGATGTACTACTCTTACCAGCAGTCATGCCATATACCGATTTTACGGGCCAAAGTGGTTTGTCCCTTCGACCGCGAGATGGCGATACCATTTGAGACTCCGTTGGTGGGGAGAGCAGCGACCTTGAACTCGATCAACTGCACCTGCTGTAGCAGGGTCAGTGCACTCAGTGGCTCCCGTGGCGTCAAAAAGTTCGCATGGGGGTTGTGTTAACGAGGTTCACAATGAATACTCCGAACCGATATTTATTTATATATTTATTTATTTATTTAAACCAGATTACATAGTAACAGTCCAATATAATACCGTATTCTGCAGAGATGCACAGCATCTGTTCGCAGTCCGGCCACTTAATCCTAACCTGAAACAAAATACAAATTACGAAAAATAATAATTTGCATTGTTTCAATGGTATTGTTATTACACATCGATTATTCTTATATAATTTTGGATAGTTGATTTGTAGATTTTGATTTTATTATTTTTCATGTAATGAAAATAATAATAATAATGAATTTTATTTGAGTGCATATATCGTACATATACAATGCTGGTATTTCATATACATTTTTAAAATAGTTGCATTGTAGTGTATTATTAGTAGTATGTAATACAATTATAATTTATATATAAAGATGACCTGTATCTCAAAAAGCAAATAAAGAGACTTGATCGAATGCAATGAGTACATATTCATTTTTGAGAAAATAATTATTAGTTGTCTTTATGCAAATTTTTTCCAGTCCTAATCGACCGCACTTTCCCAACTCGCCCAGTCCCTAATCAACTGCGTTTCCTAGCTCGCCCAGTCCTTTAAAATTTTAAGTTGAAAAATTGCTCCTGGTATCAGGAGAACATCTGACCCGAGGAGGTGTGCCGAAATTTTTGGGGGGAAAACACCCTGAGTGTATGTCTAAGCAAGCATGCATTTAGATGTGTCTCTCGCTCTCTTTCTCTCTATGCATGTCTCATTCGCTTACGAAATTAAGAATTTTCAGAAATTTTGAGTCGAAAAATTGCTTCTGGTATCAGGAGAGCATCTGACCCGAGGAGGTGTGCTGAAATTTTTGGCGGGAAAACACCCTGAGTGTATGTCTAAGCAAGCATGCATTTAGATGTGTCTCTCGCTCTCTTTCTCTCTATGCATGTCTCATTCGCTTACGAAATTAAGAATTTTCAGAAATTTTAAGTCGAAAAATTGCTCCTGGTATCAGGAGAACATCTGACCCGAGGAGGTGTGCTGAAATTTTTGGCGGGAAAACACCCTGAGTGTATGTCTAAGCAAGCATGCATTTAGATGTGTCTCTCGCTCTCTCTCTCTCTCTATGCATGTCTCATTCGCTTACGAAATTAAGAATTTTCAGAAATTTTAAGTCGAAAAATTGCTCCTGGTATCAGGAGAGCATCTGACCCGAGGAGGTGTGCTGAAATTTTTGGCGGGAAAACACCCTGAGTGTATGTCTAAGCAAGCATGCATTTAGATGTGTCTCTCGCTCTCTCTCTCTCTATGCATGTCTCATTCGCTTACGAAATTAAAAATTTTCAGAAATTTTGAGTCGAAAAATTGCTTCTGGTATCAGGAGAGCATCTGACCCGAGGAGGTGTGCTGAAATTTTTGGCGGGAAAACACCCTGAGTGTATGTCTAAGCAAGCATGCATTTAGATGTGTCTCTCGCTCTCTCTCTCTCTCTCTATGCATGTCTCATTCGCTTACGAAATTAAGAATTTTCAGAAATTTTGAGTCGAAAAATTGCTTCTGGTATCAGGAGAGCATCTGACCCGAGGAGGTGTGCTGAAATTTTTGGCGGGAAAACACCCTGAGTGTATGTCTAAGCAAGCATGCATTTAGATGTGTCTCTCGCTCTCTTTCTCTCTATGCATGTCTCATTCGCTTACGAAATTAAGAAATTTCTTAAATTTTAAGTCGAAAAATTGCTCCTGGTATCAGGAGAACATCTGACCCGAGGAGGTGTGCTGAAATTTTTGGCGGGAAAACACCCTGAGTGTATGTCTAAGCAAGCATGCATTTAGATGTGTCTCTCGCTCTCTCTCTCTCTATGCATGTCTCATTCGCTTACGAAATTAAAAATTTTCAGAAATTTTGAGTCGAAAAATTGCTTCTGGTATCAGGAGAGCATCTGACCCGAGGAGGTGTGCTGAAATTTTTGGCGGGAAAACACCCTGAGTGTATGTCTAAGCAAGCATGCATTTAGATGTGTCTCTCGCTCTCTTTCTCTCTATGCATGTCTCATTCGCTTACGAAATTAAGAAATTTCTGAAATTTCAAGTCGAAAAATTGCTCCTGGTATCAGGAGAACATCTGACCCGAGGAGGTGTGCTGAAATTTTTGGCGGGAAAACACCCTGAGTGTATGTCTAAGCAAGCATGCATTTAGATGTGTCTCTCGCTCTCTCTCTCTCTATGCATGTCTCATTCGCTTACGAAATTAAAAATTTTCAGAAATTTTGAGTCGAAAAATTGCTTCTGGTATCAGGAGAGCATCTGACCCGAGGAGGTGTGCTGAAATTTTTGGCGGGAAAACACCCTGAGTGTATGTCTAAGCAAGCATGCATTTAGATGTGTCTCTCGCTCTCTTTCTCTCTATGCATGTCTCATTCGCTTACGAAATTAAGAAATTTCTGAAATTTCAAGTCGAAAAATTGCTCCTGGTATCAGGAGAACATCTGACCCGAGGAGGTGTGCTGAAATTTTTGGCGGGAAAACACCCTGAGTGTATGTCTAAGCAAGCATGCATTTAGATGTGTCTCTCGCTCTCTTTCTCTCTATGCATGTCTCATTCGCTTACGAAATTAAGAAATTTCTGAAATTTTAAGTCGAAAAATTGCTCCTGGTATCAGGAGAACATCTGACCCGAGGAGGTGTGCTGAAATTTTTGGCGGGAAAACACCCTGAGTGTATGTCTAAGCAAGCATGCATTTAGATGTGTCTCTCGCTCTCTCTCTCTCTATGCATGTCTCATTCGCTTACGAAATTAAAAATTTTCAGAAATTTTGAGTCGAAAAATTGCTTCTGGTATCAGGAGAGCATCTGACCCGAGGAGGTGTGCTGAAATTTTTGGCGGGAAAACACCCTGAGTGTATGTCTAAGCAAGCATGCATTTAGATGTGTCTCTCGCTCTCTTTCTCTCTATGCATGTCTCATTCGCTTACGAAATTAAGAAATTTCTGAAATTTCAAGTCGAAAAATTGCTCCTGGTATCAGGAGAACATCTGACCCGAGGAGGTGTGCTGAAATTTTTGGCGGGAAAACACCCTGAGTGTATGTCTAAGCAAGCATGCATTTAGATGTGTCTCTCGCTCTCTTTCTCTCTATGCATGTCTCATTCGCTTACGAAATTAAGAAATTTCTGAAATTTCAAGTCGAAAAATTGCTCCTGGTATCAGGAGAACATCTGACCCGAGGAGGTGTGCTGAAATTTTTGGCGGGAAAACACCCTGAGTGTATGTCTAAGCAAGCATGCATTTAGATGTGTCTCTCGCTCTCTCTCTCTCTATGCATGTCTCATTCGCTTACGAAATTAAAAATTTTCAGAAATTTTGAGTCGAAAAATTGCTTCTGGTATCAGGAGAGCATCTGACCCGAGGAGGTGTGCTGAAATTTTTGGCGGGAAAACACCCTGAGTGTATGTCTAAGCAAGCATGCATTTAGATGTGTCTCTCGCTCTCTTTCTCTCTATGCATGTCTCATTCGCTTACGAAATTAAGAAATTTCTGAAATTTCAAGTCGAAAAATTGCTCCTGGTATCAGGAGAACATCTGACCCGAGGAGGTGTGCTGAAATTTTTGGCGGGAAAACACCCTGAGTGTATGTCTAAGCAAGCATGCATTTAGATGTGTCTCTCGCTCTCTTTCTCTCTATGCATGTCTCATTCGCTTACGAAATTAAGAAATTTCTGAAATTTCAAGTCGAAAAATTGCTCCTGGTATCAGGAGAACATCTGACCCGAGGAGGTGTGCTGAAATTTTTGGCGGGAAAACACCCTGAGTGTATGTCTAAGCAAGCATGCATTTAGATGTGTCTCTCGCTCTCTTTCTCTCTATGCATGTCTCATTCGCTTACGAAATTAAGAAATTTCTGAAATTTTAAGTCGAAAAATTGCTCCTGGTATCAGGAGAACATCTGACCCGAGGAGGTGTGCTGAAATTTTTGGCGGGAAAACACCCTGAGTGTATGTCTAAGCAAGCATGCATTTAGATGTGTCTCTCGCTCTCTCTCTCTCTATGCATGTCTCATTCGCTTACGAAATTAAAAATTTTCAGAAATTTTGAGTCGAAAAATTGCTTCTGGTATCAGGAGAGCATCTGACCCGAGGAGGTGTGCTGAAATTTTTGGCGGGAAAACACCCTGAGTGTATGTCTAAGCAAGCATGCATTTAGATGTGTCTCTCGCTCTCTTTCTCTCTATGCATGTCTCATTCGCTTACGAAATTAAGAAATTTCTGAAATTTCAAGTCGAAAAATTGCTCCTGGTATCAGGAGAACATCTGACCCGAGGAGGTGTGCTGAAATTTTTGGCGGGAAAACACCCTGAGTGTATGTCTAAGCAAGCATGCATTTAGATGTGTCTCTCGCTCTCTTTCTCTCTATGCATGTCTCATTCGCTTACGAAATTAAGAAATTTCTGAAATTTCAAGTCGAAAAATTGCTCCTGGTATCAGGAGAACATCTGACCCGAGGAGGTGTGCTGAAATTTTTGGCGGGAAAACACCCTGAGTGTATGTCTAAGCAAGCATGCATTTAGATGTGTCTCTCGCTCTCTTTCTCTCTATGCATGTCTCATTCGCTTACGAAATTAAGAAATTTCTGAAATTTTAAGTCGAAAAATTGCTCCTGGTATCAGGAGAACATCTGACCCGAGGAGGTGTGCTGAAATTTTTGGCGGGAAAACACCCTGAGTGTATGTCTAAGCAAGCATGCATTTAGATGTGTCTCTCGCTCTCTTTCTCTCTATGCATGTCTCATTCGCTTATGATATATATAGAATTTTTGAAATTTTGATCAGAAAAATTGCTCCTGGTATCAGGAGAACATCTGACCCGAGGAGGTGTGCTGAAATTTTTGGCGGGAAAACACCCTGAGTGTATGTCTAAGCAAGCATGCATTTAGATGTGTCTCTCGCTCTCTCTCTCTCTATGCATGTCTCATTCGCTTACGAAATTAAAAATTTTCAGAAATTTTGAGTCGAAAAATTGCTTCTGGTATCAGGAGAGCATCTGACCCGAGGAGGTGTGCTGAAATTTTTGGCGGGAAAACACCCTGAGTGTATGTCTAAGCAAGCATGCATTTAGATGTGTCTCTCGCTCTCTTTCTCTCTATGCATGTCTCATTCGCTTACGAAATTAAGAAATTTCTGAAATTTCAAGTCGAAAAATTGCTTCTGGTATCAGGAGAACATCTGACCCGAGGAGGTGTGCTGAAATTTTTGGCGGGAAAACACCCTGAGTGTATGTCTAAGCAAGCATGCATTTAGATGTGTCTCTCGCTCTCTTTCTCTCTATGCATGTCTCATTCGCTTACGAAATTAAGAAATTTCTGAAATTTTAAGTCGAAAAATTGCTCCTGGTATCAGGAGAACATCTGACCCGAGGAGGTGTGCTGAAATTTTTGGCGGGAAAACACCCTGAGTGTATGTCTAAGCAAGCATGCATTTAGATGTGTCTCTCGCTCTCTTTCTCTCTATGCATGTCTCATTCGCTTACGAAATTAAGAAATTTCTGAAATTTCAAGTCGAAAAATTGCTCCTGGTATCAGGAGAACATCTGACCCGAGGAGGTGTGCTGAAATTTTTGGCGGGAAAACACCCTGAGTGTATGTCTAAGCAAGCATGCATTTAGATGTGTCTCTCGCTCTCTTTCTCTCTATGCATGTCTCATTCGCTTACGAAATTAAGAAATTTCTGAAATTTCAAGTCGAAAAATTGCTCCTGGTATCAGGAGAACATCTGACCCGAGGAGGTGTGCTGAAATTTTTGGCGGGAAAACACCCTGAGTGTATGTCTAAGCAAGCATGCATTTAGATGTGTCTCTCGCTCTCTCTCTCTCTATGCATGTCTCATTCGCTTACGAAATTAAAAATTTTCAGAAATTTTGAGTCGAAAAATTGCTTCTGGTATCAGGAGAGCATCTGACCCGAGGAGGTGTGCTGAAATTTTTGGCGGGAAAACACCCTGAGTGTATGTCTAAGCAAGCATGCATTTAGATGTGTCTCTCGCTCTCTTTCTCTCTATGCATGTCTCATTCGCTTACGAAATTAAGAAATTTCTGAAATTTCAAGTCGAAAAATTGCTCCTGGTATCAGGAGAACATCTGACCCGAGGAGGTGTGCTGAAATTTTTGGCGGGAAAACACCCTGAGTGTATGTCTAAGCAAGCATGCATTTAGATGTGTCTCTCGCTCTCTTTCTCTCTATGCATGTCTCATTCGCTTACGAAATTAAGAAATTTCTGAAATTTTAAGTCGAAAAATTGCTCCTGGTATCAGGAGAACATCTGACCCGAGGAGGTGTGCTGAAATTTTTGGCGGGAAAACACCCTGAGTGTATGTCTAAGCAAGCATGCATTTAGATGTGTCTCTCGCTCTCTTTCTCTCTATGCATGTCTCATTCGCTTACGAAATTAAGAAATTTCTGAAATTTTAAGTCGAAAAATTGCTCCTGGTATCAGGAGAACATCTGACCCGAGGAGGTGTGCTGAAATTTTTGGCGGGAAAACACCCTGAGTGTATGTCTAAGCAAGCATGCATTTAGATGTGTCTCTCGCTCTCTCTCTCTCTATGCATGTCTCATTCGCTTACGAAATTAAAAATTTTCAGAAATTTTGAGTCGAAAAATTGCTTCTGGTATCAGGAGAGCATCTGACCCGAGGAGGTGTGCTGAAATTTTTGGCGGGAAAACACCCTGAGTGTATGTCTAAGCAAGCATGCATTTAGATGTGTCTCTCGCTCTCTTTCTCTCTATGCATGTCTCATTCGCTTACGAAATTAAGAAATTTCTGAAATTTCAAGTCGAAAAATTGCTCCTGGTATCAGGAGAACATCTGACCCGAGGAGGTGTGCTGAAATTTTTGGCGGGAAAACACCCTGAGTGTATGTCTAAGCAAGCATGCATTTAGATGTGTCTCTCGCTCTCTTTCTCTCTATGCATGTCTCATTCGCTTACGAAATTAAGAAATTTCTGAAATTTCAAGTCGAAAAATTGCTCCTGGTATCAGGAGAACATCTGACCCGAGGAGGTGTGCTGAAATTTTTGGCGGGAAAACACCCTGAGTGTATGTCTAAGCAAGCATGCATTTAGATGTGTCTCTCGCTCTCTTTCTCTCTATGCATGTCTCATTCGCTTACGAAATTAAGAAATTTCTGAAATTTTAAGTCGAAAAATTGCTCCTGGTATCAGGAGAACATCTGACCCGAGGAGGTGTGCTGAAATTTTTGGCGGGAAAACACCCTGAGTGTATGTCTAAGCAAGCATGCATTTAGATGTGTCTCTCGCTCTCTTTCTCTCTATGCATGTCTCATTCGCTTATGATATATATAGAATTTTTGAAATTTTGATCAGAAAAATTGCTCCTGGTATCAGGAGAACATCTGACCCGAGGAGGTGTGCTGAAATTTTTGGCGGGAAAACACCCTGAGTGTATGTCTAAGCAAGCATGCATTTAGATGTGTCTCTCGCTCTCTCTCTCTCTATGCATGTCTCATTCGCTTACGAAATTAAAAATTTTCAGAAATTTTGAGTCGAAAAATTGCTTCTGGTATCAGGAGAGCATCTGACCCGAGGAGGTGTGCTGAAATTTTTGGCGGGAAAACACCCTGAGTGTATGTCTAAGCAAGCATGCATTTAGATGTGTCTCTCGCTCTCTTTCTCTCTATGCATGTCTCATTCGCTTATGATATATATAGAATTTTTGAAATTTTGATCAGAAAAATTGCTCCTGGTATCAGGAGAACATCTGACCCGAGGAGGTGTGCTGAAATTTTTGGCGGGAAAACACCCTGAGTGTATGTCTAAGCAAGCATGCATTTAGATGTGTCTCTCGCTCTCTCTCTCTCTATGCATGTCTCATTCGCTTACGAAATTAAAAATTTTCAGAAATTTTGAGTCGAAAAATTGCTTCTGGTATCAGGAGAGCATCTGACCCGAGGAGGTGTGCTGAAATTTTTGGCGGGAAAACACCCTGAGTGTATGTCTAAGCAAGCATGCATTTAGATGTGTCTCTCGCTCTCTTTCTCTCTATGCATGTCTCATTCGCTTACGAAATTAAGAAATTTCTGAAATTTCAAGTCGAAAAATTGCTTCTGGTATCAGGAGAACATCTGACCCGAGGAGGTGTGCTGAAATTTTTGGCGGGAAAACACCCTGAGTGTATGTCTAAGCAAGCATGCATTTAGATGTGTCTCTCGCTCTCTTTCTCTCTATGCATGTCTCATTCGCTTACGAAATTAAGAAATTTCTGAAATTTTAAGTCGAAAAATTGCTCCTGGTATCAGGAGAACATCTGACCCGAGGAGGTGTGCTGAAATTTTTGGCGGGAAAACACCCTGAGTGTATGTCTAAGCAAGCATGCATTTAGATGTGTCTCTCGCTCTCTTTCTCTCTATGCATGTCTCATTCGCTTATGATATATATAGAATTTTTGAAATTTTGATTAGAAAAATTGCTCCTGGTATCAGGAGAACATCTGACCCGAGGAGGTGTGCTGAAATTTTTGGCGGGAAAACACCCTGAGTGTATGTCTAAGCAAGCATGCAGTCGTATAGATGAGTCTCTCTGCGTATCTCTCTGCATGTCTCGTTCGCATACGAAATAAGGAATTTCTGAAATTTTTAGTCGAAAAATTGCTCCTGGTATCAAGGAGAACATTCTATCCGAGGTCTCCTAAAAGTATCGGCAGGAAAGTTGTTCGTGCCAGTACATGTCGATTATTAGTCTTATAAATATGACTAAAAACCGTCTTTATAGTGCTTTTGCAATTTATTTTCCTAGGAACAAATGGCCGGCCCATAACGCAAATTTCACAGACAACTTGGTGAATCGGATGGATGATTTGTGAATTTTTTTCATCAAAATCAAAACGTCTCGAAGATCTAAAAACATCATCTTACTTGTTGATACCATATCGAAGCTATTCTACGACACATGTGTAAAGAAATCCACGAAGCTCATTTACCTTTCGTTTATAAATATAATATGTGAATATAATAAACACGGTATGAGGATGGACCTCAAGACGCGTTCTATTTTTAACACCAGTAGGTCTTTTCAAAATTCAGGTACATTATATAATACTCAATCTCCAAGTGCCCGGCTAGCTCAGTCGGTAGAGCATGAGACTCTTAATCTCAGGGTCGTGGGTTCGAGCCCCACGTTGGGCGATCTTTTTGTCAACTTTCAATGTTACTTTTTTCATACCTTTAATCATTCTAAGAACTAATAAAGTATATTTTGTTCAATTTAGTTGACAGCACTATTCATCGATAGAGGAATAACTGATTTCACTTACTCAGTATCCCTATTCACTGCACCACACCTTTTGCTGAAGTTCGAAGCTCGCCCCTCGCTGCTGATGATACTGCATTTTCTGAAATCTACTGAATTTGCATTTCTATCGAGGTGTGCTGCAGTTGCGATTTTTGTACGCGGATATAATTCCTTTACGTGCTTTACTGAAATGCGGGCAAGATTCCGCCAACCAAGAAACGTTGTTAAAAGTTACATACATACATACGTTGCTTTTTCACGCCAAAAATTTCAGCACATATCCATGGCCCAGATGTTCTGAATAGCAAGAATGAGACTAACGTCTGCTACATCACTACCTATGCCGTATTATACCTATGCAATTTTCAACGCATTCACCTAGCGCCTAATATTTAATACCTAATAAAATAAAGTATCGCAAGGAGAGAAAAGCGGAAAATAACGAAGCAATCAGTATATTGGTGTATTTGGGAATTTATTGCTGCAGCATTAATACAGTATTACTCATTGTCGAAATTATGTATGTATGTATACATTCGTAATTGTTCTGTAAGAATAAATACGTGGGTACTACCGTAACTGAGCAAGACTCTTTATTTGCTTCCTAGAGTACAAATGACATACCATACAATAAAGACCATAATCATATTACTATACAACCTGATATGACTAATTTTACAGATATTGCAGAGTTCAATATAGCTTCAATCGTTCGTACGCAAATGTTTGGACTCACGAATTCACGAACCACTTTTACCGCGAACATCTGTACGCCTCATTATATGCAATCAAGTTACAATTACAAGAATGACGCGCGGGTTGCATATTACGAAGTGCACAGGCGTTTTCGGCGAAAAATAAGCATTTCGCGATCTGCCTTCTCTTTCTTTCCTTATCGCGTTTATTCTGCTGGCTCACCTACTCTATCTATAATATCTCTTAGGAGCATTGACATCCATGGATTAATTTCGAACCACAATCTTATGAAAATAAAAATTTGAAAAAGACTTGGAAAAAAACTCAACTGATTAAGGCAATGGTACTCAGTGAGACTTTTTATTATTTATTTCGACACGAAAAATCAGAGTGGATGTTTACATGATTCAAAGGATGATATAAAATCTACAAAAAGTTGATATTACACTGCTTCACGATTTTGTCGAAAATCTATGGTTTTTCAATACAAAATAAAGAACAGAACTTTCTTATTTAAAAGGAGTGCTCGTAATATGTAAAACTCACATGCTTGTTTTCTCGTCATCAATGTCTCTAAACTTTTGCTGAGATTCGATAAGAGCTTCATAAGCAACGTTTCAGCAGTGTATAGTGATCATGATCTATACAGAGATCAGTGATCTATAATACCCTTTGATCTATACGAGTATGAAAATTATGGGATACTGCGGAAATGACGTATAGGATACGCCAATATACCCAGTCGATAAGTGATAAGAAAGCTACGTACTTTCTACTCAATCATAGTGTGAACATTTTTTGAAAAACTGACAAATACTCTCATCTGGTATACAGTTAAATGGTATTTAATATTTTATATCATAAATATTATAACACACGTTTACTTACGCGCGTCGTGTATAACATAACCTAACCTAGCCTAACCTAAATTACAATTTTCATTCATTGGTAGATGAAAGGTGGAATCAGCTGTTGACAAACAGAAACTAACCTAAATCTTATTTTAAATATGAGTTTAGAAGAATTTAAGAAAGAAGTAGTTAACAGAAATTGTAGACGAAAAGGAACAATTATACGCAGTAAAGAACGGGAAGTGATAAAATCTATAATTGAATTTTGCGACCAAGAAGCTAAGCAAAAATCTCTCCTAGTTCCTTTACGTCAGGCTACTAAAAGGGCAGCTAAGTATGCCAAAGTTTCTGAAAGAACAGTTAAACGCATAAGGGAAGAGAATAAATTAGGGGTAGATTTTGGGGATGTTGATAATTCCTCACCTGCAAGATGGGTAAGAATTGAGCAACGTCGATAACTGTGCATCTATGCCATGATATGAAACAAAAAAAAAAAAAAATACAACACCTCAAAGACATTTCATCTTCTCCCCAATTTCTTCCTTCATCAATTTTCTATTAAAATCTTTAGAAAATAAAACTAAATCCATTAACAATCTGTTGACATAAATTGACTGATGCGAAAGATTATTTGGTAGATCATTGATATCAATTCCAAAAAGTTCTTCATAGATTTCATACCCTAGCAAATCTTCCAGCATTAGTTTACAGTCTGTTCCATGTTACAAAATATTCGAAAACTTCTTTCTTTGCATTAACGAATTAGAATTTTCCAAATATTATTTCAGTCTTAGTTTGACCGAATGTTTTAGACCTTTGACAATCAATAAGTCTTTACAAATGTGAGCATGTTTGTTATATGATCAATAAAGCTTTGCCAAATACTTTTCCCGAGGCAATTTATCACGAGAATTATTCTTTTAATCTTGAATAAGCAATAAGAACATATCTTATCAGATTACCTACGATATGTTTAGATAAAGAGATTATATAACATTGAGCAAAAGATTTTTGTACTCACAATAATTGATAGCACTTGGTTTTGTAATTTTCAGAGTAGAGGAACAAGAACAACGATGAAGTTTGCTACCAATCTATCCTTTATGTTCGGGGAAAGCCCAACTATCACAGAAAGATATTTATTGGCAAAACAAGCTGGGTTTAAGGCTGTTGAAAGTGGATTTCCGCTTGGAATTTCTGTACAAGAAGTCGCAGATGCTAAAAGTAAAGCTGGCGTTAAGCAGGTTCTCATCAACATATTCACTGGTACGTTTAAAACGATAAATATCATTTTTGTATCTCAATCTGTGAAAGTAATATAAATCTATAAGATATTTGTCTAAAGGTTCTGTCGTTCCTATTCTAACATCAAAATTGCGTATCTCTGTATGTATAATGTTTGGCTGTTTATCAACAGGTGATGTGGCCAAAGGGGAACTGGGCTTTGCTGCTATACCTGGAAAAGAAGACGAATTTCGGAAGAGCGTGGATCTCACTATAGAATACGCAAAAGCTCTCGACTGTAAAAAGTAAACATCAGTTTCAGATTGGTTGAAATATTATCACAGATTCCAAATTTTTATATAAAAAAAAACAACAACAAAAAACAGTTGTATTTCACTGAATAGATATGTTGTTATAAAAGTTAAAGTTATAATTGAAGCTGATTTCAAAATGGACCAGAGTATTATTTTCAAATATATTAGGATTTCTAACTGCAATACTTTCCCTTTTCAGGATCCATGTAATGTCTGGTAAAGTAGAATCGCCTACTGAAATAAATGATTCAACTTACGAGAATAATTTGAGATTTGCTGTTGACAAGTTTGCAGCTGAGGATATCGTTGCTCTTATTGAACCTATAAATAGTACAACAATGCCAAACTATTACTTGAATAATTTCGACAAAGGTATGAGCAAAGTTTATTCCAGGAATTTAAATCTTTGATATAGTATCTTGCGATTTTACTGTTATTTATTCATTCCATATTACAGGTTTGGAAATAGTGAAGAAAATAAACAGCCCACATTTGAAACTTCTACTGGATCTCTTCCATTTACAATATGCACGTGGTAACATCACCCGTATGATCAAAGATAATCTTCCATACATCGGTAGGCAATTTATTGAACTTATAAAGTTAATGTTATCTGTGCGGCTTTGGTTTCTTAATTTTGATACACTCACGTTTATAATCTTACAGGCCATGTGCAAATTGCGCAAATACCGGACAGACATGAACCAGATACTGCTGGCGAACTAGATTATAGGTATATATTTTCACTTTTGGAGAAAGAAGGATATAATGACTACATTGGTCTAGAGTATAAACCGAAAGCTGGATCTGTAGAGGGTTTAAAATGGATCAAGAACTTCGGTTACGCTTTGTGAATTATACAATGCAAAAAGTAAATGTAAATATTGGGGAAAATATTATGTCAAAATTATGTATGTCTTAATATACACAATTTATGTATAATAATCTTTAATTTCAAATAAATCAGTTGTTATTTATATAAATCTATACGAAACTCAGTTAATTTGATAACTTGGCACACCTTTCTTAGAGGTAGTATCAGCTGTTTGCTGTACAAAACATTTTGATATTCGATTCAATAGAATGCATTTGAGATTTAATAGTAGAGTCTAATTTTATTAAATTTCATTGAATAAAAAATTGTAAGTCTGTTATATTTGAAACTTGAAAATGCAATGATTTATTTGTGAATTTATACATATACATATATACCTATGTATAACGTTATTGTTCTGTGAAATTATAAAATTCAATACTAAAATACTTAACAAATTAAATACAACTAATAAAAAAAATCATGTGCAAATTTAATACCATACATACATACATAAACGGAAAGATACTTAGAAAAAATCAATTAATGAAAATACTCAAACTCAGAGCACAAATGTTTTTCCCTTCAGACGGTTTAGAATAAATCTAATCTACTCATAAATTTTTTCTGGGGTCAAATGGCTTTGTAAAATATTGACCTGAAAAAAAAAGTAATGAAATTTTAATTGAATAATTATCGAGCCCGACTGAGCTCATAAAACTTTTTCTTTCAAGTTTGCGCAACAGTCCACACATAATATAGAGAATACAAAATCTCAATACTTCTAAATACTTTTGTATTCTTATGATTCAAAAAGTAATCGATTGAGTATTTTGTCAAAAATGTTGGACTACTTTTGATATAAGACATTATAAGAAAACTATTGGTACATGATATAGCGACTAGTTTACTAATCAGTATAAACATTAGCATGAAAATTTGATGAATGTCTTGTGATGCTAATAATCATTGAAAACACAGCTTTTTCCAACTTTTTTGTAACAGACTATTGCAGCTTGATAATAACTGCGCATAGTTGTTCAATTATATTTTTCCATAAGGGTCATCACCAAAATTACTTTTTCAACCTCAATGAAGAAACAAGCATATATCTTATCTTATTAGCTACCATACGCTTGAATACGGTAATCACATAAATTAAGCGAGTAGTTTTTTGTGTAACGATCATCACTAGGATTACTTTTTTTCAAATCTTTTTTGAGCAATGAGCATAAATCTTATCTTATTGCCTACGATACATTTTTATGAGGGACTTACATAAGATTGAGAGAAATATCTCTGTGTCCCCATGAACTGGCATCACTTTCTTTCCGGATTCACTGAGTAGAGGTTCCACGCTCACAATGAAGTTTGTCAGCAGCATATCCTTCATGTTTGAGGAAAGCTCAGTCCTCACAGAAAGATACTTTTTGGCAAAGAAGGCTGGTTTCAAGGGTGTTGAAAGTGGATTCCCAATAGGATTTTCGTTACAAGAAGTTGCAGATGCTAGGAGGAAAGCAGGTATCAAGCAGGTCCTCATCAACCAATTCACTGGTACGTTAGGTAACTGAAGTTACGATTGAAAGGTTCCGTTCATTTTCTATTGCATGCAAGTAGATCGTAATTATATGTGTTTGTATTTACAACAATGAGCTGTTTTAGGTGATACAGCTAAGTGGGAAATGGGATGTGCTGCAATTCCTGGAAGAGAAGATGAGTTTGAAGAAAGGCTCGACCTCACTATCGAATATGCAAAAGCTCTTGACTGTAAAATGTGAGTATTTTTACGTCAGATAAGATATACTTCTATAGCACATTCAAATTATTGTATAAAATAACATTGCAATGATGATACACTCAAATCTATAACTTTCTAAACCATGAGGATTAAATGATTAGTTCATATTGTGAATAAATGTTGCAAGTTCAAAAGACTAGAATATTGTTGGGAAAAATTATAATCTACTAGAATATCATGTCCTTTTTTAGAATTCATATAATGACCGGTATAGTAGTATCACCGACAGCAATTAACGAATCAACTTTAGAGAGTAATTTGCGACTTGCTGTTGAGAAGTTACAAGCTGAGGACATTCTTGGTGTTATAGAACCGATGAATAGCATAACAGTGCCAAACTATTACTTGAATAATTTTGAAAAAGGTATGAATAAATGCTTATGCACGTTATTTATGTTTCTTTACAACAGATCTTAATTTTCTGATTACGTTTTGAGTCTGTCTATTCTTCTTTACCATTTTACAATTTCATCAAAAATTCTACCTTTATCGTTTAGTGAATTTAGAATGCAATTAATTTGTCATTATTTATTACTTAATATAGGGTTCGAAATTGTGAAGAAAATAAATAGCCCTTATTTGAAATTGATGCTAGATCTGTATCATGTACAACTCGAACGTGGCAACATTACGAATATGATCAAAGAAAATCTTCCATATATCGGTGAGCTATGATCGATGATACTGATGTTAGGTAGTAATATTATTACAATGGTGCTTATATTTACTTATTTTTTCGAACACTTTCTATTGTGATTCTACAGGCTTTGTACAAATAGCACAAGCACCAGACAGACACGAACCAGACACCGCTGGTGAAATCGATTATAGATATGTTTTGGCACTCTTCGAGAATGGAGGATATGATGGCTATATTAGTTTAGAATACCACCCAAAAGCTGGTTCAGCAGAAGGATTGAAATGGATCAAGAACTTCGGATACTCTTTATAAATGGTAAACAGCAAAACGTAAAAGTAAATGTAATCATTGTTGAAATATTTGAAAATTGTATGTTATAATATGTACATAATATGTAATTCTTTTAATTCTAATTCATTAACTGTGGATATTATGATTTAAATCTTGAAACTGCAATGAATTGTTTGCAAATTTATATACAACATATACACCAGTACTGCAGTCTGTAAAATTATTGTAAAATTCATGAGAATAAGTGCTGAACTAATTAAATAATACTAATACAAAAATTAAAAAAAAAAATAATAATAAATATGTGCAGATTTATTACCATACCATATTATTCTTGTAATTTTTATTAGCTGTAACAATATAGACGCAACATATTATTTACAATACATAAAATTATACAAAATTCTATTGCCACTGCATTATGTGTACTGTGCAAAGTTTAAAAAAAATTATGCTGCAATCAGCTCTTAAATTCTTCAAAAATTACATTTATTGCATTTCATATCTAAACATTACATGAGAGAACTGATATCGAAGCAAGAAAAACGACTTCTCAGTACTCACACTGCAATTTGTATTTCAGTAATACAAACATCGGACAGTATCAAATTTTTCCCGGTGTAGTTAGTCAGTTCTAGTAAAAATTATATTATGTAAGCCCTTACACTTGCTAAGGACAAATCATAGACGCAAACCACAATGCCTGATACTGAAAAAATAAAAACTTATTCAGATATGAGAAATGTAAATTAACAATTCGATAAAGTGTAGGCAAGTACGTTTCAACGCTTTGGCGTTTCTAAATCTTCTAAAGCACTCACGATATTATCCTCCAATACAGCGTGAGCAATTTTCATCCCTGATGTTCAATATCCTTCGAAATTCAATTTACTTAGCTCATTACTCGATTCTTCAATTTTTTTCCTTCTAGTACTTGAATATTTTTTAGACCAATAATAGCTGCACATATTTCATCACATACTACATATTACTGGATCATCGAGTGATTGATTTGACATGAGTGAAAATGGCTCGAGTAACACAAGACGCCCAGTTATTGCCAATAATAAGACAACCCACCTACACAGATTGATCTGATTATTAAATTTGAAAATTGAAAACCCGTCATTGTTGGCAGCACAATAAAAGGAGTTCAATCATAAATCATAAATCGAAAAATTCTAAAATTATTATTAGGCTTACATTATACAGATTATAGAAACAAGTTAAAGTCTCCCAATCATAACTTTTTAGGTTACGCTGGGTTTCCAGTGATTCACTGCACAGTAATTATAAGGTTTACGCCAACAGATCTTTTTTTTTTTTTTTTGTTAGGTACTAAGACAGATGAAGAAATTCAAAGATGCAGCTCAACCTTTAATTTGCTTAAGCTAAGTATTGTCTATCCCTAACAACATATTACACCATACATCATAGCCATTCTATACCACCACTAATGAAAACATTAAGTACATATTGCATTCGAAGATCGTATGTATTTTCTGAGTGTCGATTCAAACACGTATTAAGAATCTTTCAATTTGTCAATTAGTTATTTGATTTTTGACTAATTCAAGTGTCACTGTGGAAAGTTGAAAAAGCACCTAGTAATCTTTCTCAATAATTCACCAAGTCTGTATTTTGTATGACGATTTAGTGTTGGTCAGAAATCAACCGATAGAGAAACATGTTTATAATATTCAATGTTATCATTAAATAAAAAGGCCGAACAATGTAATTATGAGTTAAATAATGCAATAGAAAGTGGCATAAGATGGTAGTGTGCAAATCCCATGATTTCAATATTCAAGTACTATATTAAGTATCAAAATAACGATATTGTCTCTGTCTGTGTTAGTGTATATGTATGTAACTATTATAAGGTAATATCTATTGCAAAAAAACGTGCGAAAATTTTACCTATACGACTAATTCAATGTTAAAAATACGTAATACAAGTATACCTATACACAGTGTAGTACTCGAAATAATAAAAAACTTAACTTCAGTAGCATACTAAATAGTGTTAAAAGTATAAATAATAATCACGTTACATAGTATATCTGTTTAATCTTGAAAAAAAGAAAAAAAAATTACTTCTCCACGCAGACAAGACTCAATACCATTGAACAGATCAAAAGTAAATGAAAGTCTCTCCACATAGTGTGTCACTTATAATGTATTTATATTGTCAGTATTATTTGTTCAATCGGCTACAATTATGACTGGGCCAAATACATGGCCAGATATTGTAACTATATGTTAATGTGTTGTATTTCAAAACACTGTTCAACTTGCAGCTATGATAGCGCTTTTTAACAATAAATTTTTTTGTTTTTTTCAACAGCCTTTTATCTTTAAAGCTTATCGAGTTATAATAGCTAATATAATATACCTATACACGTCAAATTAACAGTTTAAAACTTCTAGCTTCGTTCTATTAGGTACAATCAATGTTATTGCAAATGTTCCATTTGATTGAATTGCTACAGTTACCTATTCTGTTACCAAAAAATAATAAGAGTCACAGCTCACGAATGATAAGTGTGCAAGTTACTACTAAATTATATGAGCGAGAAATGTTTCGAAGAAGAAGAAGAATAGTGGTAAAAACTTAAAAGAAAATCATCTTATCTTAATCATAATACAGCTGGACGTATGTATGTACATTACCGAGATATGGTATCACAAAATGGATTAAATGTCGTTTTGTCAATTACAGTCTGAACTTTACTGATATGTATTCAAACCGTCCAAGTTATGATTAACGATATTGTATGTCATACCCTACTGCTGTGATTAACAAAATTTTTCGAATCTCGCATGAAATTGGTTTTACTTTACAGTAATACATACATTATTATTGTTTGATTTGGTAAGACACAATAAGCTATTTTACATTGAGAATTTTTTTCAAAATATTCTTTGAACGCTCAATCCTGTGAAGTTTTTGAAATGAAATAACAAGAAGTCAAACTTGAGCTGTACTTCTTTACATACTCGTTTTAGAATGTCAGATGAATCGCAATAAATTAACACTTTGATACTGCGAACCACTAATTTAGCAGCCTTTGCTGAGCACCTCAATTAGTTGGAGATAATAGAATATAAATTGAAAGTAAGAGACTACATACAAAAATGACCAAAAACAATATTGTTCCAAATGGTATTACAGGATGGGCAACCAAAACGATTTGTTAATTTTCCCATTACCTTTTTCTGACTTTCGCTCAAACTAAGCTGCTGCATTAGTTTTACTATATAAGGTAATCTTATTTTACAAAGAATGTTATTTGAAAAATTTGTAATCAAAGTAAAAGTATTCAGATTAAGCTATAATAAGTAACAATATGCATTTAGTTACAATTTACCTGTTGCGTAGAAGCGATAATTGATACCATTTCAGTAACTAATAAGATGACAAAATTAGAGTATCTCTGCTCTCTTTATGATATATGACATCTTTTAGTCAACATGCCTTCCAAAGACGAAAACCATATATATATGCAAGCATTAGAAGCGAGAGATGGTTTACAGTTTGTTTGAAAAAATTGCATAATCCTCAAATTAATATTTCCTTTATGAAAATGTGACTCTTATTTATAAAAATTTACTAACGCGGTAACACTCGGAACACATAATCTTGTAAAGTAATAAAACAAAATAATATTTATACATGGAAATGAATAAAAACATTTGGTATTTCCATATAAAATATGCTGAATAAAGATATTCAGAAAAATAAATAGATAGAAAGATCTAATAATACATGTTACTTTCCTGGACTCATAGCCCAGACATTGTTTTATGCAGATGACGATATCTTTATTGCTAATTAGCACTTTTAGGAGATATTGAAGGTGAATAAATTAATTCTTAGTATAAATTGCAACCTGTTATCAAATAGACTTTATAAATCTCAACTTCAACAATAAAAATTAATTGCTTTGAACTAAATAATTGTCAAACCCTTCAGACCTCATAAGGCGTTCTTCTCTTGATAGATGTGAATATTCAGTAGAATCTCCACAGAATGTCACCCAAGATCTTTGACTAATTTTGTCTCATCCTTCAAAAGTTGGACTTATAAATTATGCAATTTCTTATTGAAATGTCATGATAGGGTTTTGTATTACTAAGTTATTTTTATAAAAGCGAAAGAAGAGCCAATATTATTCAGTAAAAATGTACTAGTCTGAAATGTCTCTGCACAAGTTACTGCGGTGTAAGCATAATTGTAAATAAATTTAGTCGGATGATAAAGCTGTATGATAGCGAACATACAAGATAGCTAATAAAAAGCTTCATCCAGGAAACTTAGATCAAGTTCTTTGTATATCACCAGCATGTTTGATCGATAGCCATGAATATTGTTCAATGCAAGCTATTTATTTTGTGCATGGTTCAATATGATTGAACTTCTCAATTGTTGGTAATTAACTACATGGATGCTGCAGAGTCCGTTCTCCTCATTTAATTTACGAGGGGTAATGAGGAAAGGTATGAGCCATTGTCAAACGGCTTTTCCAGCATCCACAAGTGGTTCACTCACATCACTCCCCGAGGTCCCTACGACAGCAGTGCTATAAAACATTCATATAAAATCATCAAATTAATATTTACTTGAAGTATCTCATCAGTAGTAGATGACGAAATTAGTTCCCAAAATCTACCCACAAACAATAATACTCAAGCTGTGCAATCCAATGCCATTTTTAGAATGTATATACAAAGGTATGTACTTAGACTGTTAAACATTTCATGCGATTTAGGAAGAAAATTGTAATCACTACATATTGTGTTTGATACCACAAAAAGATAAGTGTTCGATTACTTTAAATATCAGCAAACAGTAAAAATAAGAATTGTAATTAGTCGAACAGATTAAACTTACAATGTGAACATAAAATGAACAATGTTGTGATGTAGAATTAATATTCATACCTAACTACCGAGGTACATTATGCCATATCTACAAAAAAGATAAAAAAAAAAAACAAATCTGATTGTTATTCACAGTTCAAAGAAATAAAAATCGTTAGTTTAAATTTATTGTGTAAAGAGAACATTACCCAGTGCCCAGGGCCAGAATAGTGGCTTCTTCTACCAAACTCATTTCATCAAAGTTGTACCTATAGTCAATTGAACATTTTCTATTGGCATGTTTATTTTTTATTTATTCCATTGGAAATTGTCAATGAAGAGAGCAAAAATAATCAATTGTCAAGCACAGATGTTAGTAAAAGGACAAAACTCTGCAAGTGCCACAACAAATCCAAACTAAGATGCAGTCATTTTTTGACAGACGCAAGTCAGTATAAAATGTTCAATCGCAATTCCAAATTAGTTGATTAAGTTAAACCAGAACTAATTATCGCTCTCCTTTCATCTGAATTCTTGTTCATATGAATACAAAGTACTATTGTGTATAGAAATTCAAGTATATTACTCGTAAAATATATGGAAATGTCTAACTATTTACAACCTGCTCTTCTACTGTATGTAAATTATACCAAAAGTTTCATCCTCACATAAAACAACAATAAGAACCCAAAAAAATCTCAGCAAAATTTATTGCATTGAACATAATATAAATATATGTATTTTATATTTATATACATATACGTATATACATAAAAATTGATATTACTTAAACTATATGTATACAAATAATAAACTCAATTTTTTTACTACTCAACATATAACAAAGAAATAAGGAATGTCCTGCTTTATCACAATATTTTATGAAATTATAATTATAAATACCTACAGTCTTGATAAAGGTCGTGAACTTATTCATATAATTATTCATATAGTTATTTAATTTTAGATTAAAATAAAATTTTGCTCCGATTGTAAATCATCTTGCAATGTTTTTGTTCATGTTACTACTGCGTGCTCAGTTTTCTTAGCATCTGACCTTAAAATACAATACATATTTATTTAATGAGAACTTTCAAGACTGGTAGGGGGAATCCATTATAAAAAGCGTACAAAATGTAGTAATCAGAAATACGAGCAGTACTGCTTGACTAATACAACTAACTGACTATTTGAAGAAATACATTTATTTTGCGTTAAATAGAGCACATAGATTTAGCAAAGTATACTAAACAACATTATTATACAAATATTATTGAATGTGAACTGGCATTCGGTGTGAGAATGGCTCTTATGAATAAAGTCAAGCATATACTTTTGCTTAGCTTTGGTGAATTAAATTCTTCGCAAGTTATTACTGGATAAGAAATGCACGTCATGGCACATAAGACGAAAATATTCTATAAGCAAATGGGACATATTTTTCGTAAATTTTTTCTGGAAATTTTATATATTTTAATGAAGTTGAAGCATTTGCTACTCTTTAATCACAAGACCAATATCAAAGTTCATAGAGAGATATTTCAATCTGCCTGCACAATCTACACTTATATCGCCTATTGCTATTAGCATGTATAAACTTTAAACCGTATGCTGGTAACATTAGAGAACAATAAATTTACGTGACTTGAAAACAGCTAGAATTCCT
Organism: Macrophya alboannulata; assembly: GCA_949628255.1. Taxonomy (NCBI): domain Eukaryota; kingdom Metazoa; phylum Arthropoda; class Insecta; order Hymenoptera; family Tenthredinidae; genus Macrophya; species Macrophya alboannulata. Next base: position 15,805,781 of record OX451208.1, read on the forward strand.
TAATATAACTTTTGTCAAATTTCCTGAGATTGTGATGTATTGCTATGTATGTACAAGAACTAAACTGTTTTAACAATTACATTATCTTACTTAATTATATTAGTTATATGAATCTGTTCGGAACCTCTGTGATTAAAAAACTTCAGCACGCACCTTAAGACATTCAATGCGGCAAGTAAAACTAATTTCTCTGGTACAAAAAAAAAAAAAAAAAAACGTTGGTTAATGCAAATAATTGATTGATCTTTCAAAATTCTGTGCAATGCACCATACATAAAAAAATTTGTAACCATTTGTGACCTACAGGCACGTTATGCCGTGATGAGCGTGTTGAGAAATAGATTTTCAAGCTAAAGGCATATAATTTGTGGTCGATAAGTATTTGAAATTTACCACAAACATCCCTATAACGATATCTACATAAATTTAAATTACAAATTGAAGTGTGGTAAGCTATGAAAGTAGTAAAATTATCAAGGAGCGAAATCTACCATCAATGTTAATAACTTACCATGAATATGGCAAATACCGCGACAAGGTTGCACTATACTTTGTAATATAACGTTTCATTAATATAAAAATAATAATCGTTGGATACAATTACCATAATTCAGCTCATAATGATCAAAATTAGAAATATGTGTATCATGATGGGTCTGGATATTTCTTTTTTTCATCTTAAATCAAAGGAGTACACTATTTTCAACAAGTATGTACACCTATAAAAGAACTAAATACCATCACCAGAATAATGATACATATATTTTTCACATTCTGATCAAGATAAGCTTTCAACTAAATATAGGACAAATTTACTGATCTCATGCTTTCTTGAGATTGGAATATTTCGGTGACATTCAATATTCCGAAAAAACTATTGTTGGATTCTTTACTTCAACAGAACCATAACGTTACCAACAACACTCTAATCGGTCTAACTAAATTACCATGACTTTATACCATCTGAAAAATACCTGAACGAGAGCCAGAGAGTGGTGGGGAGTCAAGTTCTGCCTCATCCCCCCACCGTTGGGGTTCGCCCAGCAAAGTGCGAGTATCTTCATCGCATAGCCGCTCAGGAAAGGTAACCCCATCTCCAAAGCTGTAACCCACACCCACATTTCGAGGCCTGATATCACCCCAATTTCATCCATCATCTGGCATAACTAACGTTCTTGAAATCACATGATTGTAATGTCTCTACAAGAATATGAGCAAATACACTCGCTAGGTGTATATTACCCACAGAGTAGCAAAGAGAAGAACATTGTTTCACTAATGTTGTGCTCCTTATTTTTATATACAATTCCGGGGCACACAATCGTTAGAAATTCTGTGAATGCCATAGTTTTCATAAATACTCGAAGCAATGCAGGGATAGTGAAAAAATTTTTATAGAAAAACATTGCAATATCTTAAATAGATATTCTAAAGTTTAGTATGTATGGATTTCATTTGGCAGTATACAAATCCTTTATGTTCACAGATACTGAGGGACTATACTGACAACAGGGCCACCAAGCATTGAATTATTTAATTATTGTTTTCCACTTAATCCGCAAGAGACATTGTCCTCCTTTTTGATACTCTATGATATAACCCAAGAATTTCAGATTGTTTGCAGTTACGATATAAGAATATTAAATGCGAATCATTTTGTTTATCTCTTTGTAACGTTATATCTTCTTCAGTTTATAAAAAATTATTGATGCCAGATGAAAGTCTAATTATGTACTTAAGAACTCATTAAATCCTTACCACCGCTGCATGTTATACATTAAAACGCTAGGTCTGTACTTGTATGTTCGGTTTCTGGTATCGCTGTTGTCAAAATGTAACAGATGTCTAAATCTATCAAATCTATATTCAGTTAACGTATCCGCGTTGAATTGATCACTCTTGGTAAATGGTATAAATGAAACATGTGGGAGATTGCATCAACCAAAAATAATCCTTTAGACTAAAAACTTTAACTACTAATTGAACAGCCTTGGTATTTGATTATTCTTTCGTATGAAAAAAATGTCACCGTTACGCCAGCAACAAAAATTTTATGATTAGGTCCCTCAAAGAGCCAGATGCACAATACCTTTGAACATTGACACTCATGTACAACGTAGCTGAGAGACATTGAAAAATTGTGATTTACATCAGTCATGCATCTAGAATTTATTTTTCTTTTTTTTTAAATCTTGCTGACAAATTATGGGGCTAACTGAATTAAATTGCCATTCAGATATATCTATAAATATTTTTGAATTCTCCAGAATCATTCTTTTATTGTGTACCTATATGTTCGCTAAAAGGAGCAAGTTACTCTTATTGAAACTATGTTAAAATGATAACTTACAATGTATAGAGGGACTTCGTCTCACCAGCTTAAACATTTTTCGGTAACAAAATACGAGCTATCGCTTTTGAATTATTGTGTATATTACCTGAATTATTAAACGTGTTATATATAAAACGAAAAAAAAAACCATTATTGAAGTTTAAGATAAAAAAAATGTACATTTGAGCATTTCGTTACAAAATAGTGTTTCCCTATTTCAGATGTTTATCAACTCGCTGGTTAGATAAAAATTAGGAGGATATCTTTCACCTTATCTATAATCCGTAGATTCATTTCACATCATTCAATTACTAATACCAAACATAAACAATGAAATAATTGTTGATAAAAAATACAGTGCAGCAAATAGTAAGACAACTAGAATAATATCCAAGCCAAATAAGCTAACATGCGATGACAGACCTTTTAACATTCTGATGACAAGTGAAAATCTATTCAATAGAATGGAACACTTTAACGCAGAAAATGATGTTTCGTGTTCTAGATATTGTCGACGATTGTTCAAAATTATATATCACATGACATGTATATATATAATTTTGCATAGAAATAGTTCACAACCGATTGCCAATGCACAAACATTTATGAAGAAGTAAGATTGCTATTTAAAAAATCTGCCACAAGACTACATAATTTTAAAAACTAAACAAACATGCATATACTAAAACATTTCACAACATACTACATCATTACTTTGGAACTTGGTGGATCTCCATTCTCACCAAAATTTTTGTTTGAAATACATTGCATTAGTTTGCAAGACTGTAGAATTACCATAATTATAATCATGTTGGTGCCCCAAATCATACGAATTTCATATTCATCAGTGGAATCATTACAAAGCAATGTTTCTATGAAATTAAAAACTTTTGAGATATCCAAGAGATTCTGAAACTAATTTGGATTTCCCACATTAAACAACTTTTAATATTCCGAATTATTCATGAGCACAGAAATGTAATGATAAAGCAATTAAAACACTGATAGGTAATCGTGTGAAAACCTATTCATATAATTCGTATCACAACCTTCAAAGAGTTGTAGTTTGAATTTCATTTTGGACAAAAACGGATAAATTTCCGGAGTAATCATTTAATTGCTGAGGCTCTCCGTCAAAGTTCCATAGTAATGGTTCCTGGGGATACGATGCGGGTAAACTATTATTCAATAGTGCTGACCTGTTCTGAGTACTGCCCATGGAGTTGTAAGTGTTAGAGCCACCCTGATGCTGCGATCGTACAGGGTAGATATTTCCATCCCCAAGACTGGAACACATCCGTTCCAACCCCCCCCCCCATTTTAAAATGAAAATCTTCTATTCTATTTAATCTCTAATTTAAAGTATTCACTGATGAGATACATTAATCCAATTCAATCACCAGTCACCATTACCATCAAAATATTAACTTTGACCAATTTTACAGCAAGAATAATACGATTTAAATGACCAAAGTGACATAAAAATTCTTTGACTCAATTTTATACGTTTTTTTAAAAAACGTTATCTTCGTAGATATATCTAGCAACTACAAATATAAAAAAACTTAGAAAATCATTACGTCGTGTACATAATACGACTCCTCACAATTATATAAGACTTTAATATATTCTTCTCATCTATGTGCATACATTAGCTACTGTCACACATATTTTGACTGGCTATACTTCAGTTATTTGTTTCATTCACTTGCCCTCACTTGAAACATAGAAATAACTAGATCTTTAGAAGGAAAAGAGGTAATATTTCTAAAATATTATTTCATTGCTAACATGAAAAATATTGATAAACTTAAAAGCTGTGACTACACCTGAATTCACACAACATACAATAGAAGCATACAACTATCAAAAAATTGTAACAGATATCTACAACATATTTTGAACAATAGGCAAAAGTTGCAGATATCTTTCAGAGCCGATAAAACATATAACTGTATCCAGTTTTAATAAATGTATGAACCCTGTTAAATTGATAGTTTGATCTATGTAATGCAAAGAAATTTATTTTATGGTCATACAACAATTTACTCGAGAAGTTAACTTGCATTGAGCAGCACTAAGAAAAAAAACATCTATTTCAATTGTTGACGAAAACCGCCACATTTTGGAATATGCGAACATTCAATGCTGTATAATCCATTGATAAGAATTGCAATGAAGTTATACATGGAATAAACCATATGCATTCCAGCACAGACGTTCTTCAAGCTATAATCTTTAGACAAATAGTTTAACTACATGCAGGGTTGAATGTTGTCTTAGGTATAATGTATAATGAATAAGTAGCATCAAGTTATTGTAGTATTAATAATTTCAAAAAATTCAGCACATACATCAATTCCATCAAGTATACGACTTCATATACATCAAATTGACCAGTGATAACTACTACACACCAAGGACTTAGACACGTGATTCCTGCTAATGATATCTGTTGAAATTACCTCGAGCACTGATGAATGATAATGAATACTCTCGCGTTAAAATAGCTTTCATAATCGTGACTTTTCATCATACCTCAAATGAATTCTAAAGCTAACTGTCTAAAGTTACAAATTAATGATTGAATATAAAATTTTCAGTTGATTCAATTTTGTGTAATATAATGGTTCTAATGAGAATAGCTTTGTAGCGTGGTATGACAAATTCTAAATAAAATTTTCATAGCTTTGAGAATGCCCAAATTGAGAACAAATCCTAAATTAATACGGTGATGTAGTCAATTCACTAACAGCTAAATTTGGTGATATTTTGATTACTTCAAACGTCTATTTTCTTACCCTTTCTTCTAATCATAGCGTATGGGTGTATATTTAATCTTAAGCCAACACCCATATGAGAAAAATTCTGCATAATTGGCTCAATTAAAAAAAATGTATCATTTCATCCATATTTATGTCATAACTAGTATTATATATATACACTAGTAGAATATTCATCTACTGCTGTTCAAATCTTCACAATTTATCAAAAAATATTACCAATTATTAAGTAACTTCAGTATGATACCAGCTGAAAATTACGGTAAGATACAGTTTCAAAGGTACTGATTCATTTCATGAAACACAGAATAACACACATGATGCTAATGCTAATGATGAGTAGATAATATATTTACTAAAGAGACAATCAAGATATATAAATTCAAAAACTCAATTATATTCTAAGGAATTGAAAATTGTATAATATGAACAATCTTTTGTTGTTAATATTTTATAATTATATTAATATATAATTATTAAATGATATTTGTCTTCTAAAGACGAGAATTTGAAAAGTAGAGATCATTTATAACTGAGTGAAAAGAAAAATGAAAACGGTTCCATCTATAATTGTATGTATACTAGAGAAAACAGAAAAATTAATATTACACTTAAATCTGATATTAATAAATTATCTACATATTGATTTCCCAATCTGTAAATAACCATTGTCATATTGTATGTTTTTTCGGCTAGAAGGCTTACGAGAAAGATATGTTCATCACTAGCACAAGTCATTTGTAGTATATTCTGTCACGATACAAGATATATGTAACAATATAATAGTGCTGAAATTCAATAAGTGCATGTGCAAATACTAATACATAAAGAAAAAAAGTTTTAAAAAATAGATAAACATCAAGCGAATTTGCATGGACAATTAAAATATGACATAAATATAGAGAAAAAAATGCGAAAGACAAATTATTCAAAATCATTTATGAGGCTAGGATAAGATTGCTGGATACAAATAAGTTTATATTGACATAATAAAAATGTTTGAAAATATGAAGTGACCTGAAGCTGAAGACTTATGGTCTATCATAAAAACTAAATCGCAACTTTACTTAACTTTTCCTGAGATATAGTTTTTGCAGCAAGCCAGATTATGAAATTCGAAAACTGTGAATAAGTAACGTGGTTGCTGAAGTAATTTATGAACTGAGTAATATTCTTTCTGTGAACAAGTTACATTGATATTCAGCATTCTTCTCTGCAGTAAATGCCTAGGCATGATTATGAATAACAAGTAATGGTAAGAAAAAAGGATAAAATGGAAGTATGTAAAAAAAATGTTTGATACTCACAGCTGAGTAAGTAAATTGGGCTTTTGCGGTTGTTTTTTTTTTTTTTTTGGAGTTGATGAAAACATGAATTGTATGTATCAATATTGGTATTGCGCAACTGGCTCAAAGACCATATTTTTTAAAATATTCAAACAACTTCTAATGTTAGAGAAGTTTCACTTAATGCAAGTTGAATAAATATCTATAAAGGCATTTGATTCTTTAAATAATATCGATTCAGAAGAAAAATGGATTATTTTTCATTTAGATTAAAACAGTTCATTATTTCTATTGAAATTTGCGGACTTGTATCAATTTTATTTCCAACTTATTCTACCTAACGAAATAATAATAAAGACAACAGCTTACCTAGTAAAAACAGGAAGAAACCACAGCCGGGAATTGTCGCCAAAAACTTCCTGGAAATTATTGTATCTCCCCAGACTGAAGCCATCTTTGTCTTTTCCAGTTCGGAACATAGGCGGTCTGAATGCTTCTGCAATATTAATAAACAACACGTCAGCACAGAAATGAAAAAACGTATTATAAAAAAAATACAACGAACTTTACCAAAGCAAAAAAAAAAAAAAACGGGTAATGTTAGTTGAAATACGTTTAATACTCGAAGACATTCAATACTTTATGATGTACCGAAAGAATTACTGCAAACTTTATTATGCAGAAAAGTGAACCACTATTAATCTTTCACAAAACTGGAAGTGAAATCACGTAATGTGACCAAGTACTTACCTAGTGTTGATCTGTTGTGGAGAATGAGGTAGCAGTGGTAGAAGAAAAGAGAGTTCAAGCTAACTGCAAACATTAGAGCAACAAAGAACAAGAAGAGTAGATGAAACCTTCCCATTCCATCCAATTCACCCTGTAAAATGATTTAAATATTTTAAAAGTGCACATAGATTAAAGTTGGAATAAAGTTTAACTGATCCTAAGTTACTATTACTCTGTAATACATATTCTTTTATACTATTATAGGTATACTAGAAGTGTGTTTACAGAGGCATAGACTACGTAACTACACGGCTCAACACTTATAAACTTGAGCATGATTTACAGGTCTTTGTACCAGTGTCGATTTTTTATGGACTTTATATGTACCTAATTTATTTCAAACAAACTGTCCTTATGCAAACAAAAAAATATATCGATCAGCTGCAAACGGTGCCAGTAATAAGGCTGGGTGTTAAAGAATATTTTTATGGGTAAATACATCAAAATTTTTTTTTTTTTAGATCGTGATAACGTCAAGAAAATTACTAACTCTAACCTTCCAAAATCGGATAAAATACTCCAAAGATGTGCCAGCAATGAACAAGCAGTAAAGAAGAGCGTAAGCCAGGAACAACATGAAAAACTTGTAATTGTGGAAGCCAACGCAGTTGTTCACCCACGGACAGTGATGGTCCATTTTAAGGACACATGTCCCGCACACGCTGCAATGATGAGCCCGGTCCGGTTTTATTAATTGACACTTCTCGCAGAAGCGAATTGCTGCAATCATATTATTTCGTATTTTTATTAACATGAAATTTAATATAAATCCCAAACTAGACTATTGTTTTTTTGTTTTTGTTTCTTTTTCTCAGTCTTGTTATGCTTGCGACTTTCATAAGGATTATCTGTGTACTCATAGTTTAGATTGATTGCAGAATAACATTTTGAAAAGTCTCCTTATAATTTACAAATTAATAGATTGTTATATACAAATAAATCCAAGGCATCAAAACCTTTACAACTTACCGCCTTTAATTGTACGATTAGTAATAGGAAGATCTTGAGCAAATTGCTCTAATATTTGCCTTTGTGCTTCCTCACTTTCAGCTTGCTGAAGTTTTTCCATTTCCACAGGTGGTATTCTAAACTATGGTGTTCAAAACAGAGACAACATATTTTAATTATATCAAAGAGATGGATAAAAATAAAAATATCGAGGCCACAACCTTCATTTTTTATTCTATATAGTAGGAATAAATTTAAGCTACTTTATGATAATATTATAGGCTTGAATCTAAACAAACTTTTAAACAAGTCGTAAATTCGACATGTTATTACAATAACAAAGGATCAAAAAATTGCTTGCTTAAGTTTCAAGGTCGACATACTAATAGTCTCGAAAATATTTCACCCAATCGATTCAAAAAAAAACTCTCACAGCATAATGAGCAAACATTACCTTGCTTGCTAAATTTAATACCATATGCACATCGTTTAATCGCATCATCTGTGCGTTGAAGTAAATATTTATCTACTATTTGGCAGAGATTCTATAAATAATGTCAGTAACATGCAATTAATCGTTTCTCTTTCCTTGTAACTTCTGCTATAATCAGAGAACTACCTAGATATAAATCTTAGAAGTAATCGACGTTGTACCATACCAAGGAAATTGGAAAGTTTGAAGAGATTTTCTTTAATGATTACATTTAACTAATAGTAACTGTACGTATCAACGAGCAAGTGATAGTAAAATGCTTCATTGATGCATAATTTGGGTAACAGATTTAATCTACTAACGAGAATCTTTAACGTATCGTTACCTTGTCTGGCACTCTTCCAAGATCCGTGAAGACAGTTTGCCAGTACGACCAAAGGAACAGTAGGAACAAGATGTGGAAGAAAAATAAATAAAAGGCTGTAAATATAAAATGACAAGAAGATTATTTAAAAGCGAGACATTGAAAGACTTTTGAAACTTTTGGAGTTGCTTTTTGTATCCACTATCTTATTAAATATATGTATCTTATTTAGATATAGAATTGATTCAGATCTTTTCATATCATTATGACTGCCAGTATTCTTTCTCTTTCATTCAATGAGATAATTAGAATTAAATGTTACTCAATAGATTAAAAAGAAAAAACAATCAAAAATAGACTTAATATTACAAATTCGATAAGAGATTAAAATTCATACGTCAGCTGACTATTGAATGAACATTTTCACATTGATTATCAAAGTAATTCTAATCTAACAACGGCTCATCCTCTAACAGTGAATATTCATATTCAGGAGTATATTTTTACAGTTTATTATTAAGGTATTAAAATTTTTCTAAAATTGCAGAAGAATTAATAATGACACATACCTTTTTGAACATAACTTTCTATTGTATCTGAAACAAGGAAAAATAAGATTTGATTAATCATCATTCTCACATAGATATTACTATGTTCAAACATTGTAGGATTAACTCTAAGTATCGGAGAAGTGGGATGATCTTTTTTAAAAATTTGAAACCTAAAATATGTTTCCAAAATACCTCAATTTCCAATTATAAAGTTCAACAATAACATCCAACTAACAACAAGTTTTATATGAGCAGGAGTAATGAAAGTTAAAATAATTACATTAGATAATCAATTTTCCAGTAAAACTTTTGACAAATTTTTAGATAATTAAATCTTTGGAATTAGTCTGTTAACTGGCCACAGTTATAGTTTTGAATATAAGCTTGGGATTCATATTTCAACATGTATGTGACGACATTGGGAATTCCCAACAAGATACACTCTCTTACACAGATTAATTTAAATTAGGCCTATGTGAATATTATTGAAAATATTCATTGGCAAATGGAACTAAATGCAAGCTTCCAGTCATTTGATTGTGTTCTCAGTCTTGTAAATGATAGATTTTTTCATAAACCAGGAAACAAGCAGGTTAAAAATCGCCGTACTACACGCATATATTCTCCTAAATGGTGTGAATCACATAAATAATATGTTTGTTGTTGACCAACTCGTAATGTGGAGATTTGTTAAAGATACTTAACCGCTCTGTTGAATTATAAAATAAATCGTAATCTCAATATTCGGTCTAAAGAAATAGAGATATTAAATAATTGAAAAATGTGTATTTGAAAATCTTTTTTGAAATTCGGCGGAAAAGTAAACGTAAAATTAGTCGTCTTTTATATGCTATGTAGTACATGTATGCTGATATGTACGGGAGAAAAGTGTGTTGAAAAAATGTTGATGTATAAATTTGAAAGAAAATACAACAAGGTTATGGGAAGTAATTGGTGACACTCCCACGCGTAGGTAGACAGATGATATAAATTTATATCAGGGGGGGTATCAGGTGCTGAAAATAATTCAGTAAATATAGAAGTAGCTTACAATGACAGAGTTGCACCACATACGCATAATACGACCAGAAGACGATAGTCAGGATAAAGATAACGGGTATCCATTTAACGGCCTTCAAACACCACCAACAAGGTCCATTCGGTTTACCCATCTTATATGTATCACGTGTTAAAAACCGCCACACACTACTTAGCAATTAGCCACATTTTCAATTCCAGATATATTTTATTTATCCTAGACGAAAATCACGTCGAAACAACCACTCGCTCCAGAAATTCATCACACAGTAAACAATCGAATTGTGGTATCGCTGATATCGAGATCCGAGACTTTGTTCGATATATACGTCGTCACTAGTCGAAATAAAGCCGCGCATGCGCAAGACATGAAACTCGAAGAGAAAATACAAGCTCTGTATATACCCGGTGTACCGAAAGTCAAAATCTCTACACTATTGAAGGTTGAAGATTTAAAACCCTGGGAATCTGCAAGTAGAACAGCAAGCAAATGTTTAGCAAATAATAGACAGTTTACAATGAATTTTTATCCTGCAATAACACGTCAGTACATCGCGTGTACTATGCGTCCAAATTATTTTGGACGATTACGTCCCCATGAAGATTTAGCCCACAAATGAACGAGTTTCAAACGCCTGATCATGAACAACGGGAAATTGAAACAGTTATTATAACACTGAAGAATCAATATTCAAACGCACATTGTCAGACTAAAATTGTAGACGAATCTTTCAAGAATATATTATGTATTGATATTGACTATATTAAGAATTTCTTATATTTAATAATAATTAACCTCGCTCGATAAAGACAATTCTCTCTCCTGCTCCTTGATATGATTTCCTGTATATCTTAGTTAGAACATATTTTATGTGATCCAGAATTTAATTATCTGATAGAATTCAAATAATTGATAGAAACTGGTTTCGGCGCTTGATCGTTTGAACATATTCTATAGAATTTGGATCTAATCATTTCTACCTATAACTCTCCCTCAAACGAAAGCATCACCCCGTAGACCGAAGAAGAATAATATAAAACCGTGGTAAAGAAGGCATACGTGGAAGTGGATTTAGTGGGTGTGACTACAGAGAGCGGTACTCCTGGAAGTTGAGCGTTTGCCGTTGAGCCGACAGGTAATATTCGCTTCTGTACTTAATCATCAGTTGAATTGTTGATACTATCGATTTTACTCCTAAATAAATGCGATATCTTATCTTTTGCACGAAATTTGAAATTCTGTTATATTCGGTTATTTGTTATTTTCAACCCGAGAAACTTGAAGGTCGTGTTTACCGCGGGAAAGATAGCTTTATTTTTTTGCTCTTTTCTCGGTATCAAATGGGTCATCAAATTAACTGACGTATTGAATAAATGCATGACTCATGAGTCTTAAGCCGGTAATATAATACTGTTACAAAAAATAATGTCATTACAATTATTGTTTTAGATATAAATTTAAACTCAATTCGAACAACATGTCTCAGCAACAATACTATCCTTTTAAGGTACGTACATACATGCATACATACATCACATACACATAAGTAGGTATCGCTTTATTACTCATTTCCAATGTTTTCCACGGGCGTTTCTGCACCCCTATGACCTACTTTCGACCTTTGCTATTACCACAACAAACACCCTGACATCATTCTTGATTTATAGATTTTATGCATCAATAAAATCGCGTGCAACTACAGTAATTAATTTTTTTTTTTGTGTTCGCTTAATCTACCTCATTATAATAATGTTCCATCATTTCCATATAAAATCACAATTATCATTTTCCCATTACTTTCCATAAAAACATATTACAACCATCAATTGAAATATATAATATCTTCCAGTGTACACCAACGGTGTACCCTGCGGAGCCATTCGATGCTATCGCAGATGCAGCTGTTTTGCGAAAGGCTATGAAAGGTTTTGGTACAGATGAAAAGGCAATAATTGACGTTCTAACTAGACGTGGTATTGTTCAGCGTTTGGAAATCGCTGAGGCATTTAAGACCCAATATGGAAAAGATTTGGTTGGAGATTTGAAAAGCGAGTTAACTGGAAAGTTAGAGGATGTTATCGTAGCTCTGATGACTCCACTCCCTCATTACTACGCCAAAGAACTTCACGACGCTATTGCTGGGCTTGGTACAGACGAGGAAGCGATAATTGAAATCCTCTGTACGCTGAGCAATTATGGAATTAGAACCATCGCTGCATTTTATGAAAATTGTGAGTATTCATTTGAACTTTGTGGTTATTTGCCTTGAGGTATTCCTTATCTACGAATGAAAAATTCTTTCAAGCTATTTGTCTGCCTAATGAACAGACCTAATATCATTATCGTAAAGTAGTATTAGATCTCAGTTTGATTTATATACCAAAGATTGAATACAGCTTAACTTATCTTTTGTTTTGTTCATAAAAATAATATGGTCTGAGATATATTACAAATTTGTAGTGTATTCAGATTCTATTGTGAAAAATTGAATATTCATTAGAAAAAAAAAATGACTATGTGTTCTATGTATATACCTATTACAAACCAAGGTATGATGTCATTACTTTTTATGATATGCCCACTCACTGTTCAACTAATAGTCAGTTACCACATGTATATAAGTTATACAGTTATACAGTAGAGAAAAATGTTGTTAAGATATTCATATCATTTTGTATCATCTTGGCAGTTACGGTATCAAAGATTAATGGATGATTAATTATGATTACTTTTGACTATTTTGTAACACTATGTCGCTTGCTAATATGACTCGAATTTTTCGTAAATTTCTCAACTATTCAGTCAAATCTGTATTATTGAATTTTATATATTTAGTTCAAAGTTTCGGTTTTCACAAATTTTTTCATGTTTATGACATGTTTTTCCACAAGTTAAAGTATCATCAAAGTATTGCTCACATTGAAACACATTATTATAACGGTAAATACTTTAGAGAAAAAAAAGACATATTATGTACTTTGGCTTCTACATGTAAAGTGAAAGTAAGAGAGTACAATGTCATCTAGAATGTGCTATAAGGAATAACTGCTAGCATATTCCCAGCTCAGAACATTGATGTCATTTCACACTACATACTCTATTTAAACTATTACTGCTTTAGCATTCTTAATTGCTATGTCTGGAGCAAATACACAGTTATTTTTGGCTGGTATATTTAATCATGTAAATTCAAGTTCATTGGATTTATTAGGCCAAATTACGATTTATGGCCTTTATTATTATACATAGATTATTGATACGACTATTAAAATTTTTTTTTCCCACTGTTGCGAATGTAAATTGAAAATAGATTGACATCGGATACTCTTACGTAACGTGCAAAACTATACAGTTAAAAATAGAATAGCGATTGGAAGTATTATTTTTTTTAAGCAAATATATCAAGTTCTATTCGAGAGAATAAGAATTGAAAATTTTCAATGATTGGCTTGCAATCGTTTCAGTTCAATTATAATTAAATAGCTCCTTGGTGAATTATATTATATAAAATATGCAAATTGAAGTTTGAAACAAACAATGTTTTAACTCAACATCTTACTTCAATTTATGCTTACAGTGTATGGCCATACTCTGGAATCCGACTTGAAGGGTGATACCTCTGGCCATTTCAAGAGATTGCTGGTTTCGTTATGTCAGGCAAACCGTGATGAGAACCAGGAAGTTGATGCGAGACAGGCTGCAGCTGATGCTGCGGCTCTTTATGAAGCTGGTATGCCTTTGCCCCTTCCACACATTATCGAAGAATTGTTAATAATATTAATTAATCAACTCTCTGGTATATGTATCAAAGAAATTGTAACAATTTTGATGTTGGTAACACCATTCATTTAGTCTATTAGACTAGTCTGTCTTTCCCTGATGAATAATATTTTTGACAAATTTCATTACAGGTGAAAAACAATGGGGCACAGAAGAGTCCCAATTCAATGCTATCTTGGTATCTCGCAGCTACCAACAGCTTCGACAAACTTTTCTTGAGTATGAAAAGGTGTCTGGTCACGACATTGAAGTATCAATCAAGAAGGAATTCTCCGGAAGCATTGAGAAGGGACTTCTAGGCATCGGTTAGAAGTTTCATTTTGTTATTAAGTTTCAACAATTTTTATAGAAATCATTCATTCATGTAACTTCTTCAACATCTGAATATCACAGCCTTTGATATTATTACAGTTCTATTTACAAAGCCTTTAGATTTTTGTTATTTATTAATCTTTGTATTCCTTCTACAGTAAAATGTGTCAAATCCAAAGTGGGATTCTTTGCTGAACGCTTGCACGCCAGTATGCATGGAATTGGAACTAAAGATCGTACCCTTATCCGTATCATTGTGTCACGCAGTGAAATTGATCTTGGGGACATTAAGAAGGCATTCGAAGAGCGTTATGGAAAGTCACTTGAAAGTTGGATCGCTGTAAGTAACATTACCTATATTTGAACAGTGCGTTTATCATTGTGTGATTAATTATTTCTGCATCATTTCTCGGAATGCAATATGGTAATGATTGGAAAAAAAAAATTTTTATCTGAATAAGTCCTTTGTAAATTTTTTTATCTTCAAACACATATTAAAATGAATGACGCGGCGTTAGTTTTGTGGTTTTCCGGAGTTGTTTGACATACAATCAGGGTGATTATTAATTAGCGGAAGTCCCCATCAAGGCTGTTAATTGCCAGACCAATGTTTAAAAAAAAATAATTAAATTATCCGACTGATTAACACCAATGAAGGAATTGTGTCAACATTCAACGGAGAATATTTCATAACGTCAAATTCACGAAACTATTGTGATTCTACACAATAAGAGAGAGTTCATTTCCTGCCTCAAAAAAAAAAAATATTAAATCTGATTTCACAACACATTACAACATTAACTCTAGCTTATATCTCTTCATACTTTCTCAACAGAAAAACATAATCTATGTTTTACAAAGAAGAATTTTGTCACTGTATAGAAAGGTTCACAGATATAGGATTACCATAATTTCTTAAAGTTCATAAATGGTTATTTGTAGTTATACTACATTTAAAATTTGATTGCAATCAATTAGAGCAAATGAAGTTGAAAAGCAAATTAATTCAGATATTGAAACTTGTTGTTGACTGTAAGCTTTTTTTCAATACACATTTCTATCTGCAACAATAATTAACTACAACACCAAGAGTATATCAATTATTTGTTTAAATAAAAAATCACAGTAGCAGCGTTCAAATCTACGATAATAATTACATACTCATATGATACCATTCAACAATTGCAATGTTATGTTTGGGTAACTAAATTTTGGATTGACTGCAATATTATAGTCTAATGACTTGACTGTACATGTAAAAAACAAACATAATTAGTAAAAACACAAGTGGTAGTGTTTTCTCTCCAGAAGTGACAAGCATTGTACATACATAAAAAAATTTCTCCCAGTAAGTTCGAAAAATTGTACGTTATTTTTTGAACATAAATTATATTCATTAGCCATTCTTCAACAATATTAAATGAGTGAGGAGATTATATTGTTTGTTACAGGGAGATACATCTGGCGATTACAAGAAGGCTCTGCTCTCTCTTGTTTCTACATAAATTCAAGAGAACTTTTCAAACGATGCCCAGCTTTGAATGTCCAATATCGTTCAACTCAAACCAGTCTAATACTATCGCTTTGATAATAAAACTTAATTCCATCCGATAATATAAATAAATCTCAATTGAACTGCCAAATTGAAGCTCATTGTTAAAACAGGCTGGTTAAGCACAGCTTAGTAGTTTGCGGTACAAATCGTTTTTTACGTGTTTTACAATTTTCTATATTGCTAATTAATTTCCAAGCACATTTCACCATGTCAGTACTCCTTAAACTATATAACGTGCTACTTTGATTTTGCCTACATATTCTAAGGTGATGTTGAAAATTTATAAAAACTGTAAAATCTTGTAGAAATTAGGAGACATTTTTATTTTTTCTGAGGTGTTCGGTGAATATTTTTTAATCTTCTGCAATACTCAATAGATGTTGATCTGCCTGTTATGTATGAATTCGGGGAACAAAATATTGCTTTCGGTTTATTTTTTTTTCTTTTCAATGGTGCGGAACTTTTGTCTATAATATTTAGTAACATTTATGAATGAATTATTTTTTTTCTATATTTCTAATTATGTTTTTTTATTAAATCTATGTTTCTGATCAGTTTATAGACGTTAAGTTTTAAGACATTATTTAAGCTTTCCAAGTATTTTTCTATTCCAAAATAGATCTGACAAATGTTAAGTGAGAGTTGTATAATCAGAGCAGCAATCCTCTTTGGTTATTAGAATAAAATTATATGTATGTACAAAGAACAATCGAACAAAGTATCATTCCAAATTTTAAAGTTTAGGCTACAAGTGGTACACTAACAATAAGATCCTTCCAAATCGCAATTACTTGTTTTCCTATTAACATTACTCAGTATAAATTAAAAATTTAGAATCAAGTACTGTTAAACTGCCGTTAGACAAAAATTTGTCTTGTACTACAATCTCTCCTAAAATATAGTGCTTTGATGACATAGGTGATACGAGTTGAAACGTTCATAACTCAAAAAACGAATATTTGGATGTGAGATTTGTTGCTTCTGATTTTGAAGGAATCATGGCCTTGTATGTACAACACATGTACATTTAACATTCCAGAAGCCAGTGAAAAATATGTCAACAAACTTATTCTCTCTCATTATTTTGCATGAGCAAATGTAGATCTTAAATAAAATATAATTCCTGGCTACTGTGAGATGAATATTCTCTACTGCGTATGATAATATATGTATATATATATATACCCATTGATTTAAAAATAAGTTATATATTCGCTATTTTAGCAAATTAAAAAAATAAAATGAAAATTATTTACTGTATTTTATATGGATTTATATTTTGCAACAGAGAAGTCATGTTCCTTTTGTTGATCTTGACATTGCTTTGCTAATAACTTTATTTCGAGAGCCTTTTACTATGTCAATGTGCAATCTGTGAACGCAAATAAAAGAAATTGGAGGATAAAAAGTTTCCTGTATATTTTGATTATCCCTGAATGATATTTGATTATAAAACAAAATAAAAAAAAACTCATTCACTAACAATGTCCATCTGTGTGTGAGTGACTCATTTTCAATGACATAGATATTTTTATTACATCATTGACTCAAAGTTTTATCACATTTTAAGTTTTTAATCCGCTCGAAGTAAGAAAAATTAGACAAGTAAATAAATTCTCAATCTGGTTCGACTTGATAGTATAAAATGTTTAGGATAATATATTGGCTATAATTTTCAGAATATTTTTAGTCTAGAGTTTATAAAAATTCAAAAGTTGGGTAATACGATTTATAATTACCAAAAAAAAAAAAAAATTATTCTTTCACATAAATAAAGCTTAAATAAAATTTATAAGAAATAATACTACTACTAGTAGTGTGCTCAAAGATTTGTAAATCGAGTATAATTACCACATTAACGGAATTCAGTGACCCCAGAAGTTGGAAAATTTACAACTTACTCTGAGCGTACTTTGAAATCATAATGATAATAATATTAATTGTAGTTCTTCGTACATTAGATCCATTAATTTATATCTTCTATTCTTACAGGATGATGTTTCAGGCGATTACAGAGATACGTTGGTCGCATTGGTCACAGGATAGAATATGAGATGGATCACAAATTTGTATGGTCATTAGTTTTTTTTTTTTTTTTTAATAATATTACCTGCCAATTCAGGTATGAAATGAAATATGTAATGTATAATCATGTGTTATTGAAGATGAACTGCTTACAATAAAGTATCGTGTGATTAAGTGTGGGCTGCCAATTTATAACTTCAGTCTATTATATCTCTAATACCATCCGTTGTTACCTAAGAAGAAAAAAAGCAAATATAGATAGTGTCTCTACTAATATAAAAAATTTATTGTAAAGATCTGCTGACCGATTATTCATACCTGGAACTTCGAAGAAACTTTTGGCATTGTTAAAGCTTTTATGGCACAAGCTGCAAATTTGTTATCATCAAGCCGGGTAAGCATAAGTCTTTTATGTACTTTGTGAGCACAAAGGTTTCCACCAGCTGGAGCTAAATCAACTTCACCGTTATCCATAATCTGAGTAAATAATTCATTCGTAATGACGACCTTTAAATAATCAAGTAATGCATTTTTAGATATTCCACCCGTCAATAATCCAGAAACTCATTACTTTAATAAAATCATTTTGTTTCGCGTCTTGATCCTATCGTTGAACTACAAGATGAGTGATATCAAATAACTATTTGATGTGCAATATTCTCCATTTGAAATTAAATTGAAATATTTTTTGGTAATAGATTTATACTTACTGCCAGATTATATCTTGTAGACAGCTTGTGTAGTTCGTCTAATATTTTGAAGCAAATCTGTGTACGATGTAAAGAGTTTTCGATTGTGTACCGGAGAAATGTAAGACTATCCACTATTATGAGGCGTATCTAATAAATTTATTGACTATTATTTAGAATCCTTAGTGGCAAGAAAAGTTAAAGTAAAATAGCAGCAGAAGTCTTTATTCATCTAAAAAACCATATTTTGAATATATGAATACTCTAATTTATCTCGATAATATCTTCTACAAATTGTAAGCATGTAATTTTGATATTATAGCGTTGTAGAATTCAAGTGAACAAATCTTGAAGCTACAAAATCATTTATTTTGGCTAACCTGATGATCATTAGTTAAGTGTTTGAAGTTGTTTAAAACAGTGAGCACTCCATCATATGTTTGCGGGGAAGTGACAATGATACGGTCCAAAATTCTGTTCAGGTCAAAATCCTGCTCTTCAAAATAAGCTTGGCACCTCGTTGCCATCTCTGCAAAATCATTGTTAGATGTGAAATTCTAGAAACAGGCTAGGCATTCTAGAAATAACACTTCACGTTGATGAAAATCCTATAGAAAAACATTAATGTCTATAATGCTAAGTAGATAGAGACTTAATAGAACACATAATCTAATTGCGGAAGTAAGAAGCAGGAGAGATCATTATCAAGAACAAATTGAAAACCAATCACAGTTTATTAGATTTAAAAAAATAACGTTAGTATTCTCATTTATTACTCAAATAGAATTTTATTTACATTTGGGAAAATTTTTTAATCTAGGATAATTCTTAGTTCTTATTTTTGTTTATTAATAACGTCTGGGAGTTACTTGTAAAATAACGCCCTACTTCAACTCTTTCGATAATCACAAAATCAATATAATTTTGTATAATATAATCAATCAACAAGTATATGCATTTATACAAAATGGTACCTTTGTACAGATATTAAGCAGAGTATTGAATTACTCCATTGAATTGAGTATATCAAATCTATTATTAGCATCGATGAACCGAAGATTTTGATCTGAGCTCTTGTCTTCACTATCGCAGCACATACTCTCATCTTCACTAACTTGTTTTGGTTTATTTCTATTTTTACGTTTCCGTTTCTGATTTACTTTATTCCTAAATACTTCAGCTAACGGTATTTTGATAACATTTGAAAGTAAATTAAAAAGTCCTAACAAACTTGGAGAATCTTTAAGTATCACATTTATGTAAGCTTCAACATCGTTCCGTCTCTTGAAATTGTTATATAAATTGTATAGCAATGTGCCGTTGTAAATTTCTGCTACCTTTGTCTGTACAAAAGGATACCCGAGTAAAGCATTCAAATGCATACTATGTTTCAAACAACTTTGAAATTGTGCAAACGAGTGAATGATTGTGACATTGAATGATTTTGGATTAGAAACAGTTTTAGGGTCAGGATTGAAATTAGATATAAATAAAGGTGCAGCAACGAGACAGTCCTCTATTGTCACTGACTCGTCAACATACACCATAGTTGTATTTGGTGCATTCTGTGCTTTAGCAGCCATCAATTTTCTTCTATCAGTAATATTTCGAATTTCAGAGTTATATTTAGTTGTGAACTTATGTTGCGAACGATAAAATCCTACTTTCTCGTCTATAATACCAAACAGCATTGCACACAGCAAAGCATATACATGGCAATTAGTCACTGAAGGTTCGTACTCTTGTTGTGCCCAATAAACTATTGAAGCTAGATACAATCTCCATTGAGGTAGAACGTGATCTACGTTGAATTCTTTTGGAATCTCCAAGATATTAGTTAATATTCCTGCCCTTATATTAACAGGGAGTGTATCTAGATCTTTGAGTAATGGAAATTTACAAGAAAATATCTCTCTGCAAGATTGTAACTGGTACCGAGTCACTCGTTTATTCTCATCGCGTATAACGTACTCTAAGTTTTTATCCACATCTTTTCTGTACGATGTTAAAAGTTCGAAAATAACGCTTACAATTTTTAAACTCATTAGATGAGCAGCAGGATAAAAATAATCCTCAATTTGTGGTTGACAAAAGTACAACTGTCTATACATCATGTCGATAAAATAAGAGGGAAAATTCCCTTTACTATATTCAACAATAAACCAAGGTGGAGCAATACTAGGTAAGAAATTTTCGATAGAGAAATCTGCTTCGTCGAATTCATTGATAAATTCTTCTTCGTCGTCATCATTGTCGTCTTCATCCTCATCATCATTGTCATTGTCTTCGTCATCGCTTTCTAATACTTCATCATCGTCTCGTGATTCTTCAACAACTTCCGAGCTATTAATATCGCCTTGAAATTTAAATGTTTGATCCATTCTTCTAGATTTCAAATCCGCAACATATTCTTGTGAAAATCCAAGCGGAACCAGCATAGAAGGAAACGAATTTGAATAACCATTAATTATTGCTTCTATTTTCTTTAATATTCTACGCCGATGTTCATTTGGTATCCTACTCAAAACTCCAGCTACAGCACTATTCAAATTATACGGTTGTAGCCAGTTAAGTAATGCTGTGATTCTCCGTTGCTGTTCATTTGAAGTTTTCTTAGTAACTTTAGAGAGCTTTAAATTGTTGAAAAACTGCTTGAATACACTCCGCTTAATGTAATCATTTCCTAATAACGTGGCAACCAGGGGTAGCAGAGATCTGTCCAATCCTCCAAAACTATTCAAAAACTTATCGATTCGAAAAATCTTACATTTCTTTACGTATCCGTTAGTCTTTTGGCTTTTGACAACACCATTGTCTAACGTATCATATGGGATGTATAAAACACCATAAACAAAAAAGTCAGAGTCATAACTGAGCACTGGGCAGCCGAGGATTCTAGCAACTGCAGCAATTTCGTTGTCAGCTTCAAACGCGCATTGAGCATATCTGATTCCTTTCTCATCCATAACATCTCTAAATACTTCTTTCATCAGTAATGGAAAGAATTTCTTTCTTTCGGTAGGATTAAAGTACGACGCTGTCTGGATTTTGGATTTAAGACGGGAGTAAACTGTGTTTACTTTTTTATTCTCATATCCGCCATCCACAAGTACAAGCGGAATAACTTCACATTTGATTAAACTATCAAAAAATTCTCTTACGCATTTCGCGTATTTGTCGTAATCACCTCCGAATGCACAATTACAATGAGCGTGCCAGTTATAGAGTTGAGAAGCTATGCTGTTACCGTCTATGACTATATACGTATCGTGTAATTCATGTGGCTCAAGGTACTGGTCAGAACGTTTCGCGATATATGTTGTCAACCCTCGAATTCCCATGATGTATAAAGTTCAGATGCTTTCACTGCACCTACTTCTTTACTTTACAGCATTCATTATTTTTGACGAAAGTTTACGTGACACGTGTGTCGTGTAAAACGTTTTTTTTATGTGTATTTAGAGGTTAGGATATTTATTTCTGTCACCTCGCTAATTATTCGGATAATTTATTGAGACGAAAGTTTTAGGCAGTTCATTTAATTGCGAAACTCGCACGTTTTAAGTTAATGTATTATTATTGAGAAAATTGTTAGTGTTAAAACTGCGGCATTCGATGGTTATATATGATCGCACGAACACTCCACAGGTAATGACAGCTACGTTGCTAACTTCACTACCGATTCGATTATTAGAGAGAGATCAACGTATGCAATATCTATGGGCGCGAGCGAGAGAAAACGATTTGCAAAACTAACCTTACCTATCTCTGACCTAGTTTTTCGCAAATGTACACAACTTCAGATTTGAATTGTAATAAACAAATATTTCGCTAGTAAAAAGAACATAACATTCCATTATTAAATAAGTTAAAGAAAAAAATATAAATTTTTTATAAAAATGAGCGATGACTCGCACAATTTGTTTTATTACGCGAATGTGTGTCATGTTTGTAAGGCATTCGGTGAAGAACAGCCTTTAAAACGTTGCGGTAGTTGCAGAATGATATCTTACTGCGGAAAAGATCATCAAAAACAACACTGGCTGCAGCACAAAGATTTGTGCAAAGTTATATCGGATATGCTTAATAAAACGGGTACTCTATCAATATTTGAAAAGTCACAAAATAATTGCCAAAAAATATGGTCTTGTAAAAAAACGAACCTAATGTTATTGGCGCAATTGAAATTAGGAAGACGTTTAGAATCCTACGAAGAACATATGTTCAAATTTCCGAGAGTCTGCTCGATATGTCACGATGGTAAATCCGGCGCTTTAAAAGACTGTCTATCATGTCCAAGCGCGAGCTTTTGCCCACTTCATCGAATCGAAAACACAAGACATTCCAATCAATGCAAAGCACTGAGACTGTGCTTTGATCTAGACGTTGCTGCTACATTATTTGAACGAAAATCGCCCAGACACGTTGTACCATTTCATACAGAAACTGCTTACCTCCCAGTAACAATAACCGATTTCATATCTCTTTATGTAAACGAAAATAAAGCCCTGCCAATGTCATCCGAATGTCAATTGCCTTACAACTCGGAATATCTCACAAGACCTTTGACTGTCTTATACGCAATTGAGAGACTGGAATTTAATGTTGAGTCTGAGATGATTATGCATGTAATTGGAGCTAATATGGTAGAAGTTGATGGCCTTGATGTTTGGGAAATTTTATTGCATTGGCTTCCCTCTTTAACTGTATTAACAATTGTGTTAATTGGACCTGAACTTGTTTGGGGAAGCTTAAAACCAAATGTCTGCGATTATTGTATGGCAAAAGGTATGAGGGTTCGGGTAGAATTGAGGAATATGCTTTACCAAGATTACGTAACGAGCCAATGGTACGAGAAGCCAGATTTTTTGATTGGATATAATACAGGTATTCATGAATGCGTAGAACTCGGTTCAGCTAAGGACACTTGGACACCATCCGTTCAAACAATGGCTGAACAAAACTGTCCCTTGGTTTTAACATCGTATACTTTGAGCGAGGCTATCGAGGAGCATAAAAGACTTTGTATTATTTTGGGGGATACCGCTACTCGTATTTGTTGTGTAAGAAATCCATTTTCGAGCCTGAGACCGCACAGAGATTTTGAAACTGAAGAAGTATTTTATCAGAATCAATTCATCACTATTTATCAGGAGCTTGGCCCTACAAACTTGTTCAATGATTTTAAATTAACATAATATGTATATCGCCGACGCAAATAGTTAGAATTATGTCTTTGTACCCGATTAGTAATATTACAAACCATAAACATAAAGTCATCGTGAAATTGGTACATGATAGCCTGTTCTTATTGAACAAGTTGGTTCGTTGCTAGCACTATACGATTCCCAAACATCAATTGCCTAGAATTTTTATGTAATTAATACAGATGATCACACAGCGTCATTCCGTACTGATACCAAATATGTGGAAGATAATGTTTTGACTGTTGTCAATGTTGTTAATTATACCCGTCAGATATTAATCGATTTGATCAATCATGTGAAACACAAGTTAATTTGTCATATGTATAATAATATACAGCGCATAATATGGAAATGTGAGACTGATAATTGAAAAAAAAAAAAAAAAAACATTCCTTGTCGAAAGACAATGATTTACATTGCCTCAAACTGATATATTTTTTTGAATTATTAGGTTGTTAAAATAGCAGATAACAATAATCTCTACATATGATATAAATAACAAAATGCAACAGCCATAATTGAATTTTTTATAGAAAATAGACTGAAGTTACCTGGTTTCTTTTTTGAATCAAAACCATTATTTACACAATTATTGAATATATTAATTTTAATAATATTTACCCTTGGCAAGACTTTATCTTGTGTACTATAATCATTGTCATAATAGCAGCAAGGAGGCTTACTTTGATATGAGATTTATTGTGAAAGAAATATGTATGTACCAAAACTAAATATTATGTAGGTTTAGCGATTTTCCTGAAAGCAAGCACAGTATCCAATATAGGTATACATAGCTAAAGTTTTTATCACATAGAAAAGAAGTTGAATGATAAACTGAATTGTGTTTATGTAACAGAATTGAAAAAACGTTTTACCAATTATATACAAATTCCACAAATTCTTAAGTATTGTTAAATTCTGACTTTCCGCTTATAATACCGAAATCACGAAGTAAATGTAAGCCGTGTGAATTTATTGTTGTAATGTAATACACATATTGATAGTATAGTGTATAAACTTAAAAACCGATGACTGAAAAAATCTTAAATGCAATAAGCAAATTGTTCATTTTATCAAGAAACTATTAAGAAGTAAAACAAACTATTATAATATCTATACACGTCATAATTTTAATTGTTACTCTGAATGGCTGTGTTTTTCATTGCTGTTAAATAAATGAGTATACATCAAATTTCATGCTTCATTATTACCTTTCAATCTCACAGTCGATACTCCGCTTCTTGTGTCAATGTATAAAACTTCTCCGCCAAGCTCTTTGTGGCATCTGCGTAACTGAACACTTATGCATATCTGTAAACTGAAATTATACAACCTGTTCAAAAAATTTGTTAACAAAGAGGATAGATATACGTACATAGCTCAAGTATGAGCAGGTAAAGGTCACTGACAAGGTAATCTCTGTTCAAGAAAGCAAAGAAATTAGCAAAAAGAAAGTTTCTCAATCCCAGAATTTGAAATTGAAAAATAAGAACATTGATTACTCAAGTTTTGCAGTCTTAAAAAGTTACTATGTTACTGATGCAACATGCCAATTTAGAGTTTATTTACACCAAGAAATTTACCAAATTTGTGTTTTGCCTGAACCAGGTGCTCCGCACAGTTCTGTTATAGTTTTACATTGGAATCCTCCATCTAACACATTGTTCAATTCCTGGCTAAGTGTTGATACTTTATGCTGCTGTAACTCTTCCTAAAAATTAGAAACACTCCACTTTAGACCAGTTAAGTAAATGTTACATGCTGGTCGAAATAATAATACATTCAAAATCGCATGTTTAGTAATGCAACAAACGAATAATTCAAATATTATAAATTTTCTGTTACAGATAAATGTTTCCCTTAATTATATAAGTATACTTACTTTTAAAATAGCTAAAGCTGAGACGCTTACAGGTACTTTGGATAACATTCGGGCTTCTTGAATCGCTTGAGAACATGTCGTTATTAATTCTGGAATAAGGATAATTTTTGGAATATTGACGTTAAGTTATAAAGTCGAAAATTGCTTCAAAGATAAATAATTATAGTTTTATAGTGATTATATACCTGATTCATCTTGAATGTCTTCCACATAATAAATACCATTATCCTTAAGCTGTGAAATTGATGCCTCTGATAATGGAAGGTTAGCAATTGGTCGCAACATATTGGGTAAATTTATTAAAAGTTACGTCCACTTTTTAATAAGTAAGGCAATGGATATAAAAATGATTGAAAATGTTTCTTCCAGTTAACGCGAAAATGTAAACATTCCGAAACCGTGTGGGTTATTTTATTCTTTAAATTGCACAGGAATTAACGTGAGGTGACTAGTCTCAGTGTGATTAGTTCCTAAACGTATAAAAAAACGTGTTTCGAATAGTTGCCTTCTAGGAATTTGAACAATATTTCGAACTATCAAAAATGAGCTAATAATCAACCAGATTCGGATGACAGAAGACAGAAAACTTTGAATTTTGAAGACAGTCAAAATCATGACTATTTTATTGTATTTTCAATTGTCTCGGGAAATTGAAACATAAGAATACATAAAATGCTGAATAAAATTTATACATATATTTAAAAGAATGTGGCGTGATTTATGCATTATCTGAAAATGTTAATTCATTTAGATAAAATTTTTGTATGCCACTGCGTAGATCTGACTTTTCGGAACTCGAAGTAGTAACCTGAAGTTGTCTCCGATCGAATCTATTCCGAACAATATCTCGTTCCGTGATCTCGTTCTATCGAAAAAAAAAAAACGAAACCCCAGAAAACTTCAGAGAGATACATGTCGTGTGGGCTGTCAACTGGGTGTGTGATTTTATTTTGCGGTGTTCGAAGCCAATAAAACATCCTTATAAGGAGAGAAAATAGTCGGATCGGTATCTGCAAAACAATTTTCTGACAATCATATCAAAGTGATAGGTATGTATGTACTACGATATTTGGATTTTACTTCTAGAAAAAAGGTGTACCCCCGTGCAAATTAAAGAGAATCATTCCATAAATCAGCTACAATCAGCTACTCTAACAAACTACATCATTCCCTTGGTGACGCAAGATATTTATATTGTATAGATATTCAAATTCCCCAATTTTAATTAATTGGTGTATAAAAGATCGGTGTGTTTAAAAAAACATTGACTTTGGTCATTAGTAAAATAATTCATTTTGAGTCAAACAACGAAAGTATTTAATAACTTTTTAGTTGAAATATCTTAGAAGTTGATGTCTTACGAAAATTATACAAAATTATTGAACTAAAAATTTCGATACATATTTTGTTCAGCTTTGAAAAAAGCCGAAATGGAGAGCATAATACAGAACCAAGTGATGGAAGTTGCGCATCGCGTGGAGCAGCAACTCGATGCTGAGTTAGACCGACTGGATAACATGGACGCCGATGATCTTGAAACACTCAGAGAAAAACGACTAAAAGAAATGAAGAAAAATCAAAATCAAAGACAGACCTGGCTTTCGATGGTAATTTTTCATTCATAATGTTACAGACTAAGATACAATGATTGAGAATTTAGTTAATCGGTTAATATTTGAAAGAAAATTTTTTGATTGCAAATATTGAAATTCAACTGCTTCTCTATCGGTTCTATAATTTTTTGTTTCATTTATTTTGTTACAGGGACATGGAGAGTATTCAGAAATCCCTGACGAGAAAGAATTTTTTGAAGCGTCAAAAAAGTCTAAAGATATTGTCTGCTTATTTTATAAAGACGGTTCTCCCAGATGCAAAATTGCTGATGAACATCTCAAGATTTTGGCTAAAAAACACGTCGAAGCTAGATTCTGTAAACTCAATGTCGAACGGTGCCCATTCTTAACAGGTAGATATAAACAAGTCATTGAAGTATAATAACTGTTTCTCTGAAAACTATTAAATACAATTAAAGATTGATAAACGGTTACCAGGAATTAGAAATATGTTTAAAACTAGCTTATTTTATTTTTTTACTGTTACAGAACGTCTACGAATAAAAGTCATTCCTACCATTGCTTTGATCTCTGATAGTAAGACCAAGGATTATATTGTCGGTTTTACTGATTTGGGAAACTGTGATGATTTTTCAACCGAAATGATGGAGTGGCGCATAGCTCAATCTGGCGCCATTGCATATAATGGAGATCTGATGAATCCACCAGAGAAAGGAAAGAAAACTAAATCTTTGTTCAACAGCAAACCGAAGACTATTAGGAGTCGGGAGTCTGATGGATCTGACGATGATTGGAATTAGCGTTAATTTTGGAAAATTTTCTTTTTTTTTTACATCTAGTTCATAGCATGCTTTTTATATGCACAAGTTCACGGCATTTATAACGTTCTTCTTCAAATTAAATATTGTTTTAAAATACGTAAATTTATAGACAAGAGATAATGTTGTTGAATTTAGATTTGTTTAATGAAGGGGGGATATATTTACCTGTAATCTTCTCGAAATATCAACTCACGAAATGAAATAAGACGAACACGTATTAGTCTTGTGCTGCTATCTTATACCTTTGTGTAAAATTATAAATAAATATAGAACAGTTCAGGGTTCAATATCACAGCTGTCTTATTATATTAATTCGGAATTCATTTACCGAACAAAATCACTTGCTCATATTCGGTTTTGAAATTGATTTTATTTATGACAAACTCCTGTGTTTACTCTATCTCTGATATCAATTTAATGCTTTATGATAAATTATCGTTTGAAACGATGTACTCTGATTTCGACTTGATCAAGTTGTATCAGGAGTACGTATATTTATTTCAAATTCATGTATAAATAAGAAAAGACAATTATTAAAGTTATGAATTATAAATTGCACCACACGCTTATTCACATATCAATCAAGATGGTGTTGCTTTTTATGAATTTTGTAATAAGAAAATTATTAAATAATTTTTTTGAAAATACTTTCAAATAGTTTTTATCAAACATATCACAACAACTTTGAAGTCCATACCCTTATTATCTTTTTTTTTTTTTTTTTACGAAATTGTTGAAAGATTTTGGTTTCAGTTTGAGTTAGGATTATCAGCTATATAATAATTAGAAACTATCTTGCTTTGAGAAAATTTTAATTTCATATAAAAGAATATAAAATCTATTCGTGATTGTAAACAATCGAGAGGAAGGACGAAAGATTTTAACCCTTATTCCATAAGTTCCTTGGAATGCAAAAGATTACTCCGTATCTAAATAGTTAGTTATACATGAGTAATTTGCAGTAAAATTTCCTATTCACCTCGTTGCGATACGCATATTCACGTATTTCGATACTTTGAGCACTTTGGATGCTGAATAATCAAAGAAAAGCTTCTGGTACCTTTCATTAAAATTTTTCTGATTTCAGCTCACTGAAAGAGAAACAAAAAATTTATTTAAAAATTGATGGATCACAGGCTCAAAAGTAGAATCAAATTGTAAAAATAATTAGAAATGAAACCAGTATATATTGAATTCAACAACCATTTTTTTCTCTTTAACTTAAAAATTGTTTGCTCATTATTTATTTCACTGCCAAACTGCGTAGTGAAAAATCGATGTAGTGCGTAAGCTATTTTCTCATTCCTAAACGGAATTTCAATTTTACGAATAAAACAAAAAAGTTCTGGTAATTAGCTTTAAAGTTATGTAATTCCGCACTTTTGTCGTAATTATTAGGATAGATTTGTACGTCTCATTATTCTAGAGACAAACGGAAAATGCAAAGCAAGGTAAAAATAAATTGCATGCGATAAATGAAAAATTACAGCTGTAGTCCATGAGATATTTTCTGATCAGTGAAAAATAGTACAGTGATAACATATGAAATAATACAGGTAATAGCTAGTGTGGCCTCCACATAATTGCAATGTGAAAAGAAATCGTAAGATCATATAGTATGTTTGTGAACTGAAAGAAACAGGGATCTATGAAACTGAGTAGTTGAAGCATCTTGACGCTATAGCGAAAGAAATAAGACTAAGAGATTAAAGTATGACGCATACTGAGTTACTTGTAGCAATGTTGGCATTTGCATTTTTCCATCCAGCTACAGATCGATCTCTCTCATCCCACAGCGTTACACCATCGCACGCACAAATCTTCTTCGTATTTTGGAACAACCCAGAAGCTCTAGCTATTATCCCACACGACAATCTGAAGAGCAGAATTTACAACAGATCGTTAATAGCAATATTCCTCCGGATAGAATTAACTCAAAACTATTATTACAATTATATCGACCGAAAATATTCGAAATTGCCAGTATTGAGTTGCTTCTCACCTATTTCCGCTATTTCCATCAATTTTTGATTGTGGATTGTCTCCTTTCCCCAAGTCATCCGGACCATCGGTGACAACTAATGATCGACCAATAATATCCCAGACTTTGAGTACATTATCAACTATTCTAAATGTTGCTCTGCCGTTTTCATCAGCCAAAATATTTCCCAAGTCTCCAATATGCTGTATAAATATGAGATTTTAAATATGATAAGAGATTGAAGACTACACATAGATGGCAATTGATGTTAATAGCCATCAAATCATTTCAGGAATTATAAAGACTTGAAACAAAATCATTTAAACCCCACCCTTTGTCCAGGATGATCTCCAGGTCCTCCGTGCCGTGTTTTATTAGGATTGAAATGCTCACCAACGCTGCAAATGAAATTGGATTTACACACGAAGTGAGATACAGTATTTTTTTTGTCAATTTGAAGCATAGATTGTGGTTTTTTAAATATTATGTACCTATCACACCCCTTTGAAATATCCCCACATTCATGTACATGTATTCCATGAGGTCCTGGATTTAAACCATCCATAGTACCATCTATAATACATTCTTCACCTGCCTGTACAAATCTAACTACCCCTCTTATATGATCACCAGAACTATATCCTGATTCTCCACCTAACATCGCCACCGCACTTGCTCCGGTACCTGAAAAAAAAATTTAAATTTAATTCTACAATTTGATTAACAAATAAAAAACTTTAGGTATCATCAATAAGTTGATGGTAATTTCTATTCAATTTTTGAGGCTCCATAAGCATAAGAATATATATTATTGATAGCTTTTAACGAATTAGAATATGTATAGCATAAGATATAACTAGAATTTTTCTTATACCTCCATATCCTTTGAGAACAGCTCGTCTTCCAGAGTTTTCAATTTTTTGTTGTACCAAGGAATAAGGAAGACTACTGTCTACAATGACGGTACCATTTTCAAGTGATACTTCAACGTTTTTGATTCCATCGACATTTGACAAGCTATTCTTTACAGCTTCTACACATTTCTGGCATGTCATTTGGACAGTAAACTCGATCTGTATGAAAAATAGAAATGATGATAAAATAAACAATGTTAGATACTTTATAACAAGCTATTGAAGAAAATTATTGAAACTACTTGGGAGCTACTGCATCGAAATTTAAAGCAATGGATATCACACAACGTGTAATTTCACTTATTTTTTTCAGAAAACTCTTGGTTTTATTCATAAATTTCCGTTATCTTATAACAATGATTATGACTTGAAAGGTATTGCGTAATGTAACAACATTGACTGACAATAAACAATATTATTGTTTTTTTAAAAGGTTATTAATTGGAATTAAACATTGATCTTTTTGAACATGTATTTCATTCAATAGTAATGTTACGATTATAGAGAAAGGTGTAACGAATGTAAATAAAGAAACTTTAAACTTATAAGAGTCAAAAAACGAACAATAAATAACAAGTAAAATTAACCTTTTCGTGACAGTTCGCTTGATTGTTGTCATAAAAAAATTCTGTAAAATTGTAGATAAAGGAAATTTTTTTAATTAATATGTAATGTCAGTAATTTCAATCTATTTTTCTAAATCCAAGATTTGATAAATTAACGTGAAGTATGTATAGCTTACCTTTGCAGAAGTCATCGTGCCTTCTGAACATTGATAAAGTTTATGAATGATAAAGCAAAAATTTGTGCATACGTGATCTGTACGCTATTTACAAGGTCGTTCGTTAAAGCCTTCGGTCAAGGTTACGATCTTTCTTTAAATAAAAAAGTATTTATTAATGAATAACAATAAACGAATAGTTATTTCCTGTTGAAAGTAACTATTTTTGACGTTTAACGTGCTAACTTAAAAGCTATTTTGAACTCAGTTGTACCGATTGTATTTACGGTTTCCCGCCTTTGCTGTAAGATGTGAAATGCACCATTTCTTGTAATACAAATTTAATAATTACTCAAAGATTTATCAACACAGGGATAAAATTTTTACTATTTTTCAACCCAGTCAATTAACAGTTAAATAATAATCCAAAATCAATGTTTTTTGAATACATCAAGTAAAAAGCGAAAGGTTAGGTTTTTCGATGAATCGAATCAAACCAAAGGTGGCGTAAGCCATAAAAATCAATCCATACTCGAAAATAAACGTTTTTGTAAGACTTTCTTAATATATTTAAACGAACAATTATTATTAATTGCTGTCACGTTAACCAGTGACCTTAACTTCGGTTAATTTAACCACGTTCATCAAACGATTTTACATTTTCCAAAACCAACAGACGTGGGTGACATTCACATACCTTTCTCTGTTTCAACAAGATAATGTGAATGATTATATTCTTTCTTGAACTAGTTAATCTCCGTTAAAATAACGTCCTTAATTTTAACCGCGGCAATCTACGCGTAAAATTACACCCGTTAATACAATTGACACAAACGACAAAGGCCACCTTGACGAACACAGGTTAAACAAGACGTCAGGTTAACTTATTATTCCCAAATTTTGTGT
This sequence comes from Macrophya alboannulata, assembly GCA_949628255.1. Lineage (NCBI taxonomy): Eukaryota > Metazoa > Arthropoda > Insecta > Hymenoptera > Tenthredinidae > Macrophya > Macrophya alboannulata. The sequence goes on from OX451208.1 coordinate 15,838,673, forward strand.
GGTCGGCATTTTCTATCACCGTCACATAAAATGTGCGAAAATATAAAATGAAATTTTATGGTAAGCATATTAAACCTATTCACCTCATTTTGTCATTTTGACTCGAGTCATCAATTTCTCGAAAAATCCATAACCCATTCTTTGGAATTTGATTTTTTTTTTCTTCAAACCTACTCATATTTTGATACAGTCAGAAAAATGTCGCGGCGAAGGTCAAGACCCGTACGTCAACCTCCAGGTGCAACAACCTGTTGCTTCTGTGGATTCTCCGAAGATGATGAGGTGGAATATGGGAAACTTTGCACACACAATGGCATTGTTACGCACTACTATTGCCTGGTAAAAAACTAATTTTTTTTTTTTGTCAGCGGTCAAGGCATGCTTTGAAATATAAATTCAAGTGGATCTAGTCTGGCGAGTACTGAAATCCAACCGCTTTGTTGAAATTTAGCCTTTTCTAGTTCAACTATATTTTCTAGTTATTGTCATCCAACATGGAACAAAATGGGAATGATAACGAAGGTATATTGGGATTTATGCCGACGGATATACAGAAAGAATTACGCAGAGGAAAGAGACTTGTGAGTAAAATTGGATTTACAAAATTGAATAAACGTTTTATTCTAAACATTTTTTTTATCTCAAAAGATGGATGAAATACTTTCAAATTTATTTTAGAAAGTCAAAAGACCTTGCTGATTAGTTTTCAAATAGATTTTGGTAAAAGAATCAATACACACGTTCAAAGAAAAACATATTCCCAAACTCAGAATGATTTTCTAAATAGTTTTCTGCCAATATTAAATAGTTGATGATCAATATTGTGCAATTATAGTCTTGTACCCATTGTAAACGAACCGGAGCAACTTTGGGGTGTTGCAACTCGAGGTGCAAACGAGTATTTCATCTACCCTGTGGACTGCGGGCAGGTTCACTTCACCAATTCTTTGGTGAATTTAGGTGAGTAATTACTTTTCCACGTTGCATATGTTTTGAATAAATTTTTTTCTGTTCTATATCTGGTCATAAGGTTATTCTACTTGTTAATCTCTTGAATATTTACAGATCATACTGCATAACCCATAGAATAAAACAGGAAATAGATGAACATATTAAAGCTGAAGCCGCGGCAGCAGGGACTGTTACTTGTTACATTTGTTACGAGGAAGTCAATCCCCAAAATACTATACGAACTTTATGGGCTCCGTGTTGCCGAAAGAATGCATGGTTTCATCGAAAGTGTGTTCAAGTACGTTCAATGTGTGATATAAATATTTATGTGTGTAATGATTAAAAGATATACACAAGAAATGAACATCTTTCTGTTTTAGAGTTTATAACTAATTTTCATTACGGTTTCAGCGCTTAGCATTGAGTGCTGGCTACTTTTTCAAATGCCCTCTTTGCAATAATAAACAAGAATTTCAACAGGCGATGCTAGAACATGGCATTTTCATTCCTAATCAGTGAGTATAGGCATGTTATATTAGAGTAGATTCATTTCAAGACAATGTGTGTGGTCAGATATCGCATAGTATCTACATACAATATAACCAGTGTTTTCCAAATCTAGTTTGCAGTCGATCAATGATAATTGTTATTCGAAAAATGACTATATTACCTCAAGTGTTATTTATTGATGAACAGAAATCATTATGTGATTCAATTTATTCAGGGATGCGTCTTGGGAGCTTGTACCAAATGCTTATCAAGAGCTATTACATAGGCACAGTCGTTGTGACGCTATAGAATGTCTTTGTCCAAAAGGAAGAAGCCACACTGGTGTTAATGCGTGAGTAAATGAATAATATAACAGAGAATTTCAGATCCTGTAACTTTGTAAAATTTTGCAACAGAAAATGGGAACTGGTTCTCTGTCGATTGTGTGGATCCCAGGGAGTTCACAAGGCTTGTGGACATATAAAATTGGCCAGTTCTATGTGGGAATGCGCAGAATGTGTCGGAATGTTACGTACGTATATTTGTGTACAAGAAATTTTCAGCAAAACTTAGAAAAACACTCATTGATTTCTGACATGCGAAACAAATGGTTCATGAAGTTAGTCTTTTCTCACATGATCTTACTTTTAATTACTCGTAAAATATTTCTGTCATTTTTAGATTCTCAGTTGAATTTAAAAATTGTATAATACACGCAAGATACAACATCTGCGTAAATTTTGCTTTGACTTAGAGTGAATTCCCGTATTAAGTTGTGATATTGTTTATATATTTTTTTCATTCACAGAAAAAACTGATGAATCGAGTCCGCGTACCAATCAATTAAGGAAGTAAGTGATATATCATCGAAAAATATTTTCTTTATACGGTTATTGTAATTGGTGTGTAAAGACTGGTGATATTCAAAAGACGAAGTCGTATTTCAAATAAAAAATATTTTCCAGAGCGACAAATGATGAGATATCTGAGGACGAAAGTAGTAGCAGCAGTGATATTTCAGTAGGTCGTAATCCATCACCTTTGCCGGTAACGGCACGTCCAATTTCACTGCCACCTATAACCATAACATCACCTATTAAGATGCGACCCGGACCTCGGTCATTTAAATTACAACAAGCTGTGCAGAATGCGAAAAGGTTCATCCCTCATCTCATAGAAACGTTTTGGTTGAAAAACTGTAATTAGACTAAGAACTTTGCAAATAGATTTTATATTGCTTCTTAAAACTGTTAAAGTAAAGATTCCACACGATGAAATATTTCGAAGTACATACCATTAACAAGACATTGCTTTCACAGTATAGATAGAATATATACTATTTAGAATCCTTTTGTATGTTATAGCAAGGAATTACGGGCACAAACAGGTACTTCCAACACATTTGTGCCAGAGCATACTGATATTCCTTTATCTAGTAGATCTGACAGCAATGAAAGTCCTCTTTCCAATGAAAAATCCATTGGTGAAGCATCGCAAGTGAAAATTTCCAATCTAGAAGAAGGCCCAATTTTGACAAAAAGTACTTCTATGGAAACAAAAAATACTTCTATGGAACCAAAAAGTACTTCTATGGAAATAAAAAGTACTTCTGTGGAAATAAAAAGTACTTCTATGGAAACAAAAGGTACTCATGTGGAAATAAAAAGTACTTCTATGGAAACAAAAAGTACTTCTATGGAAACAAAAAGTACTTCTATGGAAACAAACGGTACTATTTCACAATCAGAAGATAGTAATGCCCTACTAAAAAGAGCACTCAGCAAACCGACTGAATCAAGACGTCGTGTAGCAGAAATTATTCTAATCGACAGTGATGATGAAGTAGAGGTACGCAAACCATGACATGTGATAGGTTGTTAAAAATGAAAATACCTAATGAGATTGTAAAACATATTTTTCATTTTTTTTTCTCCTACAGATACTCAGTGTAAAGCCCAAAAAAAATGTATTAACTACAAACGATGGAACACAAATTCCGATTTTCAGCCTCTACCAGGTATCAGCTGAACTTCAGAAGGCCGAGGGAGATGTGAAAGTTGCTAATTGCATGCCTTCTGAAGTTTCTAAATCATTACCATGCCAATCAAAAATTATTCCTGTGACAAAAAGTATAATTGTATCAGATACGGCTAGCCTTTCAAGTATTTGTGACCAAACTTCTACTTCAACTGTAACACCACTACTTCATCCGTCAAATATACCTGAATCTCCGATTGGCATTGCTGTCGGAAAAGCATCTGGGAATAGTAAAGATCCGGACTTATTCCTCGTCACAGAAATCCCGAATCAAAATTCAGTAATGAATTTAAAAATTACAAACGTTACCTCAGTTCGCGAAGAAGATTTTGCAGCCACATTTCAAGAACCAAATGTAATGGAAAATATTGATATTACTAATGTTTGCACTGGGGGTGGTCGAAGTGATTTACCACTAAACGTTAATCAGCAAATCAACACATATCCAATGACTGCTACACCAAAATCACGGGCAATAGTCTTTCAACCCCGCACATTCGCGAGTAATGATTTAAATGTGAAGCGAAAAAGCGAAGAGCATGCTGAAAAGAGCTCATACAATTTATCTAACAAAGAAGAAGTTATGGAAAATCGCAAAAGAGCCCGGACTTCTGAATGCAAAAATTCTAGGACTGTACCAAAAAGTACAAATATGCCTTGGAGTATTAATTTGAATGATGTGAATGGAGCCATTCCAATACTTGCAACATCGTTATCATTGACGAGTTCGAGTGATAGTAACAGACTTGAACAAAGAACAGCAACGCTGCAAGTCAAACCACCTAAACAGTTACAAAATGATAGTAATGGCAAAGGGAGAATCATTTTTAATCAAGATATCCAGAAAAGAAATGGCTTTTACAAGTATCCTCCAGGAACGAGTTCAGCGAGTTCAGTTCAAAAGAAAACTAAGAAAAACACGAATCATCGAAATTTGCCAAATAACGAACCATCTCACATCGGATCTCAAGACTACTTTATGCACTTCCCCAAAGTGACAAAGACATATAGTTCAATTCATACTCAAAAAGCCAATCAACTTTCCCCTAAGAATTTGGGACAAAACAGTACCAATACCAATGGTACCACCGATAGCAATCAGAAATCTACAGCTAATGGTTCACAAAACTTGTCAGAAATTTCATCGAAATCCTCTAAACCAGGAACATTGACTGAACAAGTTCCTAAGTCTAGTGAAAGTGTACCTGTAAGGTCACATAGCATTTATCAATCCCATGAAAATGTTAAGAGAGACATTCAAAGGTATAACGAGAGCGGGCAAATCTTACAAACAAATCTGTCTACATCCGATGTTATATTCCACAATGATTTACCAAGAAATCGCACGGAAACACCCATTGGCAGTAACGGAAATCAACCCAATGTCAATAACATGTTGAAAACAAACCAATCGATAACGCGACTGGCTAATGGAATTCCAATCCCTAGCGGTGTAAGTAATAGTTATTTCAAGTGTAATTGTTTTTGAATGTACATGCACTACCTTAGTCACAAAGTTTATTGCCTGTTTTTTCTTTAGTGGTAAGGGTGAGATCTCCGTAAACTATATATCAGATTATTAGGTAATATGTGCCACAGAAAACTATGACTGGCTATACGATCATTCATCATATACGGCACCTTGGCGGGTGGAATTTAATTGAATTTTGAAACTATATTCATGATGCCAATTCATACTAGCAATACCAGGGATCACGAATTTGATGATGTTCATTAGTCTCACTTAAGGGGATAGTCTGATGAAATTTAAACATCCCATAAATATGCATAAAATTAATTTGTCTCTGGGGGGGCTTATACCTATGGTATTTTTTGGTAACGTTTATGTGTGATGATTTTGAAAGTTTTTGGTAATTTTGCATGTTTTCATAAGGATCTAGCAAAATATCCGTCTTCCCATACATGAAACGCTGGATTCAAGATTATTCTAATCATAAAAGGGCCTTTGTTTTACGAGCAAATGAAAAGCTGTCAATTGTAGAAATTCTTGAACCTGCTGTCTGTCTGAAAATCACTGGATTTTCAACAGACTGTCGCTTTGCAGGTTCTGTTGAATTATTAGTTTAATGAACACTTATTTAATTTGAGAAAAAATTAGATATTCAATTACAAAAATAGAATATTTTTTTGATCCGATTTATCACAGCTGAATATTTTTCTAAAATACGTCTAATGTGACAGAGGAACTTTAATGTTATTGAATATAATTTAAGATTTCTATACTGATTGTCAGTAGCAAGGCAAATCCCGTTTAACTCAGGTAGAGAGATTAGGTATGCGCCTAATCTATAGGAAAAAATTAAAGCTATCGTTGTAAGAGAGAGTACTGGCTCAACGTTTTTCATGTACCTGTGTATTTATAATGTTATATTGTTCTCATTTAAATTTGAGCAATAAATCTGAGATTATTTCTATGAATAGTAGAGAATTGAGCATGTCAATTCAAGTTTTGAAAAACTTGAAGTTTTATGGAAACGGTAGAATTTTCCAATGTGCATGGTATGACGTTTATTGCTAATGTGTGTATATCATTATCGATTTTGAAAACAATTCCATCCCAGCACTTGGAGTTTCTATGTGATGTATAAATTGAGCTTTTGATAAATGTAATACAGAATTTGCTTTCTTTGAATTCCAACAGTTAATCTTGTGAGTCAGGTGTCACTTCTAAATTCCAAGAACTTCTTTATATTTTTTTGTTCCTCATCGTAGTGCTGGTATAGATTAGTAAAAAGTAAGCAAGTAACAAATGTGTCTGGTGAGATACCAGGTGCGGGGAGTGTATGTAGGTAATTTATCCCCGTACCTCCTCTCCAGTGTATCTCTTGCGATTCTAACAGTGTGACGGGGATGCAGGCTCCAGTCCTGCTGCTGAGGCCGGACTTGCTCATCAGGCAACCTCGAGGAGTCCAGTACATTCACCAACAGAATCAGTCACCAAGGCCAACACAGATGCAACATCAGACGGAGAACAAAGCACCAATGCTAATTCCAGCATGTAAGTATTGAATTGGAAAGCAATTATTTAACTATCTAGCAAAGTTCTTCTAAAATATAATATGTTATCATTGATTATGATCTAAAACGTAAGCTTCCAGTGATCATCTATTGATCAAAGAAACTACAGTTCATTGATTACATGTTGAATATACAATTATGCAAATAGTATTTTTAAATAATATATTCCACTCATTGTTTTTATTCCACTGCTGGCCATGGATTTTTTTTTGAATTGGTAAGTCGAATTACTAAATGATTTGACGAGTACTCTTTCATGTTCATCAGTCAAGTTTTCATCTCAATTAACAAATCAGGAGTATTAAATTTTTGACCCTTGTTGACTGCGACGCAGATTTTGATTCAAAAAAAAAATTAAATAAAAAATAACTGTACAAATCTTTTGTATACTTGAATGAATCCTAATATTGATATCTAATTCATCTGTATTTCTTATTTTATTATTTATCCTAGTTCCACTTGTGTTCCGGCCAATCCAACAAATATACAACACCACCTCAGCCCCACAATCACGAGAAAATATTGTGATAAACCTCGATTGATACCTAAGAAAGTGCCTTTCCGAAACCTCAAATTTCGTATCTTGGATCCGAAGATCGTTGGGGTATTCATAACATTTTGTCACAATTATGTATTACTTAACATTACTTAATCTAAATGTCAACTATCAAACAAACAAAAGGTAAATTCTTTTTATGTGCAGATAGTCGTTCATGATACCTTCATGTTAAACATCAGCGCGGACACTGGAAATCTACAAAAAATCCGAGATGCAGCAGGTCCGAGATGCAGCTCGATAAAAAAGGATAAGATGCTTCCGTCTTTTGCACAACAGTCAGATTCCTTATCGTCAAAATCTGATGTTACTGGGAACCATCATAATATCAATATTTACAAAGAAAGTGTTTTGCCAGAGATTCAACACTGCAGTAAAATTGCTGATACTCGACAAGAATTCTCATCTGTAACAGAAAGCCTCCACAATCCTATAGTTTCTGAACTAAAATTTGACAATAAATATACATCAAGTACAGCTATCATCACGAACGGTAAAGCCAAAGCATCTTGTGTTCTGGAGACAAAATTCAATATTGTTAAGAAGATATCCGAGAGTTGTATGAATGGATCATTGGCAGGTATCGGAAGCTATCACGCCCAAAAAATAGATTCTATGACGAATGAATCATTAATTTGTGCTTGTTTAAAAAGTAACGATAAAAACTCGTACTGCATGCAGCACAAAGAGAATTTATCCAAAGAAAAGACGGTCTGTCCTGCAATTAGCAGCAATGCTTCGAATCTGAAGAACTTATGTGAAAGAGACGATAACATAATGTATATTGATAAATGTAAAGGTTTCAGTGATGAAATTAAACAATCGTCATTAAAAACAGTCGCGTACAAAAATAGTTTTATAAGTGCGTCGACTATCGACTTCTGTAACAAGACTCACAATTATTTAAACGATAAGGACGAAAAGAAACGGTCGATCCGGCGAAATAGAGTTTCAAAGTTTTTAGTTAAAAATCTTGATGATTCATCAGAGTCTCATCTATCTATTGATTGTTATAATAATTTTAAGAAGATTGTAGACTGTAGTTCCGAGTTTAATTTTAATATTAAAGACTCAGATGCTAATACACAAGGTTCATTGAAAATCAGTGATAGCGATGTTGTTGATTTAAGTGCAAAAAACGGGATCAATGAAGTCTCAGCCAATTCCAATGCAGCAAAGTCTAACAAATTTTTTGATAATAAAAACTTGATTGAATCTAAAAGTCAAGCTGTTGATACGAATTACATTTCACATAATTCCAAACTGAATACAGTCAGTTCTGAAAATATCAACGGTGATATATCCTTGAGGAAACCAATGAACACTGCCTTCAAGCATCAAATTAGTTCTCCCATCGATGTAAACAAATCAAGCATTTGTGACTCAGGGTCTGGCATTAAAGTTAGGATTGATCTGAATAAAATTCAACATCTTATCGAGAACAAACCGCAATTATTTTATAAACGTAGTTATGCAAAAATTAAACGAAAAATTGAGCAAGGGTCCGTACCATTACCATGTTTAGAAGAATCACAAAATTTTTATAATCCAGACTCTAATAACCGTTTGTACTTTTCCGAACTACAAACACGCCAAAGTGTGCAAAATACAGACAAATCACCTGCTAAAAAAAGATCTAAATATAATTCTGAATTTTTTGAAGATCATTCACATAGTTGAAAATCATTGAAATGTTACTGTTTTGCGTGTTTAATATTATGTACAAAAAAAAAATCAATTCTGGGGAAATTTGAATTCCAATCAGTTTGTCTATGAAGATAATATATGTATAAACATTATTTGTCAGTAATTATATATTACATCTACATACAATCTTCGCGTAAAAAATGATATTAAATGCCACAATCATGTTTAACTTGATTTGTACATGAATAAATACCGCCTTGCATATAAAAAAAAACTTTATTTGATCTGAAAGGAAAAGAAGTTATCCAAATTGTTCACAATTCATTTTGTAATAGTCATAACAGTGAAAGAGAACAATAAATTGTTTATAACGTAAATATATCTATGCAAGCCAAAGTCCGTATGAAATTTTAATTAACAGTACGAAAGAAACTAATCAGTACAAGTTTGCAGAGTTTCTTAGGTACATCTTTTTTGCTTTTTTCTTCTTGAATTTTTTTTCGTTTGTCGAATTTTATCCAGATCACCCGTTGCGGTAGGAATTGCCAATATTTTCAAGGACATCTTTAAATACTTGTATTATTTTTATTATTTTTATTATAGATATCTGATCATTATCGAAATGAAATTAAACATGACCAGGAAATGTAAGCTGCACACAATTTCTGAATTTCGCTATCCGAAAGTTGTGAGAAAAGTTGAATATTTATGAAAATAAAGCTCTTCGTATGCATCTTAGATGTTCATGAATCTTCAACCTTTATTTATGCTCCCTAATACTATGACACATAAGCCAGGAATATTTTACCTACTAAAAGATAATTAGGCAACAATTAAATGTCAGATTGCTCAGTGAACAATAATGGATACACATATTCATCTACTCATTTCTCAGCATACTCAGTACTTGGTGTACATACCTTTACCATTGGATAATTATCTTTTGTAGTAGGTAGAACTTCATACATTGTACCAATGCCTTCTTTATATGATATTTTTTTTAATATAGTTTCATGTAATAATAGTAAGGAATAAATTTGGTTTCCAAGGTGTCGATAAATGTTTGACCGAAAAAAAATAAAAATCAATACTGGAGCTTTATTCACTGATGTTTGTCTTATACTAAATTATATACAATAAATTGTAGTTATTGAAAAAAATTTGATCCTTAAATTTGTAACAAAAACGAGATAACCAGCGTAAGAAAGAATAATGTAATAGTAATTAGGTGTTTTCAAAACTCCTATTCGGCAGCTTCTTCGTCAAGAATTTCTTCGTCCTCAAATGCCTCTTCGTCATCTGCGGTTGCTTCCTACATTCAGAATAAAAAATAGTATTTTCATTATTGAGAATCAGTTACACATAATATAATAAAAAATATTCATAACAACTTATTGAATAATTATATCAACTGTAATAAAAGATATCTACTCTTTTCGAATTGATATTCTATAATCATTATTTTTGTACTCTTTAGTTTATACTTAAAAAAAAATCCGAAATCTTCCGATAATTCTTCGTCTTTCATTCTTTCTCACCTGATATTGTTGGTATTCCGAGACAAGATCGTTCATGTTGCTTTCGGCTTCAGTGAATTCCATTTCATCCATACCCTCACCAGTGTACCAATGAAGGAAAGCTTTACGTCTGAACATAGCAGTAAACTGCTCGCTAATGCGTTTAAAGATTTCTTGGATAGCTGTGGAATTGCCAATAAAGGTTGAAGACATTTTCAGTCCTTTAGGGGCAATGTCGCACACAGCTACCTTAACATTGTTTGGTATCCATTCTACAAAGTAGCTTGAATTCTTGTTCTGTATGTTAAGCATTTGCTCATCTACTTCCTTCATAGACATTTGTCCTCTGAATATCGCTGCTACTGTCAAATAACGTCCGTGGCGAGGATCGCATGCAGCCATCATGTTCTTGGCATCAAACATCTGCTGTGTAAGCTCTGGTACGGATAGAGCACGGTATTGTTGGCTACCGCGAGCAGTAAGTGGTGCAAATCCAGGCATAAAGAAGTGAAGACGAGGGAAGGGTACCATGTTGACAGCAAGCTTGCGTAAGTCTGCGTTCAACTGACCTGGGAACCTCAAACACGTAGTGACACCAGACATGGTGACCTATAATGATAAACAAAAGAAAAATAATGAAAATTATCCATAATTTGAAGAAACAAATTCAAAATTAGATCTTAAATAGATGGTTTCTCAATATTTATTGCACAGTGCAAGGTTTCACCCTTTTTGTAAAAAAGAAAAAATCGAGGGAAAAAATACTTACGGAAACAAGGTGGTTCAGATCTCCGTATGTAGGAGACGTGAGCTTAAGAGTACGGAAACAAATATCGTACAATGCTTCGTTGTCAATGCAGAAGGTTTCGTCTGTGTTTTCTACTAGTTGGTGGACTGATAGAGTGGCATTGTACGGTTCTACAACAGTATCTGATACCTGTAAGAAGTGGAATAGAAATATTTAGAATGTCTGTTGATTGGATTTTTACAGAAATAAGTATTATTAATAATATATTGAAAGTGGTAGTTCGAACTACTCGTTATTATGAATACTGTATTGCTTAATATGTAATTAATTTTACCTTTGGGGATGGTACGACACTGAATGAGTTCATAATACGGTCTGGATACTCTTCTCTGATTTTGGAAATAAGTAGAGTTCCCATACCAGACCCGGTTCCACCTCCTAGAGAATGAGTCAGTTGGAATCCTTGGAGACAGTCACAACCCTCTGCTTCTTTCCTTACTACATCCAAAACTGCATCTACCAGCTCTGCACCTTCTGTGTAGTGGCCCTTTGCCCAGTTATTTCCTAAAACAAGAGAATAGTTTCATGAATAAAAATGTTATATTAAATATGTAAATTATTATTTTTTTTTTTGAAGTCATCCTTAACCCTTTGCCATATTGTTAACAATTCAAATTATCAACATTCTGATACAAGTGGCTATGAAATATTCTAGTTATTAGCCAATAATCAACTCACCAGCTCCACTTTGTCCGAAAACAAAGTTGTCAGGTCTGAAAATCTGGCCAATAGGTCCGCTTCGAATAGAGTCCATGGTACCTGGCTCCAAGTCGACCAATACAGCGCGGGGCACGAATTTGTGACCTGAGAAAAAGAGTTTTTTTTTTATTGAAAGAAATTTCAGGTATTTTTGAGTATGATGAAAAAACGTCAAGCTATCAAAGAAAAAAAATCAAATTATATTCTTATATTATGTAAAATTGAAATCTCTGTTGTTATCAATGTTTAGATTCGCACTATGAATTATTTGGAAATACTTACTGCTTGCTTCATTGTAATAAACATTAATACGCTCCAATTGGAGATCGTTAGTTCCAACGTAATTTCCAGTTGGGTCAATACCATGCTCATCTGAGATTATCTCCCAGAACTGCAACAGACAATTATTTATAGATAAATTTTCGTCATTATACTGATCTTCGAATAAATTATCAATAATACTGTTGGGGGTTTTAATACTGCAGTTACTTATAATCTCGCGAAAATTTTGTGATATAAATAACATTTTTCATTTAAACTAGGATTTAAATCATGCCAGCACTGGTCATAATTTAAATCGTCGATTTCCTCAAATTTCATGTGAATTGTGCTGATTTTTTAAACTAAAATTTCATTAACAGTATAAAGTATCTTAGATTTTACGAACATTGAATCCAGACAAAACTGCCATTTCAATTCATAAAATAAAACATACAGTGACGCATAGTGCCCTATGTTGAATGACGACATAACCGTGACTAATAAGCCGAATATAATTTAATTAGTTCGGTATAAATTCAATTAACGATATTACAATGTTACGAGTTAGGCTAGAACTCTAGATCGTATATAACGAAAGACCGTATACAAAACTGATTAAATTTGCGTGCAGACTATAAGGAAAACAGAGATGTGAAACGAATTACGAGATGAAAGATAAGAAATTGCGAATTTTTAGGTAATTTTATAAGAAATCTTAAAATAAAAGAATAATCGTATAACATTTACGATATAGGCTCTCAGTATTTCTTGACTTAAAGTTTGATTGAAATAAAATAAATAATAAGCAGATATATCCCACGCATTCTAAGCCCGGTATATAACATCGAGTTACCGCAAGGTATGTGCTATTTAAAAATGTGTAACAAGCAGCGGAGGTATCTAATTAAATCATGAATACTGTTCTACTATTCCACATAGGCTCTAGTGATTTCATGAATAAAATTCCAGTGTCTAATTTATCCGTTGGTTATTCTGTTAAATACTCGTATTAATTCATTGTCCGTTTACTAAATGTCAACGCCCTTTCTTCTTTTCTCTTCCGTCTACTCAGCCTCCTCTAATTCCGTTTAACATTAATTATTAAAATACCTACAAACGAGAAGAAGCTGCCGTAGCCGAAACGTGGTTTTATTACGACGTCACATACATCTCATTTAATTACAATTTCAAATTCATTTTCAAAATTCTTGAACTTTCATAGGTATACATTATACAATATTTGAAGTTGGAATCTAACGGCGAATCAATGAAATTACCAGCTGATTGAATATCATCAAAAATCGAACGTGTTGCACGTCATCGGCATTTCAAGAACTGCAGAATTCTCGTCCTAGACGAATAAAGGTATAACGATCACCGCTGTCAAAAAATAGAGACGAAATCATCGTGGCTAAACGAAAAAACATACGTGTATATGTATATGTATATGAACATATATCATCAGCTCAACGAGCCTACATCCGTTCTATTAAACACGACCACGTAGATTCCATTTTTATAAATCGCGCATGACCGCAGCCGACTCTGTGGTGGTTCAAAACTTTTTATTCTTCGCAAGATAAGGCGATCTAAGAACACCTATACATATGATTAATAAATTGAATCATGCTGTACGTTGGAAGAAATTGTTGCAAAAACAAAATTCTGTATAATACTGTTTTATTATAACAGTATATAGATCGTTATCAATTGATATTCGCGTTCGAGTAGGTATGCATCTGCTTGTCTTTTCAATTTGCGTTAATTAATTAGCTTCGATCGCGTAAATAATTGGAGTTAGTTGAGCGTTAAAAGGCTAGCCTAACGGTTTACAGTTATCAGAATCATTATACTGTAATATTATAATGCGTGGTAAGAAAAAAAAAAAAAATTCCCTAGCTAGCTAACTCGTAATAGAAATGAACGAGTTGAACGGTGCCGGAAACCCAGAGAAGATAACGACGACTCGTAAGAAAGACAAGCCCCGGAAATTGTGGGAAAGTTTATTATTTGCGGCTACCTCAGTGGGCTGCTGCCTGCAGCAGTCTGATGTGCGTATATTTTCTCACAAATAGAAATGACGCAAGTATACACGTAGGATCAAATTTTCTTTCTATACCCATTTACGGAAAGAATATTTTAAAGTTTAAAATACGAATTTTGTTTACCAGGATACAAGAAGCGAATAACTATAATAATAGCGTGGGTTTAACTGCGGACATCTTCATGATGTAATCTTCAAATGCAATTCGATAATAATAATTATTATTTTGCGTTCAATTACACGAATTTTGATGTGAATCAACAGAATGACTAAAGGTCGATGTTAGTCCGAACGATAATTCAATCGATGAAGTGATTTGCAGTTGAGATTGCTAAAGATAAAATTTGCAATACGCACGAAGTCAACGGGTCGGATAAGGCACCAGTTCTCGCCTGTTACACACACGTTACATGCATATAAGGAGCGTCCTCGCTCGTCAAAGTTGGACCCGTTTCAATATTCTTAATTTGGTAGTCGTTCGTGTTGCAGAAAATTACGTAATGGTTTAACTTAGGCCTGCATTTCGCGTATTCAAATATATCCTGCAGTCGTGCTAAATTCAATATTTTTATATTAAACGACTTACACTGCAACCTATACGATTCATTAAATCGATATATATTCTTCATTTGATCCCCCGATTTCTCAGTGACAAACACATTTATCAATCTTACCTGAATTGAAAGAAAAATGAATAAATAAAAAATTTACAATGGCGACAGAAACGTCTCGAAAAACCAGAAAAAAAAGGTCTATATGACGTTGGACAACGCGACAGGAAACGCTTATGTCTATATTATATTACAGTATAGAATTTACGAAGCGTAATTATTTTATTGCCCAAGGTGACTTCAACCTTTACAAAAGAATCGTATATCTCAGTTTACCGAATTTTTGTAAAGGATAATAATTATCATGCTACTCAGCTACGGGCGAGATGCTTCCGTTTGCGAGATATGAAGACCCTCAGGAACGAAATAAAATTTACTATTTAATCTAATCTCGTTCAGATAGAGCTGCTTGCATTAGATACTAAAAAAAAAACTTTTTTAGCCTGCACCGCAGTGAGAAGCTAAGTATAATAAAGCAAGAGATTTTTTTTCCATTCTCTCGAAGATATACATTCTTGTGCAGCGGAAGTCTATCCGAGGTCGATACATAAGGTATAAAAAAAAAAAAAAAAAAAAATCCGATCCAGTGATATATAATTGTTCGATAAAACGGTATTTGATAAAGAAATAGAAAATAATAAATCGAATTACAAACACCGTGTAATCTGAAGATATAACTGGCGAAGTAAATACGTCCAAATTCGGTTAGCAACGTGCTTAATATGGCGTTCCGTACCTAACCGGCAGAAAAAAAATGTTCCACTTTCAGGTGAATGTGATCGTTGTAAAGCCAGTTGACTTTACAGTTATGTTATACAATATATATATGTACACATCGATATAGGTATTTATTATACACGTATACATGTATGTGTGTGTAACATACGAGGCGAGCGGTACGTGGTCCTCTTAACTACACCGATAACTTATCACAGCAAGTAAAAATACATACACATATATAGTATACCAACATTTCTTTGATAAGAAATAACGAGCTGAACTCGGTTGGACACCACGCCTCTAGCCCTCGTATCGAAAGGCGAGCGTGAATCATATTATATTCGAATACGAAGAAAGCGATGAGTCGGTATAAAACTCGCGCTGTTGGATCTATCGTGGGGTATATATTGAAAGATTATAATTCATGGAAAGACAGGAAATTCTTGTTAGTAATTTTTTCAAGTTATCAAAATTAATATCAAACGTGTATAATATCACGGATGAATTTAATGCCGTTTAGAGAAGGTTCTATGACATCATAAACCCATTATACAATAAGTTATAATAGCAACGCCGAAAGTAGGGCCATTGAATAATAGTCGGACGAAATGAAACCGTAGATAATTCTATATAAGGTATTACGTGTAGGTCATATTATGGATGTAATTACAGCGAGCAGTTTCGAATTGCACTGTTCGAGAACGAAAGAAACTAAAATAAAAAAAATAACCCCAGGGGTTAGAACTGAACGAGAGAAACAAATCAATCAGAAAAATATATATTCGCTATCAATTTTGGAGACAGTTTTCTTATTTTTTTATTCTTCATTTTTATTAACATTGTCAATTCATTTTCTGTCTCGTTTCTTTCTTTCTTTCATTTTATCGACGTACTCGTCCCGCAAGATTCTGCTATCCCGTTTCTTCGCGACCAGACCTGCAAAGAGGCGATAAAGAGAATGCTGTTCCCCGGTACCCAGCTTCGCCTGGTTCACGGGTTGCTGACCCATAAGGTACAGCAACGTGTCTTGCCACGGCAGAGGCAACCGGTCCGTTTCGCCGAACTCGTCAGTGGACCTCCGAGGAATCGTATGGTATTTAACGTAAGTATGAATCCCGTGTATTTCTTGCACCCCATGGCAGAGGAAAAAGAAAAACTATTTCTTTTTTGGAAATATTCTTCTCGCAAAAATATTTTATTACCGTTTGATAAAATAATTTTCCTCGAAAAAGAAATACCTATATGCATTGCGAAGTCATATTGCAACGGCAGACCGACGAGGTAAAAATAAATCGATCACAGGGCATAGGCGTTGTGAAAGTGCGCGCGCCAATCCAACGATATATACTGTATCATCTCGGAGAATTATTGCAGACTGCAAATGCGAGAATTCCATCAATAACCGTTCTAGTAATTAAGTGGCAGCCAATGTATATCCGAGAACTGTCGCGTTCCTAATCACTGTACATGTTAAATATTACGGAGAAAGAAGCGAAACAAACTTTTCTCCGAACGATGTTAAGTCTCGGAACTGCATCGCAGATTGAATTGAGGAAAATACTAATATTTATTCTTACGTAGTTTTAAAAGCAAGTCTAAATAAATGCGGAACTTGATTACTCGCTGACCAATCAATGCGTAAAAAAGTGGTCCTAACTAGAAACAGTAATTGCAGAAAAGGGTGAAAACGTTCTCTTTGATGTTAATCGCCATTGGCGGACTCCCGTTGGCTTGCCTCTGCAGGAGTTTCCGAAGGAAAGAGTAAGAAGAGACAGATTAGACCAACCTGTAAGATACCTATGTATTGACAAAGGCTGACTCAACGACTCAATATTGTATCAGCTTTATTATATTTGATATCATACATATTATCGTTTGATTTCTGTGTTCGGTTTACAACTTAAATAAAGCGATTACTCAATTCTGTAATCTACAAATTCATTAAACTATAGATAATATTATTTCGACTACAGTCATACGTTTACTTTATTTCTGATTCACGATATTTGATTTCTAAACAGGTTTTTTGAAAAATAAATATAGCATTCCGTAAAAGGTCTTACGTTATGTTAAATGTTAAATGAAATTGCACCGCCTTTTTCCATCGCGACTTGCAACCAACCGCACGTTAATGTTCGAATAAATTAGAACGGACCAAAAAGTATTTACTTGAAGCATTTTATTCCAATCGGAGAGAGCAAACATAACATAACTGATTGATTGATTGCCTGACTGACTGTAAAGCCTGCTGCACAATTTCGCGATGGAAAGTACTAGACCTTTTTTGGACTCTGGAAATACTTAATATTCGAGATCACCGCCGTACTTGGCCGCATGCAATAATAGCTATTTATAGATCGAAGAATTTTGAGCCTACTTGACTCATTTTTGTTCGAACGCCATATACGGAGTTTTTTTATTTCTAATTTTTTGATAAATCTATAAATAGCATTTTTCGTCAATGAAAGTATTCGATCAATCGAAGAAAGCATTTTTTAGACGGTTCGTTACGTAAAAATATAGATAAAAATAAAAATCTGAAACTATTTTTGCGAATGAGACTTTTTTTTTACAAAGGGCTCCCCCGAATCGATTGGGTCAAGTCAAGGGTACGGCGACACGCACACACCTGGCAGGTCTTATCCTGTTAAGTTAGGAAGTCCTTTCTGCTAAAACTACATTTTTCTGGTAAGGTTTCATTATGCGGAGACTACGTATATCCGTCAGGTCTACCTATTGATCTTATGCTTCTCGCGTTGCAAAAATTGTTTTAGTCGATTTTCACAAACGAAAACTATAAAAGTCGAGAAAATAAATTACGAGACTAGCTAGACGGGTCAGTATCTATTATTGGCTCAAGTATTCTGGCAATGCATTGTGTAAGGTCAAGGAACGGTCAAGCGCAAATACTTCTTTGTTTTATAAATGAATTACTTTTAATTTCTAATTAAATACAATTTCATTAAATTCCTAAAGAAATGGGAATCTTGACTAATTTTTATATTTTTTCAATATCGCACGATAATCGATAGAACATAAACAAAAAATTTTTGTGCCAAAAATAATTCGCATTATTCTGAAATCTTTGATAAATTTTCGAGTAAGTTTGATTCGTACTTAATTACGTAACGATATAAAGTAACGAACGTCACACATTCACTATTCGAAAGAAATGGCTATCAGAATATCGGAGGTGATTCAAGGTAGTTAGATACGTGATGATAAATAAACAATAATAATAATATCTAATCTTGGTTTGACGTGTCTGAAATTGGCTCTAACGTATCTAGGCTGAATAGAGAAAGAGAAAAATTCCCCTCTTGAAATCGTGTATACTATTGCATCCTGCACCCGTTTGGATCGAAGAATAATACAATAGCTACGAACAAGTTTTGAAATTGAATGGCACTAAAGATTTTCAAACTGCAATTTAGCGGCTTCAAGCCTGGGTACTTTTCCGCCACAGAATTCACAATCAGTCAACGAAAGAATACTCGGTTATATTCAATTTATAGTAAAATAGATAGTGAAAGATTTTGAATAGGAAAAATCATAGGTTGTTATAGGGTTAGATTAGAGACGGGTTCCACAGATATCATACGACGCGGCGAGAGTGGCGAGACACGCGAAGCCTTTACACTCATATAAATAGACAGACGAATTGAGTTTATTTCAAGCACAGATCCAACACTCTGGTTGAAAGCAGTCAGGAAGAAAACGAGAGAAAGGAAATGGAGCCGTGGGGGTGTTGCGAGGAACTAGTGTGTCGGATTTCATTGAATTGTATGCCTAACATATGTATCTACGGAATTACAGGCTACTAAAAATAAACTAATAGAAAGAAAAAAAAAATATAGTCGGTTTATACATTTCATCTTTTTATTTTATTATAAGTGCATCAGTTTTATCGAATCGTCTGGGTGCGCTAGTTAGGTATCCAATAAAATTTAATCAAAATTCTACGCGCTGTGATAACGATAATAAATACGAGTCAGGTGAATAAAAAGTAAATTGATTTTTCAACTTTATCAATTCGTCGTCGTACAGACGACAAGGTTTCCGGTTAGGAATGCGAACGGTAGATTTTAACCAATTTATGAGTTACGAAAATTATAAATGGCATATATTGAAACTTGAAAATTCATTGAATCAGAGTTACGCCAGTATTATATCTTCAATTAGGTATGAGACAGAAATAAAAATTGATATATGCGCGATAAAAATGCGCGTTCGAAATGAGTAAATGCAATAAAAATTGATTGTTCCAGTTAAATGTCAAACGATTATCGTAACACACGTACATATATTTATCAAACTTTGAAGTATTAAATCTACAAATATGTTAAAAAAAAAAATAAAAAATAAAAATTTCCTTTTAATAGCGCAAATAAATTTTCGCGTTGATATATACATTTCTCTTCACACGTCTGTTTTATACCTAACTACGAATATTTCGCACCTGTTGTACTTCTTAGCTCTATTGTTCAATACTACGCAGCGAGTGCGCTGCGGCGGTTGAATCTAGAAAGATTTGAACTTTCCCTTTGATATGTTTTGTCATATACTTATTACGCAAAAGCCGAAAATTATTATGCATCACATATTTGATAATACTATAATTATTAATAATAGAACTCATCCTATATCAAACTTTTTCTATACATAAATAAGTCTAGTACTAAGAATAGCAAAGTTATTTTTCGAACCGGTGGACAAAAGGCGGTGACGAGAAAGCAACCGTCTTGCGATTAATGGCAAACGGGTGGCGGCCATTGCATAGCACATGGGCGAGCGCATACGTTCCTCCTGTACCGGAATGTCTCAATTTATTATGAGCCGTACTTTGTACGCGGAATATCTTTAGGAATATTATACTAAAAAAAGCTTTGCCCAATGCACGATTCAAGAATACTTATTACTACTTATACTAATCATCGAAATTTTCTCTAATTACGAACACTTGCCGGTCTAGACTTTTTAGTGTTCGTTAAATATTCCGAAACAAAATCTGTAGAAAAATACCGCGTCGCTAAACAAAAGGCGGAATAAAGTTACTCCATATTCGGGGGATAAGTATAGCGGACGTGATAAAACTTCAGTTTACAAATTAGCAAAATTTTATTAGCTAAAGCTTCACGTTCTTGGTATGAGTTGATATTATTTCATTTTATTATCAAGCAGCTCGAGCTTTGTAACAGTAAAATGCCGATGATCAATTTGACTAGAATAGCGACCGGCAGAGACGAGGGGTGGGGTGGGGGGTCTACGGATTAACTCGTGATTAGATGGTGACAAGAGAGAAAGGATTACTTATTTCCATTTCAATTCAAAGTTGGTGAAAATTGAACCAGCTATGGCAATATTTTCACAGTTGGTAATGATTTTCGGAAGCTGAAGTTAATTTCATACGTACGACTGTCGTTGATATGAAAATCTGAAATCGGGATATACCGTTGGATATTTTAATAAAAAATAATGTTACTGACCTTCGAGCCTATTTGGTTACCGCATTGGCCAGCTTGTAGATGAACGATTTCCCTCATGGCTGTTTCGGATTGATAAGTTTACTGTGGATGATATTTAGTTCTAATGCTCCACCACGTGTCTCACTTGCCTTAGCGACTGTGCTCGGAAGACTGGTCCGATGCCTCCAAAGATGCCACGATCAACCGGGAGAACCGAATCCCGATTTGCAGTCGCCGGATGCCGACTGGAGCCGAGTATGCCCGAAATCAAGGCGCGTTATTACGAACGCAATTCAAATGCCTGATGCTGTTTTACCACAGCGGTATCACGTAGAATTGTTTAAAGAAGTACGAGAAAATGACTACTAAAGTAGAAAATTGAAGATTTTTATTTATTGATTAGCGGCGAATACTATTCATATCGTTTTGAGCATTACGTCTTGGCGTTAGTTAGGCTTCGAACTGTAATTAATTAATTGGCAAAGTCGTCAGAGTAGAGGCAGGCGTTAGATCGGGCGTAAAGTTTTGTAATTTCAATAATGTTGAGGGATAATAAATATTGTTGTATGACACAGTTAAGTTAGGCATTTTTTTATGGATCTACAAATAACATAATCTTTAAGATTCGCAATACTGGTAATAGGAAAATTAATAATGATAATATAACTAATAATGATTCCATCCTGGTATCGGAATCCCTGGAATCCAGCTTCTGCCAGATACTGTAAAAATATATGTAACATATTTTATACCATGAATAAATAAACTTGTAATAATGTATCAAAGCAATAAAAAAACCCAAAATCAAAGTATTCAATAATACAAGTAATATTCTAATTTTGTTTTTCCACCATCCCCAAGCTTTTTATACAAATTTGCTCAAATTAAATTCCGGATCTAGATATAGATATCCTCGCAGATCGAAATTTGTTTTTATATCATAAGCGCTATTGAATATCACTGACCTCCTGCAACAGCATTCAGTTTCTGCGTTTCCTCAGGACTTAGTTTAAGTATAGTATTAAGTACAGGTATAAGATGATTGCGTTCATCTCCATTTTTCAGCGTGATAAACTGAAATATATGAAATGAAGCCTTGGTTAACATGAGTTTCTTTTGAGATATATTATTTCAGAGCATCGAAATAATGTAAGGAGCTTAGTTACCTTCAACACAATATTTTTAAGGTATTCAAAATTGTTTCCATGTTTTTCTCTTTCTATACTACGCTGTTGTCTTCGAATATCTTCCTTTAGAAGCTGGTTAAGTTGAGTCAGCTTTGCAATATCTCTTTCCGCATCTGCTAGCAAGACTGTTAAATGTTTGACACGTCGTTCGCAAACTTCTAACGTCTGGCGATCCACAGTTTGCGATAAGGGCTGCATAGTAGATGTGTGGTAATCATCTGGCGAATTTAAAAGCTCATCAAGCGACATTAAAGGTTGCTTACGATGCTTTTCTGTGTTTACCACCACCGACGAGGATGAATCTACACTTTCAGATCCCTAGAAAAATGAACGAGAACTTTAAAACCTATTCTCGAAGTCCTATGATGAGTATTGGTGTTTAGGAAATATTAATTCGAGTACAGCATCTCAAAAGATACAGCAGCAATTATTTGTTTGAAAAGTATGTAGTCTTCAAAATGTAAGACAAGATACCTCGCCTTCTTCTCTTTCAAGAAGGGACATCCTCGAGTTATGCTCAAGTTCTAAATAATGTTCTCCAGATTTGTCAGAAATACTGTGACTGATTGTGGCGTCATTCGATCCACCGAGCATTATTTTCTGGTTTTCTAACTGCAGATTATGAAGCTCCTGGCGATACTTCTCTTCTAATTCGGAAACGTTGCGCTGTAAATAGAACCAGGCATGAGTTAACTAGATGTATATATGACTACGCTATGTATTCATATCAGCGTTAGATATGGCTTAGATAAAAATTCACATTTAGTAATGACAAAACATTAATGCAGAAGATTTCAAAGCTTTTAAAGATTTTCACAATATTGATACACATAAAACATCTATCACCTTATGCATAACTTGTAAGGACTCTATCGCTTCTTTGTGCTCCCGTTCTTTTTGCTGGATAGTACTTGTACTGGTACGCAGTTGTTCTGTTAAAGACAAAAGTTCTTGGCGCATGGTTGATATTTTTTGATTACATTCTATTTCACCACGTATAGCGTGATCTCTTTCCTCTTTAACTACAGCAATTTCTCTTGTAAGAGTTTCCAATTGTTGTCTGTAACGAAATTTGTTTCATAGTTCTAATGGCATTCATATTTTATTAAAACAAATTCTAAGCAGGAAATCTTTCCAGTATTCTTTATCAACTTGGAATTTAAATGAAATAAATTAACTAAATTTAATATAAATCTACTAACGTGTAAGTTTCGAGCTTATCACGAAGAAGAGCAGCGTGAGTCTGGGCATGTTCGAGTTCCTCTTCAGCTTCGGCTATGCTTCTTCCGCCATCCTTGCCCTGGCTTTGTTTGGTTCTAAGAACACTTTGTGCACGTAACTTGTACCCTGTGAATTCTTCCCGCAAAGCTTCAAGCTCTTGATTTCCACTTACAACAGTGGCATTCAGCCTTGTTATTTCAGATTCCAAATTTTTGATCTATAAAAATAAGAAACTGATTATTTTCGGGTTCTAAATTTGCACCAATATCATTAACAGTAATGAATCAACTGGCTACCTGTGCATCAACAATTTTCTTTTGATTTTTCATATCGTTTATAACTTGATCTCTTTCCGATGTAAGAGTATCTATTTTCGCGACAAGCTCATCTCTGTCCTGATTCAGCGTGCTTAATTTGTGATTCAATTTAGCAATCAGCTTCTTTTCTTCATCCGCTTCTCGCTTTACTTCGCATAATTCCTGTTTAATATCTTCATTCTTTTCCCCTAGGACTGTAATCTGATTAGCTTTTGTAAGGCAAGTATCTTTCAGTTCTGATATTTGCCTTTCAAGATTTGAAATCGTTTCTAAATGCTTCTCAACTACTTTTTGCATGCCGATTCGCTTGGATGATTCATCTTCGAGTTTTGTTTTCAAGTCTTCAACACTTTTCTGTAAAGATATCATAAATTTGTATAAAAAATTTCACACCGTTCAATTCTCTGATATGAAGTAGTTTGGTAGAATTCACAATGTAAAAATCTTGGGTTTTAAAAGCAATATTAACTTGGATTCAAAATTATTCTATTTTCCCAATTATCCCTAATATCGAATTTTTATATCTCTTTGTTAGATATGTTAGCTAAATAAAAAAGTCACGTAACTATCAATATTTCCACGTTTTGAAAATTTGAGTAATAATCACATAATTATTTTCTGGAGATACGTCATGGTTTTTCCGATACAATGTACTTGTTGGTAGTTACATGACTTTTCTATATAGCTAACGATATTCTCTCTTTTCATCTTTGAACATAAATTTTTTGTATATTATTGATGTAACATGGAAGAAATGTACTCTTGTGCATCCGGAAGTATCTGTACTTAAAATAATCTGTACTAACTAGAATACTAATAATTAAATATAGTTTTACTGTATTTTCGGACCTCATAATTATGTACTTCTAAAGAAAGGACACTTTTAGTGTTGCATTCTTGTTTAGTAGCCTCTAGTTTGGCCTTAGTTGCTTTGTGAGCTTCCTTTTCTAAGTTTAAGCTAATCTTCATGTCTTCATACTCTTTATCCTTTTGTTCTCTTATCATTATTTCAGCTTTTTTCCCATCCTTCAACTCTTTGATCGTATCTTGACTCTGTTTGACAATATTTTCGAGTCTGATATGCTCCTTGGATAGGCGTTCAACTTCATTAGTCAAACGATTAATAGAATCTTTTTTTTCATACAGTGATTCCTTCAAGGATGAGTTTTCCATACACAAACTCTCCAAGTTTTTAGAGAGTTTTTTATTCTCATTTTTTTCTTGCTCCAAATTATCCTGCACTTTGTCATACTCTGATTGGATTGTCTACAAAATGAGAAAAACCATCAAATTAAAAGATACAAGAAAATTAAACTAATGTGCATATTTAATTTTCCAAAAAACATGATTACCTGTAATTTTTTTGCGTTATCTGAAATTTGAGAAATTCTATTCTGAAGCTCTTCTTTATCTGCGTTGATTCTGTTTTTTTCAGCATCTGATTTTTGCAACTGTTCTGTAAGATCGGATACTTTGTGTCTCAACTTGACAGCATAAACTCGAAACTGTAAAAACACAGTGTAAAAATATACATATATGTATACATACTGCTATTTAAGAAGAAAATCAAATATTTACCTTGTTATACCGATCCTCAAGTGACTCTTTTTCCTCCGGTTTTGTCGGAGCCACGTTTGTAGCTGACGTCGACGTAGACGTCTACAAAATTGGACAATTGGAAAAACACGATTGATCAGTATTTATATAAATTCAAGTATGTATGCTGATAATTTTTATTCAGTTATATATGTATATGGCAATAATTCGTCTGGTTTTACGAACTGATTCGACTCATTGTTGTGAACACTGCGTTTTCTTTCGTTCAATTCATTATTAATTGAAAATTTACTATCTTATAAAACTGTACATACATGTGGATATAATTACTGTTACATCTTGTATAAATAGCCACGCGTACCGTAAAGACTTTTAAATCGGGTATAAACTTTTGATTACAATTGTCATAATTACCTCGGTATTTTCGGGCTTGGAGTTGTCATTTTCCATTGTAAGACTTGCCTGGATATTATCAGGGAAGAGTCAAGTACAGTGGAACTGAGGTAATTACGATTTATTCATCCTTGTAAGATGTAAATTAAATTTATTAAAGTCTGACGTCTCGTTTACGAGGTGTCATGAGATTTATCAACACATATCTATAGATATAATGTAGAGGTGTAGGCATCATCAGCTGATAGGAAAAAAGAAGAGTGGGAGCCTCATCGAGGCGCGATTATCGATACAAAACCCTACAGAAGAGTCGCAGCAATCGCAGAATGAAGTTTAGCGAAGATCTCAGGGGCCTACGTTAAACGGTAACTCGCAGACAGCAGTCCCCTGTTATTTGCCCGCCGGATCACATGCGATAATGTATCATTGTTGCCAATAGTAAAGCGTTTTTATTTTTCAATTTGAAAACTGATTTTTTATTGATTTTTTATTATTGAGAAGAAAAAAAAACAATTTCTTCAGCTATACATGGGTATGTAATATGAATTTTAATTTTGTAAAATTGTTTGATGTTTATACCTGATAAATATCATATTGGCAAAACTTGCTACACTAATAATCGCGAGAAAGATGCAGTCGATGCAGTATACATAGTATGTATGTAGTTTTGCCGGCGCCGTTTACTGCGCTGCGGCTCAAATTGATCGTGCGGATGGTTGTATGGTAATATGGCAAGGTGTTGTATAGGTCAGAAATAAGGTACTTTCAGATTTACAAATTAGCATGCATAATAAATTGAAGATGAAGACATTTTCATATTGAACAATCCTAACTGTATAATTGTAGAGACAATCCTCTTAATGCCCCGATATTTAAAAATCCCGATTAAAAGTGAATCATAGGTATTACATTTTGTATACGCTGATTATCGGATTTTGCTTCAATCAGTGTTCAATCAGTCGCTTATATCTTTATACAAAATTTTGACAGTCATTATACAAGGCAATACATATCAGAACGTGAGCATTGCACAATCGATAATATTATTATCATTACTTTCCAGTTGACATTAATTGAGTAATTCTTCTTAATACTCTACAAAGAGGATTTCAGTTACGTAAATGTGACTTAAATGTAATGTGTGTTTGATATTGTACAATTTGTTATTCGTATTCGTATTATTTCCCCTTTTATTGTTATATTTTATTTCACCTAATCTACTTGACTTGACACAATAATTTTTTGTCTGACACCAACTTATTTACGATAATTTATACGAACCATTAGATTCCCAGTATTCCTACTATGAATTGAAGATTAAAAATCAAAAATTTGTACCTATACAAAGTAATACACATGCTTTCAAAATATCAATGCAATCAATCAATCAATCATTCTTATATTAGTGAATTTTTAACTTCCATTAATCTATATAAATATACAATCAATAATATTTGCATGGCCATACATTTCCCAATGAATTAGTCTCAAACAATGTTTTAATTTTTGTAATATTTCTTCACATTTTTTCTCTTGATTTTGCAGCCACTCAGAAATCTGTGTCAGGGTCTGATACAGCTGAATATATATTTTCAACACTATGCTTTTAACGTTTTTCTACATGGTTGCAACGTGGGTACAAGCCTGGAGGCTATCATCTTTAAAAACTCGTCTAGCTGCTCTTCTTCAGAACGCAACATCTCCAACTCCAACTATAGTATTTTACACAAATTCTACAGGCTGTGTAAAACAAGGTATAAAACAAAACAAAAATTATATCCATACAATTACAATTCTAAAAGAACTTATAAGGTTTTCTTTAACTCTGATATTGATTATTTTCAAAGATTCCGGTGCTGCAAAATGTACATCCAGCCTTAGCAACGGTAGCAATGAGAGTCTTAGCTCAGAATTATGTAGCAACAGAAGTATTGCTAAGTTAGGCGATCTGCTCTGGTATCAGGGTGATAAACAACTTTGTTCTGTATATCCGCAAGTATGTATAATTTACATTCTTTTTAGTCGTTCAAAATTATGTAACAAACAGCGAAAACTTTTCACTGTTAGTCTTTTATGAAGTAAGCTCTTCCAGAGGAAATTTTTTTTAAGTAATTGGGAAGATTATTCTTGTCATGGATTGATATCTGATATTTATATTGTTTCTCTACATGCTTCGAAAATCTATTTGGTTTTGTTGTAATTTCTGTATTTCAGCAAAAAATTAACGTGTCAGGGTGGTTGAAGTATCCTTTTGGAAAGACGATATTTCCTCTATGTATGCATAACTACAGTCATGGTCCTGAATTTCGAGATTACAGAATGCACGTATTGGTTGAAGCTGAATTAGACAACTATAATCCAACGGCATCTATTAAGGCAACAAAGGTATGTGCAATCTGGATTCATTGTTTGTAGTTAAATTTTTATTGATATTAATTTTAGTCTGAACAAATATTAATCTCATTATTATAGCTCGAAGATTATGGCATAGTTGTGGCTTGGACTTCTGAAAAATATCTCGCCCTTATACTTGAAACAGATTTGGACTATCTGACTAAATTGTCCACTGCGTTAATGCATGGGCAACAGTATATCAATAATGGACTTTTCCTGACCCGTGTCCAATGTAAGTTAAAATAGCTTATATTAAAAATAAGTTACTAAAATAATGATCTTTGAATACTTTGAGTATGTAGTACCTGTATTCAACTTTGTAAACTTTTGGCCATTATGTGTCCAATTTTCTAGCCAATTTATCACTTTTTATTCCGCATTTTCTGCTATACAAGAGATTATAGCATAGCATAATTGAATTCTTTTTATATAAAAATTAGGATCTTGATGAGACATAAACTGAGAACAACTAATTTCATGAATGCCAATTCTGGATCTGCACAACTAAACTTCTACCTTTATTTTTATTTACAGCTGTGGTGGTTGATGGAAAGCCTTGTGTTTACAACAGCGATAAACTTGAATCAATCCATAAGAACAGTGAGCAATCCTATTTTTGTGTTTTTTTTTTTTGTTTTCTTAAGCTACTGGTCCATATGACTATTCTTCCCCATATGCCAACTGCAATCTTTAGTAAAGAATGTGATAAATTTGTAATATTCAGCACATGCTTCGTATCGAAAATTTCTGCTGATTAAAAAGATATGTTTTTTTTCCCATTATATTACAGAATTAATAGGAAAAGCGCAATGGAATGCCCAAGTTAAAAAAATGAGAATGTTTAGCAGTACTGCGAGAATAGTATCACAGCAAGGAATGCCAGTTGAGGTAGATGAAGCACCGGGAGTTTATATATCACCTGGTAATGAAGCTCTTACGCTGCATCCTCCAACAATATTAGAGATTACGATTCCTTCGGATATGCCAGGTAATATTTTCAGCCGTTTTCTTACATGTTCAAGTCTCTGTATGTGATAACTACTATCCTGCATATTATTTCTTCTTATTTCTTGCTGTTCTTCAAGGTACACAAAGTGCATCAGACACACCCTTTCCTTCAACACCGCCACCAACCCCAGCTTCTGCATCAGCAATTATCAATGGTACTGCCTCCAGATTATCACAAGAACTAAATGGCTCAATGGATTTGAGTCCTACATCATCGTTAGATGTGGCTACAGTCCTGTCTAACAGTGCAAGCTTTTCAAAGTCTCAAGACTTTGTATCAGTCGATTCTGTGGACTCAAATCTAACAAAATCTGTAGTTGTAATTGACTCGATTCCACCTGAATGCTTGGATGTATTACCGAGCGAGTGTATTACCAAAACGCCATCCCCAAAATCACTGCCACTAACTAGTACAGCGAAGTAAGTTAATTATACTGAACCAAAATGTAACAAAAAGTTTGTTGCAATACTTCTTTTCTTTTATATAAATTGAACTCAGTCATAAGGACTCTACAATTCCAGCTATTCACCGTCAAAGAAGGCAGTCACTGGGTCAGGAAGCTATGCTAAACCTCCGAATATACTCCTTTACGCCGATAGTACTATTGCTATAGACAATGTAAAACGTGTGCTGGAATCTATTCTCAATAGAAATAAGTGGGTTGGATTTTGAATCATATTCCCAATTACAATAATAAATGGCTTATCTTTCAAAACTAATTAATCAAATGTTCATAGGTACACGATATATACATTGTCAAATGACGAAGCATGTAGCGATGTCTGGATGGATCAAGCCACATTAGTAGTCGTGTGTGGAAACGTTGGTGCCGACGTTGCCTCCCAATTGGTTGAGTATATGGTACGAGGTGGAAAACTACTCGCTCTGTGCTCAGATACGCTTCATACGTTATTGCCAACATTTAAGACAGCCGAAGTACGCGAGCACGAGCTAGTTCGGTTTTCATATGGAAAATGGAAGCATGTTCGCATGATGCATCATATTTTCTGCTATCAAGCTTCTCCTGCTAAATCACGATTCTCGCAAGACCACGAGGACGTCAAGTAAGCTTATAGCTTTTATCCTTATTATTGTTCGAGTCTTTTTAATCTGATTCCTTTTCACAATCAGAATATCTTGTGAAAATTGATCAATTCTAAATCGCAAAAAGACGCAACAATTGTATCATGCCTTTTATGTTTTTTGAAAAAGATTTACAATTAAATTCAACTCTTTCAGAGTTGCCGCACCTTTAACACCTGCCTCAGCTAATGTTCACGATAAAGCAGGCAGAACGCACACTTTCCACGTGAGAGTATTAGGGACTGAAGAAACATGGCACACTCCAAGTCTTCTACTTGCAAATCTTCCGGCTACTGGTGGCAAAGCTGTATTTTCTCAAATCCATTTAGAAGTAGATCCATCACAGTATGAGTTTGAAGAGAGCAAGTTTTCAGCGTTAAAACAAAGTAATTCTGCAAGACTTGAAATATTCAGTGACTTGCTAAGCTCACATCTGGGAATGGACGTCTGCCCCGAACCCCGTGTACTTCCAGTTTACAGTCCTGGTTTTTTCTTAGGACGACACGAGGTATGTATTCCTACATTGAACCCTAGAATAAAAATGTTGAATTTTTATGCATTACTACTTTTTTAAACTACACATTCATCTTAGCAATTTTTTTTTTCTTTCACTTGGCTCTTTTACAAGCAGGTATTAAATTATCAGAGATTCAAGGCTTAGTCGTTTTGCAGTTATTACAAATGGGAACAGTAGTTCCTCACTTGAAGAGATACAAATTAGGGGGTTTCGTTTTATAAATGAACACTGAAGAAATTAAATGAAAAAACATGATTTGAATCTTGAGATGAAAGCAGAGAAGGGACTTTTTTTTTGTATTTACATTTCAAGACAGGCATTTGTGTGCTAGAGATTGAATTGATCTTGCTAACATATCACGGTAGAACGCACCACTGTTAGCACAGCTGATTCTCATCAAGTCTCTCATCACCTTGCACGGTTGAAATAATTGATAATTCAAGCAAATTAATGTTAGCTTAGAGCATTTAACCTGTCCGCAGATGATGCACTGGGAGATTGATAATACACGGTACACTTAGTGAACTCTGTGTATCAGTAATGAACCTAAATAGTTTTACTGTAAGCATGTATTCCAACCCACCGCACCAAATCAGTGTAATCTACATTGTCCATTATGCAGCTAAAGTTAGAAATGCTGGAGAACTTGAAAGATAGGATGCAACCAAATGATTTGATTAAAACTGGAAAACTAGAGATTCAGTTTTGCGGAAGAACGACCAAAGGTATACCTGCATCTGCGTCGTTGTTACCAATTATGATTCACCAATGTCCAGATAATTTTTCTACAGTCGAATATTTTGAGGTAAGCTCATCCAACTTTATTCAAAACATATATTTTAATTACAACAGATCAAATGCTTCATTTGTATATGGATTATTAGATCTCACGGGACTCATTTTGGGCTGATTGCGCAATGTAAATTGTTCAATTAAAGACCAAGAATCTTTTTTCAGAATTTAAGTTCAGAAGAATTGGGTCGCTTAGTGATATATGCAGATGTGATGACTTCTTCAATGGATGTTGTTGCGGATTGTAAACTGCATCATGGTCTGGCAGTTATTCCGTGCCAACAAGTTCATGGGCAAGGTAAAATTTCTTTTATATAATATGTTTCAGTTATTGGTGTTATCATAAAGTTTTTATCAATTTTGTTCCGTAGTAACTAACCAAAAGAAAATTCTTCCCAAAATATTGCAAACTTTAATTGCTGATGGAAATTCAAAATGATTATTGCCTTTTCAGCTTCTTAATCAGTTAATGCTTGCATGTATAGGGCGAAGCAAGAACGTCTGGTTGAGTCCAAAGGGTTGTGCTATGTTTACATTGCAGTTACATATTCCACTTAACACTCCACTGGGTGGTCATTTACCAATTGTACAGCACTTAGTTGCTGCTGCTATTGTCTCTGCAATAAAATCAATTCCTGGCTACGAGGTTTGCCACAAAAGTATTCATTCGAAAAATTTAACATTGAACCTTTATGATATTTATTAAAAAAAAAATTTACAGGACATAGATCTCAGATTGAAATGGCCGAATGACATTTATGCGGGAAGTACAGCTAAAATTGGGGGCCTCATTGTCACAACATTAGTGGAAGCTAAAATCGCAATTTGCAATATTGGTGATGATTTACATATTCTTATGTATTTACATTTAAATTGATATTGAAACTAATTTAATCACATTTGATACTTTTTTTCAGGTGTCGGAGTGAATTTATCTAACAGCGAGCCAACCTGCTGCATTAATGACCTGATTGTTCGATATAATGATCAAAATGGTACTAATTTGCAAAAATTGAGTACTGAAAGATACTTTGCTCTTGTATTTAGCGAGCTAGAGAGAGTACTAAATGTTGTTCAGGCTGGCAACATGAATCATTTCTATGCGATTTACTACGAATATTGGATGCACACGTAAGTCAATTTTTTTAAATTATCGATACAAATAATTTAACGTTTCTGTACAAAATCGTACATTATCTTTGATGTTGAAAGCAATGGATAAAAACAGCCGAATGAAAGTTTTTTCGTAGCTTCGAATTCTTCTTGTAAAAATAATTCTGCTTACAGAGATGCTGATGTCATGGTAGTATCACCAGAAGGAACATCACAAGAGGCGAAAATATTGGGAATTGATGATTATGGCTTTTTACAAGTTTGCGGCGAAGGTGGAAACATTTTTACTGTCCATCCAGATGGTAATAGTTTCGACATTCTGAAAGGATTGATAGCTCCGAAAAAATAAACTGTATTGCCTAAATTTGAAGGGAAAAGAATATGGCATGTGTTGAATGTAGTTGAATATTTATTATTAATTGGTGACAAATTATTTGTTCAAAAATGCAAACGATTAGCCGTGAACTTTGCCAATACTTTAAGAACGTTTGTTCTATTCGTTGGATGATCTTGCTCTAATGTCATTTTGGAGTACGATAGATCGAGAATGAATTCGGCATAGCAGGACTATACCTATAGAAAAAAAGATGAAAAAGTGAGAAACCTGAATGCGTGATGAAACCCACGTAATGGTTGTGAGTTTCAAATGCTAGTTTAAAAGATGACAATTGGCACTTTTACTTGGGGTTGGTGCATTTTTACAGTTTTGTATAATTGGGTTGTTATGTAGTTACATAAAATTTATAACTTATAAAAAGTCGAAATTTATCGGGAATTATGCTAAATTTATCGTAATTGTTCAATGAGCATTTAGCTTTGCATTTGTAATTTCAAACATAATGTTTAATCAAATTTATAATAGGTCGAATCAATATCAGTGGTGCACCAGGGATTTTTGTACAGTACAGAGCACAAGAGCACAAGTACTAAATGATAAAGTTAAATCATGAATTCTGCTTTTGTATTATCATATCACAAAATTGTATTCCAGCTCCCTGGCTGCGTGCTGCTGGCTTTTATGAATCTAAAGATATCCATGACATGTGTAATCGTAGTTTTAATTTGGCTAATAATGGCCAGATTTTTAGATGTTATCAGTAATAGGAGCATTGATCTTCATCTTCCATTCCATTTCACATTGTTTGTGAAACCTGCAGTTTATTATAGCGAATATTTTAAGAAAGGTAGTGAATGATAGAGAATACTCAATGTGCAAGACATTTGAAGTGATATCAAGCTAGAGAATTGTATACCAAAAACCTATGGTGTACACTTTATTCAGAGTAATATGTAAACAATATTTATATTAAGCTAAAGTCATGTGTTTCAAATGCTGCCTATAAACATTTTTCAGAGTCGTTTATAAATGTGATTTATATGTATATTATAAATATAAGATAATTGAGAACTGAGCTCTTACAGATTGCTACATTTATCCATCATTATATTCATTGTTTGTATGAACTGGACACATTAAATTATTATCAATGTTATCTAATAAAATGATATTCCGTTGTTAGATTTGTATATATTATTGTATGCAACCCAAATGTATACATATCGAGGTATATGAGTACAAGTTAAGAATTAGAAAATCAATTTCAGAAACGAATATTATTTTGACTAATCCGTACGCTGGATCCGTTGATTATAAAACAATTTTTTTAAATAAGCCTAAGGAATTTCTTTAGTAGCCCCCTGATCGAGTTAGGTACTTTGATCCATTTTGACGTTGATCGATGTAGAATCGTTTGTTGGTGATTGATGGACCAGTTTCACAAAGAAAATTTGGATATTTTCCCAGTAATCGTAGAAAAAAAAAAAATGCAATCTGGATATCATCTTCTTTTTCCGAGGCTTATCCCTTCGAGATTGTATTTTTTTTTTCTGCAATTATTGGGAAAATATCCAATTTTTCTTTGTGAAAATGGTCCATCAATCACCAACAAGTGCTCAACCTGCCAACGGGGTCTGAAATGGTATCGCCATCTCGCGGTCAAGGCGATGAATTCTCTTATCGGTAAGACTGGTATCTGGCAGAAAAAGTAACTCGTCACTTCGCGGTACCATTTCAGACCCCGTTGGCGGGCCGAGCAACGACCTTGAGCTTGAATAGCGACACCTGCTCTCGCGGGGTCAGTGACCCTCGTGGGGTCGAAGAGTTCGTATGGGGGCTACGTTAACGAGATACAACTGTCGAGATGTCACAGGCATCTTGATAGAATAATTCTGAAAGCAGAGAGGTTGTCCGAAAATAGAAAATAGGGATAGTCTATGTATACAATATGAATAAACGAAATAAAAAAAAAATTATTTTTATATTTCCTCGTCCTTTACTGCAGTCCTGATAATATTTGTTGTTGCTCAAATGGGATGAACCGAACTCTCCTTCTTGCCGAAGCCAAACACTCGAAGCTTTTATTATTCTGTAAATAGCTTAGAAACGAATTGCTGCAAATATCAAAGATAGGCAACGAATTGAAAATCTTAATTATACCATCTTCAAGGCCAAT
The DNA here is from genome assembly GCA_949628255.1 of Macrophya alboannulata. Taxonomy (NCBI): domain Eukaryota; kingdom Metazoa; phylum Arthropoda; class Insecta; order Hymenoptera; family Tenthredinidae; genus Macrophya; species Macrophya alboannulata. The sequence continues at coordinate 15,873,613 of OX451208.1, forward strand.
ATCTTTTTGTTGTTACTACTTCATTGATTGTGTATACGACAATAGACTGCATTCTGAAAATCATTGATGTTAATTGGATAGCATTGCCCTTCATAAATGTGATTCATTCATTTCTTCAATTAATTAATAGATAAGTTATTGTGCTAAGGGAGAGCTACTTATTTAAAATAGATTATGTGAGGTCTCTCACATAAACATATGCATAATACGACTTGACCGCTTTACTTATTAAAAATAATTCTTGTAAATTACCTGTCATCCTTGGTTCACTTTTTTAATACATTGCCATACGAACTCTGAATTACGTTCCATCATGAACCTATGTCCAATTCGTAATTGGATTCTATGTATTGTACTCTAGCAAATGATTCGCAGTGGGAAAAAACATAGTTACACGTGATATAGCATCAAGTCTTTAAATGATTGCGTATTTGTAGAAAAATTAGTAATTATCGAAAATATGTAAATATAGGAAAACTAATTATTCAATGTTCAATAATAAGTACGCATCCCAGGGCTTTGGATAATCATATTACTACAATAAGAGACTCAATTTTACCAAATTAAAAAATAGAGAATTGAAGATGTTTATTGGCAGAGCTGGTAACAAAGCAACTGTAGCTGAGGACTACATTTCGTTGAGTTTACCCAATGATTTTCATACAAATATAGATAACTTTGAAATACACCTGACGGTCATAAAGTCTGTATACATGTTAGAATAATAATAAACAATTGACGTATAAATTAAACCCTTATCGCGAATACTGAAGGTGAGCTGCAATAATCTACAGTCAGCCAAAAAAAAATTTTGTTTTCAATATTCCTACAAGAATGTAGATTTACGAAAGAATTACACTTATACCAGCCAACTCTAAAGAGAATGTCAAATAGCTGCTCTGAGTTTTAATCAGAATACAAATTTACCGCATCGTAACTAACGCTGTAGGTAATTTTCGAATTTACTGATGTGAGGATGGCAGTAAAATCAGCAGTAATCTGTGGCTGCTGACGTTTGCAGTTTTGTAACAAAAAGGCTAAGAAAGCGCCTTGTCGCGAGTTCTGCAAACGAATTGTAAAGGAGTTAAGTTTGATGAATGATTATTATAGATTAGTCAGATATATTGTATTCCTCTGAGCTGAGAATTTTTAAGCACAGATGATCATGTGGATAATAAATGTTATTTCATGAGAGATCGATATGATTACGTGCAAATGGATATGGTCAGTAAGAAATTTTTCTCTTCAAAGTCAAATTTGCCAGGAAAATAGTTTGATATTCAAGTGATATAACACTACTGTATATCGCGTTTATTGCATAGTCATTTGACCGAGGAAGGTAAATCACAGGAGTCAAATTACAGTATGACATTATCTCTAATTACAATAATAGTTTGCCTTATTTCTGCTATAATATATCAACCACTTTATGCCGGAACTAACAACCAGCTATTCAAATATCGTTAAACAAATTTATTTACACATCTGTGAAATGTATAAATCGGCAAGACTTATCATCTCTAGATATGTATGTATTCCTCAATTCTTCGAAACATTTTAGTCAGAGCTTTTGGCTATTAGGCAGAGATTGTGCATTTTTTCGAAAGACCAAATCACAAGAAAGTCATAGACACTAAATCTAAAATCAATTTGCTTGTGAACAAAGTATATTCTGAATTCTGTTATCTAAAACGAATCCTGATAAATTTTATAGTTGAGGAATCAAATTTTATTTCAGTAAGTACATTATAATAAGCACGATTATTATAATAAGATATGTTAATAATTCAGGCCCAGTAATCATTTAGCAGAAAAATAGTATCATCTCGTCCACATAAAATGCATAGGGTGTACACAGCATCCGCATTATACTGGCTATCAATCTGCAGAAAATTGCAATAATGATAACGTGCTTTAATGGTGGGAGAAATGGGGTCACTATGCAAGCTAAGTATATTCGGCTGACATTACTTCCTTGGACTGCACAGTGTGTGGTTGGTGTGTTAAAATAATTGTGGCATAGCATTCAAATAGTCCGTATCAAATCTTGTAATTGTTATAGTTTACCAGTAACATTCATAGCCTAATTACGGTAAGCTATATTAGTTACTGTAAGGTAATAAAATATATTTGAATTATAAAAATTTTCTACATGCCATTAAAGTTCATGTGTCACAAGACTTGTTCAAGTGATTAAAAAAGGAATTTGATTACTGATTCTACAAAATATTACATGTGTTATATACATGTTTTATATGTACTAAATTGACGTTCATTTAATTCATGACTAATGTATGGTATACTCTTTAATGTTGAAGTATGAACTGAGTACCCCATGATCAGCCTTGATGATATAAGATGATTGTTGCATAATTGTGACCTAGGTTTCTAAGTGACAGACATACAATAATATGCTAAAAATCAAGAGCTAGTAAGAAGCAATTCTCTTCCGAAAGCAATTTATTAATGAAAATAAAAATCTACGATTTAGTTAGAGAACCAATTATGTATGAAAATATTCGGCTACCCATTGTGACAGGGGCAAGATCTTTTGTACTAATATTTGTGGATAAGAAAACTGCCTATCCAGCAAGCAAATGTGCACACTTTTTAACTGTAGAATTATTCTTAATCAAATTATACGAAGCCCTCTAATAATCAAGAAAATGAATGCAATTAGTAACTGCAAAAAAACGGATCTATTCTTCCAATAACTATTACAATTCTTTTTAAATTCCTGTGTCTTCGTATCGTTGTTGTATAGTATGTTTATAAGTGTATGTACATTTTCCATTTAAAATTCTAATCGAACAATTGCGTAATTTATAACGTAACCATGTTCCATATGCAGTAGTTTATATATATATATATATATATATATATATATATATATATATATATATATATATATATATATATATATATATATATATATATATATATATATATATATATATATATATATATATATATATATATATATATATATATATATATATATATATATATATATATATATATATATATATATATATATATATATATATATATATATATATATATATATATATATATATATATATAAAATGTTCGTTTAAATTGCGTGTGATTATTGGTCGTACTCGGATAAACTAATTTTATTCAACTGAATAAATTGCACTCTTGATATTTCAGTGTAATTGATCATTTTGAGCCCATCAAGCTATTTCGTATTCGATGAGTAATACTTCTCTTTCCAGTAAAACATGATGCTTAGTACATTTAAAAATCAAATCTATACAGAAATACAAAATACACAGCTGTATTTTATACCAATATAGCTATACCACAATCATCAGCTGTGTCATCCTGGAATATGTATTCAAGTTCGATACTTTTTTGCTGTGTGGCATGATTACGTCATTTTGGAATAATAAAAGGCACATTCTTCGATAATTTTTTTACTGAAAGACTATTAGCAAGCACCTTACAGTCGCATATGTGACTTATCTACTTCAACGCTGTGCATTGCAAATCGCAGCCTTGAGGCTGCAATTACTGATAAGAATCCGGTTTAAAAAATAATAGAAACAGATTGTAAGGGAACATTGATTGTTGAATAGAGAATCTATATCATCATTGCTTTGTATAAATAGAACGTTTTGTTTCATCTAACACGTATTCAAGCGTTTGCAATACGGTCAAGCTATATGCAGGAGTCTTACCAGCTATTGAAGTGATGTTATTTAGCACTGAATAATTGGTTGAAATTTTTAATTCATAACTTTAGAAATGCCAACAACAGTACCGGTGAAGAATTTAGATCATTTACTGCAAGAAACTCTCGGCCCAGATCTCAAGGTTGAAAGTGTTACATGGAAGCCTCTTACTGATCCAGGAGAAAATTATGGAAGCGAAATATATTCTGTTGATGCAGCTGTCACAAAAAATCAAGTAACTGAGGTTTTAAATCTTGTGGTCAAACTACCACCACCAACACCATATCTCCTGGATTTGTTCAACAGTCCACTTAGTTTCTGGAAGGAATTGGTCTTTTATAAAAAACTCGCACCTGAATTTATTAAACTACAATTAGAATGTTGTATAGAGCACGATAAACTTATTAGACTAGTACCACGGTATTATGGTGGCAGATTAGGTTTGACAGATCCTGATATATTTGATGGCCAGGCTGCTATAGTTATGGAAAACCTAATACCGAGTGGATATGCAGTGCAAGATAGATTATTAGGTTTGGATTTAGAACACACAGAGTTTGTTGTTAGAGAGTTAGCAAAATTACATGCGATCGTAATTGGATTGAAAATGAAAACTCCGAAATTTTTCGAAGAAACTGTTATGCCTGCATTGGTACATGTTGCAAAAGATTCGACACGGGAAGCGGTCAAAGTTATGGTGAGACAAGCACATGATGCTTATAAAAGATTACCAGAAGCAAAGCCATACATGGATCGTATTGCGAAAACTTTGGCATATGACTATGAAGTTGATTATAGAAAATTGAAACCAACGGAGCCATGGGGAACAATGGTGCACAGTGATTTTTGGTGCAATAATTTCCTATTCAAATATAATGACGAACATAAGCCAGTTAGTATGAAAATAGTAGATTTTCAGCTTGGATTTTATAGCTCCGGAGCCATGGACCTGATTTTTCTTCTATTCTCAAGTGTGCAGGAAGCAGTTTTAGACAATAATCTAGATCACTTGCTTGACCAATACTATAAATCATTCATCAATTGTCTAACGTCATTAAAAATTGATACAGAAAAGTTCAGCGAAAGAGATTTTTACAACGAAGTAAATAGATGTGCACCATGTAAATTTGGACATTGCATCATGATGACAAGTGTAATAAAAGCTCCTAGAGGAGCGATAAAAAGTTTAGATGATATGAATAAGGATGTGAGTTTTTCGACCATTGGCAGTGGAGAAATGGTTGATAAAAAATTATTATATATACTGAAATTTTTTGATAACAGGAGATGGCTAGCGAATTAACTAATCCTTTTCTATTTACTGGTTTCAAAGCGACGTGTTAATTACTTATTGAATATTTCACAGATAATACATATTCGTACATTTATTTCCAGGTATAGTTTATTATTATCAAAGAATAGTTATAGCTATAGCACATAGGATTTATCGATCAGAATTGCATTTAATTTGAAGGTAAATTTAATTCAATCATTTGCACTGACCTTGAAAAAATCTACCACTGGAACAGGAAGATTAAAAACTATTCGTTGATTTATCTTCATTGCCTCATAAAACAGCATGAATGACCGAGGAGGCTTGGAAAGAAGTCGATTGTTGCTCCCACCTCGAATCCAAACACATGTTGAGTTTCTTTCTTCCGTATAACTCCATATTCCATATAACTCAGTGCAGTGGATACAAGACGTTGTTGACCAATCTGTGTATCAGAAATTAATTAAATATATCATAATTTATAACTAAACAATAATTGTTATAATGATATTTCTTATACCAGTAGAATTACTCTATACAAGTGCTTATCTGAGTTAAGTAAGTTAACGTTTCACTGCTTGATCAGAAACGTGATCTATTTAAACTTATGGCAATATTATTTGATACCTTTCCTGGTGACGGAATGAGCTGTATAGCGAAGAAGATTAGGTTCTCGGTTCTGTTAATTCTATCTCAGCACTGTCCGCAATACCTCCGATTCACTTGCTCGCTTGTAAGAAATCACTTTCGAGGAATCAACTTGAGAATATTGAGAATGAGCTGTATAGCGAAGAAGATTAGGTTCTCGGTTCTGTTAATTCTATCTCAGCACTGTCCGCAATACCTCCGATTCACTTGCTCGCTTGTAAGAAATCACTTTCGAGGAATCAACTTGAGAATATCTCTCTAATAACTCTTTCATGACAACAAACTATTGAAAAATTCATCAAAACTATGATGATTCAAGTATCTAGTTTTGTATTTGCAGTTAAACGGCAGAAGTATTGAATAAGGAAGACAAGTTATCTATTATGGTTTGATACAACGATATCGCATTGTATTCCAGCTCCCCAAGTGGGTTACTGGCGTTACAAATGCAGATATCCATAATGTAGGTAGTCGTAGTTTTATGCTGGCTTATAACTGTCAGAATCATGTTTGATATCAGTAGTAGGAACACTGATATGTTCTCCATGCCATACCACATTATTTGTAAAATTTGTAAGTGCAATAAATATTAGAAGGAAGCACTGAATAATACAGGATAATTATATGACTATTCAAGTGATATCAAGCTAGAAAACTGTATACCAAAAATTACGGGGTACATTTATTCATTGTAATACGTAAACAATATCTATCTTAAGCTAAAGTCATGTTTCAATTGCTGCCTATAAACGTTTTTAAGAATCGTTTATAAACTTGAATTATATCATAATAAACATGGTAGTCGAGAACTACGCTCTCACAGATTGCTACATTTATACATCTGTATTCATTGTTTGTATGAACTGGACACATCAAGTTATTATGAATGTTATCTAATAAAATCTAATAAAATGGAATTCTGTTGTTATATTTGTATAAATTTTTGGTATTTTTTTTAACCCTGGAAGACTCCATGCTATTATTTATAAATGATGTTAATTAGGATGAAATTGGATGAAATTACTTGCTGTCTTTTGCAATCTCTATTATGTCCATAACGTTAGATATGATATTTACATAAAAGGACGGTGCAATAAATACTTTGAATTAAATATATCCTTTTTTTTTAATATCGGGTATTACAATATGTACAGATAGCATGACTCAACTTTTACTGTGCATGAACAATATAATGATTGGAACATTAATGCTAAATATAATTATTCATAATATTGTTATTTGGTGTACCAATAATTTATCAGAAACAACATGTACATGAACCCATACTTATTGTTAGACTTTAGATATAATAAGATAGTTTCCATTAAATGTATGGCAAATCAATTGCGCACACAAAAATACCAAATTTAATAACAGCTGTCCAGTCGTAAGACTTGTTCAATAGTTAATTATGTCCCAGTCACGTAGCAAAACAGAATAATTATTGAACGTAGTAGTGGATCACCTACGAAGAATTTATTGTAGTCTTTAAAATCCAAGACCCTCAACAAAATGTTTGGATGATACTTTTAATTAACAACGAGTTTGTTAACTAGTAGAGAAAATCATTGTACAAAAAAAAAAATAAGGAACGATCTAGAAAAGATTGCACTGTTGTTGTGTACATTTGCTATGATAATTTTCAGTTAAAGTAACACATTTCATCGACCCATATAGCTGCAGTGAAATTATCAGAAATTACTGCAAACAATTGTTATTTATGTAGTCTTTTGGAACCACTATCGTATGTACAAAGCAAAAATAATTGATTCTTCAATAACCATCATGAAAATAACACAATTTCTAACTAGAAAACATATAACTTAAACAATTTTTGGAGCGTACAGTAATGTAACAGTTATCCAGAAGTAGCAGTTCAATTTACGCTACGTACCAATGGATAAATTCCAGTAAGTTCTATGAGATCGGTATGCAAAGTGCAACGGAGTATCATTATTAAGGAATAATATAATCAATATAACTGTATGAAAACAAATATATCTGTATAACTCGCAGTTAATGGCTCAATCTATCCTATCTTGTTGTGTAAGCAAAACAAGATTCGTTGTCTTTGAGTAACGATGGAATGCATTATAAGAAGTCTAGCTGCTACCCACTGTATAATATATAGGTAATTATATAACAAATAATACATACTAATTTTATATACGTTACTAACTTTGTATGTAAATATGCAGTTACGTAAGGTGTAGGTAGGTATAGTCAGAAGAACGTGATATCGGTGAAAAATGAGGCCTATATGTAAACCCTAACACCTTATAAATGAGATCCTATATTATGCACAGGTGTAATAATTTCTAGCTATAAGTGGGTATATATACATTTCACACATTTCTTTCATCTTTATAAACATCACAATAATGTACAAAGTACATGACATCCACAAATTCATTCGCAATATACCGGTAGCATTGAAGTCTTACGTGGGGTTGGAAAATACGCATAGTTTTTTTTTTATTTAATAATAAATACTTAAGATTGGCAAGTAGAATAATTTGTACACATGAGATGCAGATTGCTTACAACTTATCAAAATTGAAAGCATATAACAGAAATAATTATTAGGTATTCATTACAAATCAGTCAAAGCTTTGGAAATCTTTTTGTTTCATGTTTTGTTTGTACTAAGAAATGCGTAAGACTGACATATATGAATGATAATAGAAGTAACACATGAAACTAACAATCCAAAAAATTTTTACCAAGTGATATTTGCTCCAACCCCACATTTTAATAGAAATGACTTTGCATACAATTTTGAAGATGAAACTAAGTTTCAATACTTAGATTTTTAAATACCAAGACTAGTTGATAAGCCTTTTGTTATCAATGATAAGTTGTCACTAAATTTTTCTTAATGCAATTATAATATACATATTTATAGATGCTAACGAGAACTAGCTACACAAAACTTTGAATTCAAACGTCAATCAATGAGCCAACTTTGAATTTTCGTTATAAAAGTAAATGAAATACTTTTGTAGAAATGAGAGTGAGAAGTTTACGAATCAGAAATCAAGACGAATAGTTCTACGTCATCAAATGCTTTATATGTATCATACCAAGAATCTAGATATCAAACTACATCATTGTTATGTAATATTAAAGAATACGAAATAAATGATCATGTTAATCTATGTATCAAATACGTTCGATAGCGTATTATTACTGTAGTTTGAATTACAGTAAGAATTGTAGGTAAATTATGAGCATGGAGCAATATCACTTTCTTCTGTTTTATCTGAAATTTTTCTTATTCAAATGCACACTTGAACAAACAAGAATGTTCAATTCCCGATTAAACCAGATGAAAAAAAAATCACAAAAGTAATTTATTTTTCACATTACACGAATATAACTGCATTAGTTAGATCACTATTCAGGAGAAGGGATAGACTAAAAGATATAAATCTAAACAGATAGTTCATTGTTTAATTCTTAAGTACGATTTTCTTAACTAAGCTAGCTTCAACCCACATTTGGGTTATAATAATTACAACAAGTTATGTACAATTCATGTTACGTACCTGAACATTGCTTTTCAGTATTTACATTAAAATTTGAAGTATAAGATATCTCCAAAGATGATGTTTCCACATAATCTCGAATTAAATAATGACACTGCTGTTTCATTTTGTGAGTCTTTTAATTAATTTTAAAGAGGCTGTATAATTTTTCTTTAGCAGAAAAAAAATAAATAAATAAAATAAAATAAAAAAAAATAAAAAAAAAATAACTAAATATTACTTTACAAATCACCGTTTCATCAATTTAGCATGATTATTTTAAATCTGTAAAGTATGTAGAAACATTATCCTTGAAAATTTCATAAGTATAGTTCCCTCTTTGTTAAGCTAAAACTACACCTAGTCGCTACGATGTAGAACGTGCTACAGATACATATGGGATTTAGCCACTGGATCCTTATGATTAATCTTATTATAAATGTGATGTGTATGCCACTTTGTCTCCAAAAATGTACCCCTTGAGAAAGCAACTGGTATAGGTATGATTTAATGCAACTTTCGTTGGTGCCATATAATAATATGATCATGCTTGGCAAGTAAAGTTATCTATAAAATCGTAACAGGATACCGTCAACTTATTCATAAGAAATGGTGAGATTGAAAATAATATGTTTATCTCAAATTAAATATTTTTTTTTTCAACAAAAAATGTGTACGTAATAAATGATTTTCTAGAAACGTGGACTTGCATTCTACTAGCGATTAATCTCTTTTGTATACAATAGTCAAATTACTATGTACAAAAAGTAATTGCGGAGTTATCTGTTTATGTAGTAACTGGTGACGCTAATATTATAGACTACACCCTTTCACAAAATTTAAACATCTCATATTCACTTGGTTTACTTGAGAAAACCAATAACAATGAAATTCAAAGAATTTTAACAACTACAAGACAACCGTTATGTACAAAATGATAATCATTGTTTATATAATTATCAATAAACCATGTAAATAGTGGGTGATATCAAAGGAACAAGCAGTAAGTATAACAATCAATAATTGAAAAAAAAAAAGAAACATGGGAGTTATGTACAGCCTACTTAACGAATAAAAAATAAGATTATATTTCAAAAAATAGTTATTCAGTTACGGTCATTGATAACTTAAGGCTCTGGGTACGGAGTATATCACGAGTAATCAGGAAATTAAGTTTCTCGATTGGCAGTGTAAGTCATGGATTGGAAGAATGATTTTTAGAAATACTTAAGACAGATTATACAAGCTGCAGTCTTAATTTTCTGTATGCTCTGCGTATCTACTTTCTGTGATCTTACATACCAGTAGTCTACATATTTTCGTTTAATCGGGAGTCATAAGCGTACTGTTCTTAAGGCAACTGTTTAAGGTTTCCACTCAAAAGTGTCTTACCAATCCAATTCTTATGTTATAATCCTAAAGGCTAATTGTACATTTGTGTGAACGACAGCATGCTTATTTGAGACTCGTGTCAGATTCTGTTCATATCATTTTAATTTTTACGCTTCCAATCGCAATAAATATTGTAATGTTCTTGGTATTTTTAATTGAAAAGAAAAAAAAAAAAAAAGAATTTTGATTATTGATTAGTGCGAAACTGTCTACAATGTTCATTTTTGTTTTCTGAAAAGGATTTTTGTTAATATACAAATTAGAACAATTTTAAACCCAACGTGATTTTATGCTGCCTGTTCTGGCACTTGGCCAATAAATTCAATTGTCGATGAGTAGGTAATACTGAATAAATAAAAACAGAAAGTTTAAACACAAAATCAAAACGTAACGTGATTCTTTCATCTTGGATGTAACTACTTTGTTAGACTACAAGTACGTAACTTCACATTAAAAGTATATGCTGCCCGCTCACTTCCATGAACTCACAAAAAACAAACAGAAAAAAAAAAAAATTAATAGAATGATAATGTGAACAAAAACGAATAATAATCTCAGCTCACCATTACAACGATTCAGTTATATGAAATAAATATCGAAGTAATTAATAGCATGTTATACAAATTTGTTAAGAATGTATTACGGGGAATAGAAATAGAGACAGTCGGCTCACATCGCATCAATGCTGGACATCTTAAATCTGCTAGCATCACCAGTGTTATATATACTAGAGTCCACTAAAGTCAAGTGGTTAGTAGTTACATTGGTCCGATACGACTGATACCCTTTTTAGGTCATCAGGTAATCTACCTCCGTTGCACAGTCTTCCTGTAATCAATATCACATCGAATATAATTAGCTGAACAATTGATAGTTCAATAGTACGATACAATAGCTAATTTTAATTTACGTTTGATGCGTATTTTAGTTAGAAAGGCTCTCAAATATACGATAACAAACATTTACTAGTTAAACGAGGTATCACTATGCCAATATAAATTTACACAAAGTGTCTTACTTAGCACAATTTCATATGAACCTAGATGGGCCAGTTCCTGGACGGTGATGAGCATATGGCGGAGGCGGAGGGCCTGGAAAACGTCTTTGGCGTTGATGAGGAAGCAACGGATGATGGGGCCCCACAGTTCCAGCAGATACGGGAGCATGCTGGAGCAGATGTGAGGCCCCATCTCCAAGATCTAGTTCTAATTCCTGCTGCTCAGCCAATTGAAGAGCGCCAAATGAGGCAGTTGCCATCGCCACATCCGGCATTATATCTGACAAGTGTCCATCGCTGCAGGAATTGTTCTCAGGCTGCTATAATTGAACAGAGGGTAAAGGATGTAATACTTGTTAGTCAAACTTGAAAACTGGTAAAAACAAATCGACAATTACCTCTCCAGGAAGTCTATAGTTCTCTCCTTCAGTTACAATTGCTGGGAGTTCGTGTCTGTGAGAGTATGTCGATGCTTGTCGAGGAAACGTCATATTTCTACCATAGCAAACTGGAGCTATATTGCCTGTGTTACTGCCCACATTTCCACTGTTAATCTCTTCTACTCCTGTTATATTTTCATCTGGCTCTCCAATACGATAACAGGCTGCGTTCTGAGGAGGAAAAAAATAAATGAATGAAATAACATCTGATTTATTATTGCTTTTTATTCAAATACATATGATGCCGGTTTTATTTAAAATCGGAGGTCGAGATATTTTGTTTGTTCAATACTCCGTTTTAAGATAAATAGCGTAGACTGACCCAGATAAATATTTTATAACTTCACTGCTTTACTTATCAGTATTAACTGTAATCCAGATAGATGTCTTCTTACACTCTACCAACGTAGTTTATAGCATGCAATTTGGTGCTGAGAATAGTATTGAGTTGTCCTCTGTACATTCAAGTAGAGTAGGGGAGGAGGAGACAATTATCTGATAAGTTTGAAGTTATTAATGCAGAGCGATTATTCACATCTCATGAAGATAGTTGAAAAGAAGCTCGTAATAAAGTGAACTGCATTGTCATATTTTTCTTTGCTAAGAACATCTAATTGCAGGTAATCATGTTATTAATCAAATCCAATTCGATAAGAGGTGACTGCAAAGTGCAAAAGAACTAATACCAGCCATAAAATGTTTTCAATTTGGATTGAAATAGGTACCATTTGACGATTTCAGAAATCGAACATTTTTTCATAGCGAGTGACCTAACGCCGCATGATATACCTATATAACAATCAGTAGTAAAAAGCGTTGACATGCAAGAGAAATCGAACATTTTATGTTTCTGATATTCAACTAGGCTTGAAACCATCATGAGCTCTGAAAACAACTGAAATTCTTCTGAAAGTTTCTCTGCTTTTTCGGTTCTAAAACACGTTTTGTATTACTACAACATCTGAAGTACATCTGGAGATACATCAATAAGGATCATTATAAGATATCAGGTAGACCTTGAGATATAACAAGTGACTTATGGTGCAACAAATTTACGTAGATATGACAAAATTAAAAAATGATCATAACAGCTGAGGAAAATTTTATCTGGAAAACATTTTGGTGGAACACCAGTCATGTATACTCTTTTCAGTGCAAATTTAAAATCTGGGTTGTCAAATTGTGTTGATCTGACCTGGGTGAACTTTATAGTGCGTAAATAGCTGTTTTATCACTTCAAGATATACAAATAAATTCCTCAAGAAATATATTACTAAAAGTCTTGAAAAACTGTCAGATAATTTGAAACTATTTAAAAGACAGAATTATCAAAATCATAAAACAGAATCTATACCCAATTCATAAGCACAATGTTTTAAACAAAATACTATTTTTGTCACTATATCTGAAACATATTCAAATACGTTTCATAGTCCAAGAATCTAATGTTACATTAATAAGTCATTCAATGGATACATGAAGATATGAAAATTATGAACTTTATGTCCTTTAAATTAATATGCATTGAATTACTTGCACAATTATTGTTCACCTTGACACAATCCAAATATGGTGTTGTTGATAAACTCATTGTGTCAAAGATAAAAGAAAAAGTGTCATCATTTTTCTATAATACACTGTTCAATAATCACATAACGCTTTTGCAGGGAGATTTGCTAAACGTTACTATTTGTTACAAGAGTGGGAGTCAGGGCTTTAAGATGAACGCTACGCAGCATTACCGTAATATAGAAATTTCGTTATTTTGGTACCGTTAAATAAAATGTATATTCCATAGGAATATTTGTTAAAAACTCTCCTTATGAAAAATATCTGAGAAATCATAAATGACCAAAAGCAGTATTATGTCATATTTGAAAAGCATCTGAGTAGGATGAAGTTTTCTTAACATAGTGGATATCAATGTATACGTAATCACAACATTATCGTGCTATCCTGATGGGGGAAAAGGTGTCCCTGTGGAGAGTAACAAATGTGTTCAATCGACATTGCTTCCTTGCATTGAACTGTAAACAGTCAATATAGTGGAATAAGATAACAGTGCATCAGATAGCATTTATATTTATCGAAACTGGTTGCAATAGTTAAGTGATAATATTTCCAGTTTGACGGTAAGCTGTATTATTGCGTCTTTATGAAAACATATATTTTAATTTTCTATAGTTTTAAATGTATTTCACTCATGTGTCTCGAATAAATAAATAAATGAGAGACTTCGAAAAACATGCTCAAAATAACGGTAGGGTAGAGTGATGCTCAAACTAGTGGTTATAAAAATTGAAAATCTATAGGAACAGAACAAATAATACACCAAAATCTTTTAATAATCATTCTGCACAAGCAAAAATTCGAGTCTGATCATTGACTGAAAAAAAAAAGATTTTACCCTGCTTTGATCTTGAATTATTCTAAATTTCATTAATGAAATCAATTAATTAGGTAATATCATGGATAGAATTATTGACTGAAAGCAAAGGGGCCTCTATGTTAAGAATTTTGAATTCTACTGTATGTATTTTGCATTTCCGTTCACGTCAATTTTTCATTTAGAATGCTAATGAAACAAGTAATGACAATAAAATGTTAGTTATAAAGGCAGGTTGTATAACTAATGATGTAACTACGGAAAATAGGCAGTTGATTGTCACTGATTGTGCATTAAAATGACAAACTAATCATGTACATCTTCTTTCTATGATTTGCTGTACAGACTAACAAATTACTTTGATTCTATTGAACAGATTAATGTTTGTGATGTTTAGTTGTGGCTTATCTTAAGCCCGTTAAGTTAATCACTATATGACTGTACTTTGAAGTCGACTTTACCATTCAGTTTGGTTAACTCCGTAGCTCGTAAATATAGTGCAAATTTATTTTGTATCAAAATGATGACTCAATTAAAGAATAATTCGTGAAATTGAATGTAGAAGTATTATTTGGTGAAAATTTATTTGATGAACAATTGACTTGCGATAAAAATTTACACAAGTCGAAAATATTTTGGGATTTATTTAAATCGACAGAAGGATGTAGAACAAACATCGCAAAAAATTATTCCCAAGCAATTTGAAGTCACAAATATACGACTTAAATGTTTTTAAGGATTTGGCTTTAGCCTGCAATTGCACACAACAATTCAGGTCAAAAGATAATGGATTGATAGCAAAGATTCAGTATCTGTTAATAACAATAGATTGGAAAGTTTCTATCATTATTGCTATTTTTTAATCAATCCAATCTAGAGTAAATCGAATCCAGATGTTTGTGATAAGTCTTTTATGTTTATGTAGCGTTTTGTCAATTATTGAATTGATTTCATTAAGCACTCAATAATTGGGTTTAATTTTGAATTATAGCTCCAGAAATGCCAACAATAGCACCAGTGAAGGATTTAGATCATCTTCTGCGAGAAACTTTTGGGCCAGATCTCAAGGTTGGGAGTATCAAGTGGAAGCCTCTTACTGCTCCAGGAGAAAATTATGGAAGTAAAATATATGCTATTGATGTAACAGTCACAAGACAAAGAATAACTGAAAATTTGAATCTTGTTGTCAAATTGCCACCAACATCACAAAATCTTATAGATTTGTTCAACAGTCCATTGACTTTTTGGAAGGAACTAGTTTTTTATAGAGAAGTTGCACCGCAATTTATACAATTACAATTAGAAAACAGTATAGATAATGAAAAGCTCATTAAATTAATACCGCGATACTATGGTGGGAGATTAGGATTAAAAGACTCAAACAAATTTGATGACCAAGCTGCGGTAGTTCTGGAGAACCTGATCCCGAGTGGATATACTGTGCGAGATAGATTATTAGGCTTAGATTTAGAACATACAAAGCTTGCTGTTGGAGAGTTAGCAAAATTACATGCCATTGTAATTGGATTGAAGATAAAAACTCCAGAATTTTTTAAAGGCACTGTTATGCCTGCATTGGTGGATCCCACAAATGAGGCAGCCAAACTGGGTAATATAGGCATGGTAAAAGAAGCGCACGATGCTTATAGAGAATTTCCCGAAGCAATACCATACATAGATCGTATTGACAAAACTTTGATGTATGACTATGAAGTTGGTTATACAATATCTACACCATCAGAACCATGGGGAACAATGGTGCATAATGATTTCTGGTCTAATAATGTACTGTTTAAATACAATAGCAAGCAAAAGCCGATTAGTTTAAAGATAATTGACTTTCAGTTTGGATATTATGAATCTGGAGCATTGGATCTAATTTTCTTTCTAATGACAAGTGCATCAAAAGAAGTATTAGACAATAATCTAGATGACATGTTTGATCATTATTATAAATCATTTATCAATTGTTTAACTTCATTGAAAGTTGATACAGCAAAATTTACGTGGAAAGCTTTCGAGAAGGAAGTTGATAGATGTGCTCCACTTAGATTTGGGCATTGCATCAGTATGGTAAATATAATAACAGCAGAAAGAGCAGCAACAAAAAGTTTAGAAGAAATGAATGAAGACGTAAGTTTTGCATCAGTTGGAAATAAAGAAAACGCTAAAAGAAAATTATTACAAATTCTGAAGATTTTTGATAAAAAACGATGGTTAGTGAACTAACAATCGTTTTCTATTCATTACTAAATAATAAATTTACAATCAATGTTTCATGTGTATGTATCAAATATTTCTAAGTTATAATATTATGTAGTATTTTGAACGTTAACACGACAAAAACCAACATTTAAGATATTTTACGTACATCTTTTAATTTGAAGGCAAAATATTCACATTTTATTAGTGGCAATGATTTAGGGCATGCAATTTCGCGTTGAGTATATGCAAAACTCAACGTTTTAAGCTCTCATCATGTTATTTTGATTTCGATGTAAGAATATAAAGGATCTGTTTTTATAGCATAATTGAAATAAACATTGTATCTATCCAATAGAGTAAACAACGAGTTGTGTGGTTGATTTGAAGTCCCGATACCAGGATCCAATGAATTGCTTTATAAATAATTTATTTTGAAACGAACTTTACCGACATTTATATATGTATATTATCTTCTTCTTAAGGTGCTCGGTCATTATTATCGATGAATAAACATAGCGCAAATAGGCCCAAGAATTTGGTAAGAGAAGAAGATGAATCTAATTTGACTATTTTACTTACTTCAAGAAGATCTGCAACTGGATCAGGCAGATTAAACTCTCTAACAACACGCAGTCGCACCTGCCGGTTGATTTCGTGACGTGATGACAGAGGCAAACTAACTGCACGCTGACAACTAGGAGATTGTCTCAATTTTTGTTCTCGTTTAAGCATCGCTGACATAGTTGCTGAGTCTGGAACTACAAAATTGACAAGATTAAAAAAACATACCTTTAAATTATTCATTGGTATGTAATCTACCGATAAACAGGCCAAAAGTACATTGAAAAGTATTAAAATGAACAGTAACTTGGTATTTTTGGTATTTAAATTTGATCACAAAGGCCATTCTTATAAAAAAAAAAAAAACGTGATAAATGGGAAAGCTGTATACCAGGCAAAGCTGCAGCTAGAATGTCCACACCAACAGCACCCATAGACCTTGGTTTGTCTTCAACCATATAAAGAGTATCGGGGATATCAGGAATGTAGCGTGCTCTCCGTAACCTTACCAATTCTGCCTCTTGGACCAATTGCTCTTCAACCAAAGCCTGATATAAAAATGAATATCATAAATACAAGATTGGAAACCCATACGAAACTTATTCACAGGCTCTGTTCATCCTGAAATAGACTTGTACATTCCTGTAAAATATTGAACGTAATACCTTTATCTCTTCATAGTATGGCATGAATAATCGCGGCCTGACAAAGAGTCCATTGTTTTTGCCACCTCTAATCCAAGCATTAACTCTCAAATTTTCTCGTTCATCTCCCATCATATGACTTGGTGGGGTAGATACAAGGCCTCTTCGAATAGCCTGTATATAACAAGTGAATAGATATATTTGGATTTACAATTAGAGAGGAACGTAATAGTATAATTATATTAATTAGGTATATGTGTATGTATTGACTTTGATTAGGTTCAAAACAGAATAATCCATAATTGGTTAAATTTTCAAAGTTTGTGATTCGATTTTTTGATCAACACGTACGGCCACAAATTCATATCTATTTATTAACTACATAACTTGACGAATCTGGTTACCTGAGCTAAGATTTCACTGCTTGGTGGTAAGACATGATCCATCCGAACAAGTGGCAATAGTTCGCTGAGTATTTCGCGTAATTCAACATCGCTAAGATCTCGTTTCTTGACACCTTTTCTTGTTACCGAATGAGCAGTATGACTAAGTAGATTAGGTTCTCGATCTTCCATTCTACGTACTAACTCCTGCTCACCCCATCTAAGGACTGCCTGCAATACCTCTAGTTCACTTGCTTGTAAAAAATGACTTTGAAGTATACTAGTCAAATGGACACGATCTAATTGATGAAGAACCGGAGATGATGCAATCGGTTGAAATTCTTCCCTCAAGTAGTGCAACGCCTGTCTGTGTACCCATGCTGAACCGTGCGGTTGACTACCCCATCTAGAATTATTAACACTTTTTTATAACTCAAGTTTCTTCGTAAGGAATGAACTTCACCCTACGATAAATTTTGGTCAGTAAAATCATTCCATATTCAAATAATATACCATATTAATAATATTGTATGAACATTCGTTTTTATATAAATAACTATACAAAAATTATGAAACAAAAAAACTCACTTAAGCACAGTGGGAAGAGAATCTAGAGTGAGCCATTCCAAAATGAGATCCTCACAGCCTTGAGAGAGTATGTCAAGTTCAAGGAACCTGCCTATTTGATACAACTCCATAGCTTCTTCTAAAGGACTTGGCCGTACTCTTCCCGTATGCGTTAGTGCCTGCACCTACGAAAAATTGATAATGTTGAAACAAAGAAAAACGATTTTATTTTTCTGTTATTAAAATTACAATGTATTTTTTTTTTTTTTTTAATATATTTCTTACCTCTCCGAGACTTCCTGCACTGTTTCCACATCCGCTGCCTCTTAGTATCAGTGATAAGTCCACCGTGTCTAAGTAGACAGCATGAAGTAGTACTCTTGCGTATCTTTTGGGTATTACGCATTCGTCTAGCACTATTCTGGTAGGTATGTGAAGTGCTCTTTCTGTGTGATCTTCACCTGATCTAGTACGTCTTTGTATTAAATTTCTAAAAAATGGAGATCTAGCGGAAAGTATCGCTTTATGACAAGGTAGCTCTAACTTCGGTCGAAATCCATATTCCGAGCTGCCGCTATCAGGCCTTTGATAATCACCATCCGAGGTGAATACCAATGCAGCATCTGCATAATCACCGGTATCTAATAAGTATCTGAGATCATGTTCAAGGGGGTTTGGCGTACCAAACTCTTCTCCTAATCGCCGGAGAAGAGTTATATCCAAAGATGCGTCGTGCGGACAAATATCTCCGGTATACAAATATCGCAGGAGGGCAGAGAACATCTGAACATCTATTCCAGGAGTCCTTAATTCCAGGCATATTCGAGCGCCGTATCCTTTAAAAGAAATGTATACCATGAGACATCGTGAGATTTTTAATTATGCTAATATGTGAATAAGTTGACTGATTTTACAGAATATCTTCTTATATACAAATGGCAACTTTGATACGAAAATTAAAATACAAACGATATACTTTACCAGGACATCCTGTTAATAGTTCTCTGAAGTACGGGCATCTAGCAGATAAAAGGGCTCTGTGTACTGGAAAACATGCTCCTCTGTAGACAAGGTCAGCATCGGTACAATGCTTGTAGTCATACAATGTAGACAGATCTTGTTTAAATGTTGCAGCAGGAGGCCTTGCAAGTTCAGCTTGAACGTGTAGATCCTTTAAAGCAGCTAATGCCTCGTATTCCTCCAGAAGTGCGCCAGCTTCGAGAGGACTCCAACTTGAAACCAACTCTCTAATAACTCTTCCGTGATCACAGGCTTTTGACGAACGTCGTCTCCTGATAAACTTTTTTCTTAGTGTTGCAAATCCAGTCACTTTCTTCTTTCTTTCCCTGAAATGACAAATTTTAATGACGACCCTATTATAATGTTTTCAAAAATCAATGAGCAAGGCAGTAAAAATATATTCCTATTTCAGCATATTAGGATAGCATAATCGTAAATTCTGATACGCCCTCAATTTGATTGACAGTTTCTGTTGTCATGGGAACCTTGAAGTGTCATTTGAAAGCAAAACTATTGAAATATTTAGATTGAATAATCCTATTTCAGCATAATATTAGGATAGCATAATCGTAAATCCTGATACGCCCTCAACTTGATTGACAGTTTCTGTTGTCATGGGAACCTTGAAGTGTCATTTGAAAGCAAAACTATTGAAATATTTAGATTGAATAAAGTTGTAATTTTGTTATAATGCCTGATAATAAAAGTGATGATGACGAAGAGAAAAAAGAGTTACCAAAAGTTAGATTACCAGAATTCTTTGAGCTAGTGGATAAAAATAAAAAGAAATTTATCGATGTCTTAAAAGCAGCGGTGGCTATTCCATCTACATCCCATAAGTCAGAATCTTTTTCTGACATATTGAAAATGGTATGAATTAGTTACAACATTAATTAAATACTAAATATTTGAATTGCTGTATAAAAACTGTATGCTGTTGTACAATCTTAATATTGGCTTAATCAAGTTTACTTTGGATCATTGATGTCGATTAATACCTCATAACATCTGATTATATCTGAACAAAAAAATGTCCACTTTCGGAGGTTGATGTCAGACAAATTTCATACAATATAAACAAAATTTCAGATTAATTGGTGCAAAACGGAGCTAGAAAGTATGGGTCTTGTTGTTGAGATGATGGAAAATAAAGCTTCGAGCTCAGATGGCATCAAACTGCCACCTGTACTATTGGCAAGCTTATTTGTAGATGATCAACTGAGAACGATATGCGTTTATGGTCATCTTGGTCAGCTTTTTTCAATTAAATATGAACAATTATAGTAATATAATGATCTCAGATCTAATGTCAGCACAGGAGTATTTTTTCCTAATGATTAGTTCGGAATTTGAATATAGGTATAATAGAATGACCTAGTTACTTTTATAAAAAATTGTAAGTTGTCACATTCATTTTGTGATGATCATGATTACTCCAACTTGTTTACAATTGCATTTCAGACACAAAACCGGTCGATCAAGGAGATGATTGGGAAACAGATCCTTTTGCGTTGATAGAAAAAAATGGAAGATTATACGGCCGAGGTGCCTCTGATAATAAAGGCCCTTTATTATGTTGGTTTAATGCGCTTAAAATTTACCAAACAGCAAATACTAAACTTCCCGTTAATATTAAATTTGTGATCGATGGAACATCAGAGCTACAAAGTCCTGGATTACAAGATATTCTTTGGAGAAAACAAGATTTTTTTACCGACGTGGAGTACGTCTGTTGTACAATTGACAAAAAGCTGCAAGACAGGCCCTGTTTGATCTATGGTTATCGAGGTGTTTGCCATTTCTCTTTTGACGTTAACTGTGGTAATGAAATAGTTGACAGTGGCACATTTGGTGGCACGTTTAATCAGCCTCTTATAGATGCTATAAACATTGTAGGATCTTTGATTGATAAGCATGGCAAAATCGCTGTGTCCGAAGTAAGAAACTGTATTTAGTGCTGTGAGTAGTAAGAAATGAGTTTTGAAAATAAACAGAAATATATCCAAATAGGTGAAGCACTAACTTTAAGTTGTTATCTTAGATTAAAACCGAGTTTATATTAATACCAAAATGATTTGATATCTAATTTTTCTAATCTTAAATAGGCATTAAAAGACGTCGCACCGATTTCAGTAAAAGAAGAAAAGCTTTGCAAGGAAATTGCATTTGATTTAGAAAAAATGAAGAAAACTACTGGAGCAAAATGGCTACAGCATAAAGAAGATAACATACGTTTAATCATGCACAAGACCCGATTACCTAGTATAACAGTACACAGTTTTGATCATGAATTAGATCCTGATGACAAACAGGCTTTACGTTCAGTGCCCAATAGGTAATCATCTTTGTAAAGAATATTGTGAAACAAATGCGAGATATTTCAATTACTCTAAAGCCTACGATTCTGTACATACATACTTTTCGAACAGTAATACTTTCAACAATACTTTTTATGATTTTCAGAGCGGTTGCAAAATTTTCAATTCGTATTGTGCCAAATCAAACGCCTGCAGAAATATACCGGCATCTTGACAACTACGTGAAGAAAACGTGGAATCGCTACAAAAGCGTAAATCAATATAGTTTCAAAATGGATCTTGGTATAGAACCTTGGCGAGAAGATCCTTTCAATGCACACTACCAAGCAGCAGCTGCAGCAATCGAGTCGGTCAGATATTATTTAAAGAGACAAAATTTTATATCAAACAAGTCAGAAATCCTACATTTTTCTATCCTTTCTTTGCTCAACTATCTTGAATTGTTTACATAATATTTAATTTCAGCTATACCACGTGAAGCCCATATACTTTTGCCAAGGTTGTACGGTTCCTGCAATTGCTATACTACAATTTATATGTACAGGAAGCAGCATGTTGGTCCTTCCAATTAGGTACGTACATACATACAATATAGACATGATGCTAAATATGCGTGTGTGTGAAGATTTAGATACATCTTAGATCAGTTCTGATTAATCTAGCACCTTGTATTGTCCAAGCATATCAAGCATATTTTGTTATTCATTTTGAATGACCATGAATCGAAACATGTTCATCTTACTCAGAGAATCAAAAAACTCACTTTAGAATCAACATACACTCATACATAAATTTTTCAGTGGACACGATGACATGCCACATTCAAATTCCGAATCTATTTCTGAGGAAAACTACATTAATGGAATCAAAATGGTGATGTCTTACATGTGTTATGTATTTGAAACCAAGTAATCTAGTAATTCAGCTTGAATGGCGTACAAATCATGTATATTTAGGTATGTACTCCATTTCAAATAAATTTTCCACAAAAAGTATAAACGAAGCAGTTTGTCACTTGTACTTTAGAAATTATTGCGAGAAATGTTGAAATTTGTCAGATAAAGAAAAATCCTGCAATGCAGATTTGTGTGGAAGGTAGTATAATAACGTACCGAACAATGATGCCCAATTGATCAGGATTACCAGTGGATGAAAGCCTAGCTGCCTGAATTGGGTCTCCACCGAGAGAGGCGGGACTAGAAGAAGCTGAAGCTCCCATCCTCTGGGTCATGCGAGAATCATCCCCTCTCCTGCCCCCTGTCAACCAACAACCTCCACCCCCGCCTCCTCCTTCGCTCTCTCCACCGCGCTGCAACGCACACGGGATTAGAATCCGGAGTATGTTCATCGCTCGCCCAGACACCAGCCTAAAAATTTTTTATATAATGTTATAAATTTACCCTTAGATAATTCTGAGTACACGATTCAAAAATTGAATATAACTATAAAGATATCAAAAACATACATGCTATGTTACTATGTACTCCAAGATTTTACTCTAATGAATTATAACATTAGGCATCAGACTTTTTATTCTTACTAACTAAAATATCTATCAGAATTACTCAGTGAATCGATACAAATCATAATCTGGACGTAATACTAATGAATTACTAGGTAATATAGAACGATGTTGAATCTAATGCCGATGATGTTTACTGATAAGAAGTTAATGAGTGTACTCTAATGTTTCGGACTTATGCAACAGTTCGTTGCACCACTAGTCGGAAGTTGTTTATTATTGTATGTACATACTACATATATTATATTACATGTAATACAAAAAAAATGAAGTATATAAAAATCCAGTTGCTACAGTGGTTGAAGAAAAAAAAAAATGGCAAAAGATCAATTGACAAGGAAATGTTGTTTTTATTTATACTCCTAAAAAACTTGAAATTCAGAACAAGTATATTGTTTTGAAACTTTTGGAGATTTATGGAGATTTGAAATACGAAATTATTCAAAATTTCTATAACCATATTTTCTGAAGATACAGAATGGCAAACTTGAAAAATTCATTTACAGCTCTGACTATGACAACGATACGGATATCATCCACGCGAAAATCGCCATCAGCTTTCACTGGTATCACTCTCTTATAATAAATTCATATTAAACTAATTTATGACATCATTTGCATAGCAAAATCCAAGCTGCTTAATTTTGTCCGACAAAATACAAATGGAAATATAATATTGAAATGTTATGTTAGAATGGAACATGGGATGCATTCTTCTGTGTATACAGATCTAATATTTCTTTAAATTTTTGGTAAGATTCTCGTGGTTTTCTCCCAACTCTAAGAAGTTACATAATTTTTGTATGAGTTTGAATAAATTTCTAAATAAATCTTTTAACCCAATATCATTGACGAGCATGGAAATAATTTTTCTTTTGACAGATAATTGCGTTACTAGAGCAGAAAATAACGCTAGTTTCTTACTACATGAATGTGTGTAAATATATTTTAAATATGTAATGCAGCGATAAGAGGATAAGATGAACGACAACAATTTATCACGACGATATACACATAGAATGAAGAAAACGTAAGTTATAAGAAATAAAAATAAAAATAAAAAAAAAAAAAAAAACAAGTGAAAGAAAAATAAACGAGAATACTTCAATGAATTTTGATAATACATTGTTAATAAATATTTGAATTACGGTGAAAAATTAATATTGCTAGCATTGTAGAATTCGGACTATTTTTCATTGACCCTTTTTTTTCACAGAGGGGTTTATAGGTCAATCACTAGTCAGCTGAACCACCTAGCAACCCAGCTGTTTTTCACCTTTTACGAACCTCCGTACACTTTTGATTACCGAATTATTATCATCATTCAACTTATCACTTTGAACCACTTTCTTTTATCGCTCGATCAAACTCGGCCTACATAAAGATGCTCCAAAAAAGTCGTATGTAATTTGCATTTCGCAACAACAACGCACGGGTCCACTTATATCTCTTGATATTCTTCAATTTCGTAGAGGTTAACTTGATGGTAAAAAAATATACGGCGGATATTATTACCTGGGTCTATTGTGCACATATTTTTATTTTTTATTTTTTTCCTCTTTTTTTTTATCACTAATTATGCTCTCAGCATAACATCACTCGTCAATCAACACACAAACACCCATCAGACAACACAGCGGCGGCCATGTTTACATTTCAGATGCACCCCGGATACTCTACCACGCAGATTTTTTAAATACAATATTAACATGAAAAGTCTGCTATCAAGATCCTTGAACGAATTCAAAATTCTTTATTTTCTAAAACATGTATTTACGCAACATTTGCTCATGGTTTTTTAATAAAAATATAGACTGTAATATCTGTCCTTTTTTGTCAAGTTTGTAGTCAAATCAGCAGAATTAATAAGATAACTTTCAAGAAATCAGCCAATTCCCTCATCTCAAATATATAAAATAAAACTTCATTGCATATCAGAGTCAAAATATCGATTTTTACCGAGTAATTGCGATAAGAAAATTATTTAAATTCTCTCATTGACCATTTCAGCTTGAGACTTGTTCCGGGTGTCTCATTCATGAACATCTTCTCTCAGTGGTGGTACAGCAAGTGTTGAATAACTATCGACAGGTTAATACTGATTAACATGTTTGCCGTACGAAAGATCGCCCAAGCAGCCCCTCGGGTTTGCCGTTTAGCTGGGCAACAAAAAGGTTTTATGAGCGGACCTCCGAGAGTCAGAATATCTTTTCCAGTAAGTATCCTCCGTTGCTAATTCTATTTTCATATTATGTAATGGAAGATACAATTTGTCGAAGTTCTTGTTTCTCGAATTTTACTGTGCGATTATTGCTAACGGAAGAACAATATTTCAATTAATTAACAGCTCAGCAGTTAAATATCTGCTGTCAAAAATCACACATATGTCATTCTATTCAGAATCACGAGAAATCGCAAAAGAATTATGATCGCCAACTCTGACCTACCCTAACCTATACGTCTTTTTATTTTGTCTCTGAGTGGGAAGGGTTGGCCGAAATTAAGATTACATATTACGAAGGCAACCAAGATTCACCCCAAATTCATTGATCAATACCGTATCTGGGATAATATATTGTAATCACATGACATTTCGATCTCGTACATTTGGGTTTAGTCAAAACTTATGGTTTAGAATCAAATATCTGATTGAACAAATTTCTGACGTTATAAAACAGGATTATAAGTCAAATAAATAACAGATTCCAGTTATCTGACACGCGGAGTGAAGCAGATTTTAAAAACTCTGTGAGAATCGGGATCACTCTTTTTTTAGATAATATACCTCTGTGAGGATAAACGTCTGCTAGGATTTGAGTAGGCAACCCGCTTCTATTTCGTGTTTGAAAAGTGAATCCTAACAGGCGTCGTCTTCACCATTCTCGGATATTACTATAAATCATAAACTAGTTCACGAGAACTTTTATCCTTCTTTTGACTTTAAATTTAATTATACTTTGTGTATAATTATTGACCAAATTTCGAACTAAAAATAGCAATATTTAATAGGAAAACGATGACAATTTTTCAATAATCGAAATTGAACGTTATGCCTGTTATTTTTTCATGTGTCTATTCAGTAATCTGTATTTTATACTAAAAAAATTGATCGTCGATTTTTTCAGGAAAAAGTCGCACATGGCGTTGTTATTGCAGCAGGTGTGTGCGTTATTCCGCTATGGGTCTTACACCACATGGAGGAATACAGAGGAAAGCCAGAAGAAGATGAATAAAAACTGTTCACATCCAATCCTGGTCATAACAATGATCAGCTAGTTAACGAAATAACTTATCAATACCATACATTATATGTACATTATGAAGAATCTCTGTGTTGTAACACATAAAAAAAAACAATAATAAAAATAAAAAACACAAGAAATGTTCTTAAGGTAAAGTGAGGTCCTTCGATTACCCCTGCCTTTTCGCTCCTACCAGTATTAATAATATCGACTAAAAATGAAAATCATAAAAATTGAAACAGCAATACTATCTATGTATTAAAAGTTAATCATTACCTTACTGCGATAGTGTTCCTCGGAAACCATCATTTGCGTATACAACATTTTATTTCACATTTATTCATGGTAATGATAGACACTATAATAACGAGTTTCGAGTTTAAACTTCGATAGCCAATGTTCGTATTGTTGATTACACTGAAAGCACCTTTATTGATGTGAATCGTTGTAATAATTGTTCAATGAAATTTGAAAAGCCATCACACTGCGCAATTTCTCGAAAACACACGCTACCATACATGTATGTATCTAGGCATACGTTACAGCTAGGTATAGATATCTCGAGTGTTCAAATGATAGAAATTGTTCTCTTTTCTCAACTTTCGACAGATTAACTTCTATTAATCGTGCTTCGGATTTCATTAAAAAGTAAAACACTACACGGTCTGTTTTTATCGTAAATAACACCCAGCGCGACAACGAAATGATCACTAGCTAAGAAATCCGTTTTTGTAATCAGTGATCATACGAAACCTTCTATCTACCCTCCTTTGCGATATAGACTTTGAGCGATAGCGACGCACCGGGTCTACTACAGGTAAACCGAGACGCTTATCTGTTGGTCATAAGCTTTGAGATTTGGTGTGCCTCTATATTGCGATCCCCTCTTCTAGGTGTCTTATACACTGATTGCGAGGACATCGACTCATATCGCTTAAGAATTTTCACCTGAAAAGATGTTGGCTGTTGTAGCATCGAGCCGTTCCGTCCTGAGGCCCGTCATTGGCGTCCTTACGAAGACGTCTGCACGCGGCAATTCTTACTCAAGAGTTATATCTGGACCGCCACGTGTCAGGATCTCGTTTCCAGTAAGTTTCGTTTATTTTATTATTTATTTCTGATGTTTAAAATGGTGTAAGTAATATAAAAACGTATACCTAGGTTTTGCGCAGTATCATTATTCACTCGATTGCAAAGGTGTTTTATTTTTACTATTATTTTTTTTTTTTTTTGAGATAATGACTGTATTTGAAAATTATCCAAGTAAACTTAGTATGCAATGAATCGATGCGTCTTTCGTCCAGATTCTTTAAAAACTTTATTCCGCATTATTTTCCAGTAACTGTAGACCTTATGGCGATTTTATTTCGTTTGATGGTCAGGTCAGTCTTAATCGGAACTTCGAAATGCTATCTGTTTCGTGTTATCAGTCTTATCTGCGGTAATACCTATAGACGTATTATAACTGTTGCGTAAATGAAAAACTGCACAGCAATGTTACTTAAACAATCCGTTAACTTGAGTCTAGTTCCGATTTCTCTTGATTTATTATTTTATTTCGTCATTGATTTCCACAGAGTTGATGCGATTCAAGTCATAACTTCTATACCATTAATAGAAAAAAATGATGTGATTATGTGATTGGAAATCGTAGCAATCCAATAGTTTAGTTCAGAATCAAATATACTACAGGTATAAAACATTTCTTCAGCGATACCCTTGCTTACACGTAGTTTAAAACTGCGATATTTTTGCCCTGTAAAAATGATTAGGTTTTCAAAAATAATATTCGAAATCTTGGTTTGATGGGCTGCAGGTAGTATTTCCTATTAAAGAATACGATCTTTCACGGTATGTGGCTTCCAGCATAATTGGTATTGGATATGGGAGGAAAATTATAGAAATACTTATTCAAATTGGGGCGAATTTTTTATGATTATTTTTCGTGCGAGTTCGTAAATGAAGAAAGCCATGAATTGTGGGTCGCCTATGCATGATGCTAAGGAATGCATTCGTCGTATATTATTGCAATCGATCTGTTTAGTTAGTTTAATTCTTCTACACATTTTTCAACAAGAATTTGTGGGAAATAAGGTCTCTAATTCTACGCATTTTATTACAGGAGAAAGTGGCGCACGGTATTGTCTTGGCTGTTGGCTGCAGTATTATCCCATTCTACATTACCGCTAACATCCCGAAATACAGTGCGGAAGCACCTGAAGAAGACTAGAATTAGGTCAAATAATCAATTCAGTTTTTCGCGAAACCTGTAGTGTAGTTACGTAGGATACAACTTATTTATCTGTATTTGTCGATTTTACTGATGGCACAATAAAATGTTTAAAATTTATTTAATTGATCTTCTGAATCAGGCGGCCAGGTTTCCGAGGACTTGTAAGCTGGAAATTGATAGAAAAGTTGCGAGTCGATCCTATGTGTGATTACTATTTTGCCAATGAGAAATCAATCCGACCCAACAAAATAAAAAGTTTTATTTCCTTCAAATCATGAAAAGTTGAGTATATGTATTGAATTGAATTCTTCATGCGTTAACTTTGCATCTTATACTATGTAATAATTAAACCTTTATGGAATTGGGCTATGCAGAGGATATTAAAGGATAAAACAATCGATTTGTATAAAATTCTTTTTACAGTTTATTGGATACTGTTGGTATTTATACATACATTCACTCACTTATTCGTCAATAAATATTTTGAATCATAAGTATACATAGGTATACATAATAAAGTATTAACAGACACGATAATTGTCATAGTGCTCGTAGTATTTACAAATAAATAACGCACATACTTGGTATGTATAACATCAGTCTCGTAGGAACGTGAATTGTGACTTATACTGCATTAACTGCACTCATTTCGCTTAAAATTAAAGTATAAAAGCGTAGATCTGACGATCAGTTGGAATGAGTTGAGGATTTTAGTCGACCTCCTCGACGGTGGGTCCCGAGTGTTGTCCTCTTGCCTGTCTGAACTGTGCCCCGCAATCCTGTGCTCCGGGCGCGGCGTTGCTCTGGTGGAGCTTCGCCATCACCGTCGAGCACTGCTTCTGGAGGGCCTCGAGTTTGTGCTGGTACTCGTCCTTGTCGGCCAGGGTGTTGTTGTCGAGCCAGGAGACTGTCTCCTCGCAGAGACGGCTCACCGCGTCCCTGTCTTCCTGGGGAAGCCTCGCCCCGTGTTCCTGGAGGGCCTGCTTCACGGTGAAGACGTAGCTCTCGAGTTGGTTCCGCGCCGCGACCCGGTCGCGCTGCTCGCGGTCCTGCTCTCCGTACCTGTCGGCCTCCGCGAGCATACGGTCGATCTCCTCGCGGGACAGACGGCCCTTGTCGTTGGTGATTCTGACGTCGCTGCTGCGTCCGCTGGCCGTATCCTTGGCGGTGACGTGGAGGATGCCGTTGGCGTCGAGGTCGAAGGTGACCTCGATCTTCGGAATGCCGCGAGGCGCCGGTGCGATTCCGCTGAGTTCGAATTTACCCAGACGGTTGTTGTCCTTGGTCATCGCCCGCTCACCCTCGAACACCTGAATCGAGACGCCGGGCTGGTTGTCGGCGTAGGTGGTGAAGGTCTGAGTCTGCTTGCAGGGGATGCGCGCGTTGCGCTCGATGATGTTGGTCATCACGCCACCGGCAGTCTCGATTCCGAGGGATAGCGGCGCCACGTCGACGAGGAGGACGTCCTGCAGGGTAGAGCCGGCGCTTCCCTCGCCGCTGAGGATGGCCGCCTGGACCGCGGCTCCGTAGGCTACAGCCTCGTCGGGGTTGATGGAGAGGTTCAGTTGCTTGCCGCAGAAGTAGTTCTGCAGTAGGGACTGGATCTTCGGTATCCGCGTCGAGCCCCCGACGAGGACGATGTCGTGAATCGCGCCCTTGTCCATCTTCGCGTCAGCTAGCGCCTTCTCGACCGGGGCGAGGGTCGCCCGGAAGAGGTCGGCGCAGAGCTCCTCGAAACGTGCCCGTGACACCTTCGTGTAGAAGTCGACGCCTTCGAAGAGAGCGTCGATCTCGATGCTGGCCTCCGTACTCGAGGACAACGTACGCTTGGCTCGCTCTGCGGCGGTGCGCAGTCGACGTAGGGCACGTGGGTTCTTCCTCAAGTTCTTCCTGTATTTGCGCTCGAACTCGGCGGCGAGGTGGTCCACGAGCCGCGAGTCAAAGTCCTCGCCGCCCAGGTGGGTATCGCCGGCGGTTGATCTTACCTCGAACAGCGAGCCCTCGTCTATAGAAAGGATCGACACATCGAAGGTTCCGCCGCCGAGGTCGAAGATCAGGACGTTTCGCTCGCCCTTCAGATTTTTGTCGAGGCCATAGGCAAGGGCGGCGGCGGTCGGCTCGTTGATGATCCTCAGGACGTTGATTCCCGCTATAGCGCCGGCGTCCTTCGTCGCCTGCCGCTGTGAGTCGTTGAAGTAAGCCGGGACTGTGACTACCGCGTCCCGGACCGGCTGTCCGAGGTAGGCTTCGGCGGTCTCCTTCATCTTCGTCAGCACCATGGAGCTGATCTCCTCCGGATTGAATCGCTTCTTAGCACCCCGGAATTCCACCTCGATCTTAGGTTTGCCCGCCTCTTCGACGACGCGGAACGGCCAGTGCTTCGCGTCGGCCTGGATCTTCGGGTCGTCGAAACGACGGCCGATCAACCGCTTCGCATCAAACACCGTGTTGGCGGGGTTCATCGCAACCTGGTTCTTGGCCGCGTCTCCGATAAGCCGTTCCGTGTCCGTGAAGGCCACATAGCTGGGGGTGGTCCTGTTTCCTTGGTCGTTGGCGATGATCTCGACCTTTCCTTGCTGCCACACTCCGACGCAGGAGTATGTGGTTCCCAGATCGATTCCAATTGCGGGCATCTTATGCTCTTTTCTGTTCCTCGTAATTTTCACCAATGAAAATGACAAATAAACTCGTCACTCGATGTATGTGTTTAGCTTTAAACTGTTTTGACTTCTCTTTGATTCTTTCTTGTCTAGATTTATTCGCTTGTCAGACTAGTTTGTCCGAATGTTTTCGTTCCTCTCAAGTGTATCGCTTGGCTTGCGTTTGAATACTGCCGGTAACTGCGCGCCGACTCGTATTTATACTCCCGACAGAATTTCTCGACGCGGCGAGAAGCTTCTGGCAATGGCATGGCATCGTGGGACGGGCGCCACCGCTCGTTGCCATGGATACGCATCGAACGTTCGACGCTCGAATATTCCACAACAATCGAGGATGCGTCAAAGAGAATAACAGCAGAACGTGCGTCTAGATCATTCCACTTCTCGAATGCGCTTGTCCATACGAGAATATGCATGTCGGAGCACAGTTCTTCGATAACGTTCGCCATAATTAAATTAGCGAATGTGTAATATCATTTAATATTTTACAATGGGAAAACAAGAACATGAATCTGTTTCAAATTTAGAATATTACGTAGACAGCAGCAGCTATAAAAATAGCCTGTCTAGAAACATCATATCAACGTTTGGCTCACACCCCACCCGTTGCGAAATACTCTTTGGCTGCATAATATTGATTGGATTCAATCGAAATTTCAAATTAGTGATAACAAAATAAGTAACCTTGAACCAACACAGAAGAATAGTGACGATTCTTCTTCGGCTAAATTTTCCATTTCGGATATACAGTACCGGTCAAAAGCTTTTGCCAACTTTGGGTTAAATCTATAGAGAACTTCCAAAGTTTTATAGCGTCGTTACAAATAGTTTTAGGGTCATATAATAATATATTATTTTGAAGGGCAACTCAAGATTTTTTCAATGACATAATTAATATTGGTAAAAAAAAATTTATTCGAAAAAATGTGTATTTGGTGTTTAGATAACTCAAGAATATTTTCAGAATTGTTTGGAGATAATTTTCTTCAGACGCTAAATGTGAATGATAAGGTGCTCAAATGTTTCTAAACACATTTTAATCCATGTATTAGAGTTTGATCGTTAAACCCGATCGCGCTTCTAATTTCATTGATCTTTCAATTTTATCCATTGTTTTTCTCACCAAAGTTCGTACAACTATGAAATTCACTCTTGAATTGATTTTTCAGTTACAATGTTGATTTCAGAAATTTGGGAAATCATTCCAGAAATCAGCCTGAAATAAATCTATCATCAGCTGCATATACCAACTATAGGCTGAAAAGTTGAAAAAAAATTTTCTCCAAAAAAAAAAACTAGGGGTCGGCTGTATCCCTGACACCGCCGCATTGAGCGTGAATACGTCTATGGGCTTCAGTTCAACAAAGTAAAATTTCCTTGAAGTTATTGGAATGAATGTGTATGGAAAAATAACAAAGTTTTATATTTTAACATTATTTTATTTAGAACTGGTCGATGGTAAGAAAAATATGATACGTAATTTAATAAATTCACGAACATTCTAGAATATTCTATACACCGATTTTTGAGAAGTTTGTAGAAAGTTCTAGAATCGTTTGGAATTTTCTAGAAAATTTTACAATGTTTAAAAAATTAAAGAAATTTCCAGAAAATTCACGAATTTTCTAGAATATTCTATGCACCGGTCTTTGAGAAATTTCTAGAAAATTCTAGAATCATCTGATTTTTTTTTTAAACTTGGCAATATTTATTCTAGAATATTTTTTACCAGTCTGGGACATTCTACAATTCTTTAGAATGTTCCATCATTCGTAAAACGTCCTATCAGTATACCGAGTCGCTCCCTCGAACACAACCCTATGAAACTCTGAAAGTTTTCTAGACTCGACCTAAAATTGGCAAAAACTTTTGACCAGTACTGCATAAGTCGTACGTATTTAGAATTAGACTTTCTCAGAATAGTTTTCATTGGAAACTACTTTCTGATTTTAAAAATCTTGAAAACTAAGTGAATATTATTTATGGTTTTAGATTGAAAAATCGAATATCCGAAAATGTTTCGTTATTTTATACGAAGTACAGAACTTATAGAATAAAATTCACCCACCAGCTATTGATTTCAAGCATAAGATACAAAGCAAATTATTATTTTCGAGTAATTGTCACGATAATTTTGGATCGTCATGTGGAAATTTCCAACTTTCAGCAAATTCTAGTGATTACATTATACTGGTGCGTACCAGCATCGAACGTTCTGGATGTATTCTGAGTGCACGTTCTACAATATACGCTGTACAACGCTACAGGTAAGAGCTCGACGTAAATTTCTAGAAGCGTCGAGAGTTGAATGAAGTATATCTTCAGTCAACCCGTCCAGGTACGCATTCTCGATTGTGGTGGAATATTCGAGCGTCGAACGTTCGACGCGTATCCATGGCAACGAGCGAGGCGGGCGTCGGTAGACGCCGTCTCCCGACGCCCTGCTATGCCATTGCCGGAAGCTTCTCGCCGCGTCGAGAAATTCTGTCGGGAGTATAAATACGAGTCGGCGCGCAGTTACCGGCAGTATTCAAACGCAAGCCAAGCGATACACTTGAGAGGAACGAAAACATTCGGACAAACTAGTCTGACAAGCGAATAAATCTAGACAAGAAAGAATCAAAGAGAAGTCAAAACAGTTTAAAGCTAAACACATACATCGAGTGACGAGTTTATTTGTCATTTTCATTGGTGAAAATTACGAGGAACAGAAAAGAGCATAAGATGCCCGCAATTGGAATCGATCTGGGAACCACATACTCCTGCGTCGGAGTGTGGCAGCAAGGAAAGGTCGAGATCATCGCCAACGACCAAGGAAACAGGACCACCCCCAGCTATGTGGCCTTCACGGACACGGAACGGCTTATCGGAGACGCGGCCAAGAACCAGGTTGCGATGAACCCCGCCAACACGGTGTTTGATGCGAAGCGGTTGATCGGCCGTCGTTTCGACGACCCGAAGATCCAGGCCGACGCGAAGCACTGGCCGTTCCGCGTCGTCGAAGAGGCGGGCAAACCTAAGATCGAGGTGGAATTCCGGGGTGCTAAGAAGCGATTCAATCCGGAGGAGATCAGCTCCATGGTGCTGACGAAGATGAAGGAGACCGCCGAAGCCTACCTCGGACAGCCGGTCCGGGACGCGGTAGTCACAGTCCCGGCTTACTTCAACGACTCACAGCGGCAGGCGACGAAGGACGCCGGCGCTATAGCGGGAATCAACGTCCTGAGGATCATCAACGAGCCGACCGCCGCCGCCCTTGCCTATGGCCTCGACAAAAATCTGAAGGGCGAGCGAAACGTCCTGATCTTCGACCTCGGCGGCGGAACCTTCGATGTGTCGATCCTTTCTATAGACGAGGGCTCGCTGTTCGAGGTAAGATCAACCGCCGGCGATACCCACCTGGGCGGCGAGGACTTTGACTCGCGGCTCGTGGACCACCTCGCCGCCGAGTTCGAGCGCAAATACAGGAAGAACTTGAGGAAGAACCCACGTGCCCTACGTCGACTGCGCACCGCCGCAGAGCGAGCCAAGCGTACGTTGTCCTCGAGTACGGAGGCCAGCATCGAGATCGACGCTCTCTTCGAAGGCGTCGACTTCTACACGAAGGTGTCACGGGCACGTTTCGAGGAGCTCTGCGCCGACCTCTTCCGGGCGACCCTCGCCCCGGTCGAGAAGGCGCTAGCTGACGCGAAGATGGACAAGGGCGCGATTCACGACATCGTCCTCGTCGGGGGCTCGACGCGGATACCGAAGATCCAGTCCCTACTGCAGAACTACTTCTGCGGCAAGCAACTGAACCTCTCCATCAACCCCGACGAGGCTGTAGCCTACGGAGCCGCGGTCCAGGCGGCCATCCTCAGCGGCGAGGGAAGCGCCGGCTCTACCCTGCAGGACGTCCTCCTCGTCGACGTGGCGCCGCTATCCCTCGGAATCGAGACTGCCGGTGGCGTGATGACCAACATCATCGAGCGCAACGCGCGCATCCCCTGCAAGCAGACTCAGACCTTCACCACCTACGCCGACAACCAGCCCGGCGTCTCGATTCAGGTGTTCGAGGGTGAGCGGGCGATGACCAAGGACAACAACCGTCTGGGTAAATTCGAACTCAGCGGAATCGCACCGGCGCCTCGCGGCATTCCGAAGATCGAGGTCACCTTCGACCTCGACGCCAACGGCATCCTCCACGTCACCGCCAAGGATACGGCCAGCGGACGCAGCAGCGACGTCAGAATCACCAACGACAAGGGCCGTCTGTCCCGCGAGGAGATCGACCGTATGCTCGCGGAGGCCGACAGGTACGGAGAGCAGGACCGCGAGCAGCGCGACCGGGTCGCGGCGCGGAACCAACTCGAGAGCTACGTCTTCACCGTGAAGCAGGCCCTCCAGGAACACGGGGCGAGGCTTCCCCAGGAAGACAGGGACGCGGTGAGCCGTCTTTGCGAGGAGACAGTCTCCTGGCTCGACAACAACACCCTGGCCGACAAGGACGAGTACCAGCACAAACTCGAGGCCCTCCAGAAGCAGTGCTCGACGGTGATGGCGAAGCTCCACCAGAGCAACGCCGCGCCCGGAGCACAGGATTGCGGGGCACAGTTCAGACAGGCAAGAGGACAACACTCGGGACCCACCGTCGAGGAGGTCGACTAAAATCCTCAACTCATTCCAACTGATCGTCAGATCTACGCTTTTATACTTTAATTTTAAGCGAAATGAGTGCAGTTAATGCAGTATAAGTCACAATTCACGTTCCTACGAGACTGATGTTATACATACCAAGTATGTGCGTTATTTATTTGTAAATACTACGAACACTATGACAATTATCGTGTCTGTTAATACTTTATTATGTATATGTATACTTATGATTTAAAATATTTATTGACGAATGAGTGAGTGAATGTATGTATAAATACCAACAGTATCCAATAAACTGTAACAAGCATTTTACATAAAGTACATTCGTAGTCTTTCTTTCTTATTCTGTATACCCATTCTATATATTTTCTCGGATAAATTTTACATGTAGAATAAGTATCAGGCTGCACAATTCTATTCTTTAATAATTACTTCCCTATGCAATTGTGATAATTTATACCTGAAAAAATCGCCCTCAAATTCAGTACTTCCGCGATACCATAAAAAAAAAAAAAAAATTAAGTTTGATATTAAAAAGAAAATTTGTGACCTAAAGTTTTGCATTTCATCATATGATATGTCCAGTTATACCATGGAGTAGCACAATTATTACCTAAATTGAATATTATATAATATCGCTTTTGACAATACTGGTAAAATGCACTACTGAAAATGTCACTCAATCGAAAATATCAATTATTATTCGTAGTCATTTTCAGAAGAGACCCGTCACTCCTAGATGCAAGTAATGAACTTCTTTCTTTAATTGTAAGTCACCCTTGCGAATCCGAGAAACCGACAACGCTCTGGTTGCTCTTGACAGGTTGACGCGTTCTTTCGTGGTAATTTCGGAAGTCGGACAGCAATTTACCTGAATATTGTCAAACCGAGGCGGTGCTACAACTACGAGAAATCGGGGTCAATCCTTGTACCCTGCAGGAGGTTTGACCATCTGTCGCAGGAGTCTTTTATGCAGCTTATTATTCAGTCAGGGGAGCATATAATCGCTATATGGTCAGCACCAAGAACACGCTATAAAAACGCACGCGATCCTACCGCGGCTCACAGTATTTTCAATACCTTGCCATTACGAAGTAACAGTTTGAGAAGCTGCATGCATATCCATATAGAACTTTATTAACAACACAGAAGTCGTATTCTACCATTTCCCACTCAGAATAAGTAATAACGTCATGTCTAAAGCTTTGAAGGTATGATACATCCAACGCTGTAATATAAATTTAGTAAAATCAAATTCGCAATGTACACTTGAGTTGATTTTCACTGATTTATATCACTGATAAAAAATAGGGAAAATTAATAGCTACTTATAGTTTTTTTTTTTTCAATTTCTTGATACAGTTTATAAGGTAAATTATATTTGCATTCAATAATAATAATCAAAATAATTTGAAGACTGATTTAAATCATCACAATGCTTCTTGCATGATCATTAATTTTTATAGGTCTTGATCGTGGTGCTATCAGTTCTCCTGATGATCCGCAGGACGGCCGCGTTCTTCGAATGGAATTCCGGATATCGACGTCCGGTATCTATAAAATTAATTGGTGATACGCGACTGACCAAGCGCATCGTACCAATAATACCATTTCTCGCTACGATTGTCCCAACGCAGCCCGCGAAAGTTACCAAAATCGTCGTTTTCGTTTCACCGTACAAACCCACAATACCTTCCGCGGGATTTAAAATCGTCCGTCAAGGTAACGCTGAGTCAAGGCCAATTTGGCTTGCAAGGCGTACTGAAAATAACTACGGATACCACTAGTTTTCATCGGATAAAAAATAGGCGCGATTATAATATAAACCTGCAACACGTTACGTTCATCCTGTGCGAGATGTACTTGATCACATACGTATGCATAATAGACAGTGTATATAGGTATATAAATAAGTTATACGTGTCAAGGATGGGAAAACTGACAATAATCAATATAAATACAAGTATGCCGAAGATCGTAATAATCACATCCATATTCTTATCGAAATTCATTATTGATAACAGTTACTGGAATGCGCTGGTAGAGAGTGATATGATACAATTGCAAGGTCAAAGTAATCAGCTGGGAGGGTGCAGACTAGCGTTTTCACAGATATCGCTGAACCGACAGATATATAGAAAGCGTGTGGGGATATCTATAGGGAAATATTTCTGTTGTTAAGAAATCTACTGATATACTTGGAAGAAGCCAGGGCGAGATGAAATCAGGTCTAAAAAAAATTTCGGGTCAAAATAATAATTAAACTCATAATGGATTCCACACATCCGTGATAGGAATTTGTATGTATCTTATACTGCGGATATACTGGAATATCTATTATCAACCTAAATATATCTAAAAGAAATGATTTATTCTTATGTGAATCTATTAATATTTCTGAAACTAAAAAATGTACTTATGAAAATATTCATCGGGCATACCAAATATAATATATTTGTGGATAACAGAATAATTGTTTTAGTCACAAATAATATTCTCAATCAGTTTATATGCGTATACAAGATACTCAATTACTTCTTATTTGTGGATTCTCTACGTTAACTGAACATTGTACAGATAACAATGATTATTTTTACGATTAAGGTATATTCAATATTATATTTACCAAGAACTCATTATCGGTTCCATAAACTATCAAATGATTACCTCACTATCATAATTAGAGAGTAATAAATGTTTATTTCTATACGTATTGTAAGTAAATAAATTACCAATTCATCGAACTAGGTATAGAATATTATTCATAGATCCTTAAATTCTATATATACATATATAAAATAGTTTAAACAACTAGTCTGCGTACATAGAATATCCTTACGAAGGAAATAGTTCACGAGTAACAGCGTCAGAAAAAAAAATTCTCACGTGGCATCGTTTGCATAAAAAGATTGAACAGACTTTCATGCATTTTCCTCCAGCCAGTTATCAGACAAGATTGCAAAGGGCAATATCGTGCGAATTTATCATCGTGAAGAACGTTACATGAAAATTGAAAAAAAATTAGTTTTCTCAACGTGAGACCATACTTTATATGTTTTATTGTAAAGATCTATAGATATTTGTAATGCATATGTACAGACATACATTTTCAGTTTTCATTCAATCTGGCGGTATTACCTGATTATCAATCAATGCTTCGAGCTTTAAACTGCTAAGCATAAAGACTTGAAAAAAAAAAAATCGTGACTTTCACGATTCTTGTGAAATCTTGATGAAATTCAGCACACAACCTTTTATTTTGGTTGCATGTATTTCAGAATTTTCTAAGATTTTTTTCTTATCAAAATGATGGTTAGTTATTTTTTCTCGCAATATTATAGGTATGTATAATTCATATAGTTATATTTTGACTAAGAGTTTCAACACACCTTCAACAGGAATTTGAGAAACATTTTTTCAAAGCAATTGACATCGATTTTGAACGGCGGATAAACTGAGCTACTTTTATTTCTACCGTTAGTTTTCGTGTTTTAATTTAGAAAGTTTAAAATATTCCGCCTTCGAATCTCCCGCCTAGTGATAATCAGCCACTGCGGCCACTGCTAGGCGTATCTGTTGGTGTTATTTATCTACACTCCGTTGGCAGCACTGGGTACGTCAAGTGTTGCGACGAGGACAAAACACTCGCGTCGAAGGCTAGACAGTAGACGGCGAAGAGCCATTGTCGAGAGCGGTTCGTGCGTGATTGAGTGCGTTTAAATAGTTTAATAATCGCTTTGAAAACTGGTGTTTGTGGTATCTTAGAATCGTTGAATGTGACCAGACGATCGTATAGATCGTAATTAATCATGTCTAGACCAGGTGAAAGACAGAGCTATGCACCGACCTACAAATTAGTCGTCGTAGGCGGAGGTGGTGTTGGAAAATCAGCGATCACGATACAATTCATTCAAGTGAGTAATTTTTCCAGATGCTCAAAAGTGTGCGTGGGTGCGTGACTTATATGTTATGCGTTTTAATACATACCTACCTCGCCTCCCTCGCGTCGTTCTCGTTCTCGTCGTTGTCGTGGCCCTGATACGAGATTTTTACGATTACCGTCAAGCCCACGACTATTACACGAGACTAAATTAAACTCTGAGATTAAACTGAATAATAAATGATAAAAAAGAAAAAGAAAAACTACATAGCCTGTAGCATTAATGTTACAACGATGTTGACATCCCAGAAAACGTTTTCAAGCTCACCCACGCAAATATCGATATACCTATGTATTTGAATATAGATAATTGCAGGCTGAGATTATCACGCCCAAAAATTCGTCGAGACAGGAAAAATTACGTAGAAAAGTTTTCGTTAATTACAAAATTTTTTATAACTAGCTTTTGAGAAAAATACAAGTGGAAAGTTTTATAGCCGAGGTTTTCTAGCCATTTATTTTTCAACGCTTTTGCTACAAATTTAAACACGAAATTTATATTTTGAGGAACCGTGTCGAACGCTGATAATAAACGAATGTCATAATTATTTAGTCCGAAAGATTTATCTTAACACCGTGTCGTTAATCCTGGCTAAAGAATTAAGGCCACTTTTTTTTCTTTTCTTTTTCTGTTGTTTTTATTTAATGTGCAGAAATCTTATGTAACGGATCAGCCGCCGCCCTTGCCAATTTTTATAATACTTTCTCCAAGTTTTATACGATCTAATGATAATGGCAAAACAATTCGTCGATGATAATATAAACAGTAGCTCGCTATGCTGAATATTTCATAAGCAAATTTTTCCGGCTTGTTATTCTTCGATTTCAAGCTTCATTATCAAGTTTTCTGCATAAATAATCAACGTGGTTTCTTAATGTATAATCATGCGTAACTTGTTGCTATAAAATCTGATTCCAAATGTTCTTATTTCGTGACTTCGTAATCTCGACGTGCGTATTTGGCATTGGCATCGCATCATCGGGTCGCCTACACTGTTTTACAGACGTTACTATTATAGAACCGGTAGTTCTTACATTAGCCAAAAGACTATAGTGTTCTTATTCTCTCTCTCCCTTCTCTTAAAATCAAATACTACAGCATATTCATTTGACTTATTTAATCGTTAGAGAAAACCGGTTGTAACTATTAACGAATCATAAACAACTGTAATTGCTTTTTAACTGAAGTTCATAACTCGCATTTCAATTCTTGCTCGATGTCAATGTACT
Source organism: Macrophya alboannulata (assembly GCA_949628255.1). NCBI lineage: Eukaryota > Metazoa > Arthropoda > Insecta > Hymenoptera > Tenthredinidae > Macrophya > Macrophya alboannulata. The sequence goes on from OX451208.1 coordinate 15,915,134, forward strand.
ACGATTCTCGCTTATTCATAATTACAACCGATCGTTACATGCCGGTAAATATCAATACACTATATCATAACGTTACGGTAGTAGCATAATTGGATATTTCGAGGGCTTGAGTAAAAGTACAATTTCATACAACGTTTTCCACATACTTTATACGCGATTGATACACATATTCACAAGATTTGTACATACCTATGTAAGTATGTACATAGTCGCGTGATTCGCTCCACTATTTTTGGCAGTCGGTGCCTGCAGATCCACGCCTTTTCTTGTCTGGCCTTAAGGCAAAGACTCGCGTCTATCTATTCGTAAAAATTGGCAAATTTTATAACGAATCGCTGGAGAGAGGATTGGAAGATTTAAATTTGAAATCGAATTTTTAAATATTACCTATTTTCAGAAATTGATAATTCTATTCTCGTATCGATTTACGCCCGCATATATTATGTCTATTTTTATTTTCGTATTGTAGTTCGAATAATAAGATTCATATTTATAATTCAGGGATTTTTGTACACGCATCAGAGATAATTTCCCCGTATATCTTACGTTTCAATGTAAAATAAAGCCAACCGCACTGCATCCTCCTCGACGAAGAGAACTTTTACCTTTCATATTTACTGAACAAAGAGAAATATGAACGAATTGTGATCCGAGGGTATGACAATAATCGATCTGAAAATATCAAATATCAGGGAGTTTATATCATCCGTTCTTGTTCATCACGTGAGTCACGTGTTTATTTCAAGCAATAGTATAATCGGAATTATACTTATTTTTTAATTTTGATTCGATGTTTTCGACGTGAAGAAGTTATTAATTAAACTCAAATCGTTGCGGTGATTAAACGCGTCTAAGTAATCTCGAGACGCCAAACATTTCTCACTATCTAATTCAATTGTCTGTCGCGTATTTGGAGTTTGGACATCAACGGTTGAACCTTGCTTGTGCAAGAAACAAGAAAGCCAGTTTTACCGCGTGGGTTTTATGCATTCCATCAAAACCCACGAGGAGTTTAACCTACGCGTTATATTCTATATATTATTTTGTAAATTTAATCAACTTATCGTATCTTCATTTATCTTAAGTTACTATGAAATACATCCGATGAAGGATAATTCAGCGTCGGAAATTCCACATTTGATTTCATTAATAATAAGTACAGTCATACATTTTTTTTCCCGTCACATACTATCCCGTTGTTCATTTCTTATTCGGTTTTATCTATACTACATACAGAACAGGATACATATTTTCAAAATACGTGGTTTTATTATCAGCTCGACGAATCTTATCCCGTTTAAGAATCGTGCTGCTGCTATTGTGCTTTCGCTTTATTATACGTATATAAATTGGATCGCGCGCGTCGCCACTTAAAATTCATTTTATTAATTGCTGCAGCATTCCTAGCTTTTATAGGCCGGATTAAACGATAGTCTAATGTTAGTATTTCCATATGTTCGACGACACTACAATCGATGAAATGGACAAAAAGTTTCAAAACTCATACGTAATTCTATTCATGCCCGTATATACATATATTATACTCGTCATAGAATTAAAAAATAAATTCGCATAACGAGAGACGTTCGAAATTATCGGTCACGTATCCTATAATTATAAATAAAAGTCATCACGAATGCGATGAAAAAATAACTTGCTGCAATTGTGTAATAACCATATTTAGTATAATTTCAAGTGTATAATTGGTATAATGTAAGAAACGGGGAAACACAGTCTCATAGCGTTTCACGGTAAATTTATAAAATTCTTGAAAATGTTAAGTAAATTGTAATTCTGTGGTTATTTATTACAGAAATGACTGTATCTATGTACATAATATATTTGTAATTTACACCAATCGCTAAAACTCCTTAGTCGGTGTTGTTGCCGTTCATATACGCGTCGCAGATACTGTCATACGAGCTTGTATATCTCAGAAATCCTTACGATTACAACTCTATGGATTAAGTTGTAGTAATCTAGTGAACGTATTACTGTTTTGCGGTCAGCGAACGTCCGAATGAGATAACTGATCGTCATCGGACAACTACGGTGACGCACAATTGTTAAATAACTGGAATTAATGCGTCTGAGCTTAAAAATTGTCAGAATAAAGAAAATCGAAAATAAACATTTTTTCCTAATTATTAATTAATCGTCAATAAAAACATATTAAAAAAAAATAATTTATTCACGGGGATGTCCCGCGTATAGATCAGCGCGAATTTTGAGGTATACATAAATAATTTTAGGGAAAAACTTTGGCAATGGCGTAATAATAAACAGATAGTCAGATTCTAAATCTGTGCCATATTATCTCGGTCGTTTTATTAGAGACTGAGTTATATCGAGCTCGAGGTGATATCACTTCTACTTTCAGTTCAATGTCATGCTTGCACGCGTCTTGTGACGAATATCAAATTCTCCTTGCCATATATCCGTTTTTTTTTTTTTTCTTTTTTTTCGAGAATTTCCGAAATCTGCGGACCCTATAAATAAAAATGAAAATGTAAAAAAAAAACCTTTACACTTGCCGATGAAAACTTTGCTGTCGATTCAAAATTATATGCAATAAAATATGAGTCAAGCTCGAAGTAATAAATTCTCAAAACTCAAAAGTAATCTCATACTTATCGTATATTTGCCAATAATTAATCAGCAATACATTTTGCTATACATATAGTAAGATCAAAGGTCAGACTAAAAGATAGTCATTACTCAACCGAGCCTCGCCTTTTATTTCCGGTATAATCATGATGACTAATTTATCGAACGGAAATGTTTATGATAATGCTTGGTTTGATAGACTGCTTTCATTATTATTCCTCGTCACGTTATACAATCATTTCTTTTTGTTCCTCTCTCTCTATTTTTCTTTTCGAGCTCTTACTTCGTCTTTTATTTTCAAAGATCGTGTAAATCGAAGCTAGATGGCGAGTAGCTGGTGGGTTCGTTGTAATCGTAGCAAAAGTACGTATAGAGCTGCAGGTTTATCGTCTAGGTCGCGATGTCGTTGTCCTTTTAGACGAACGTAAAAGACCAGCTGAACGCAAACCGCGATCGTTGTGTTTGGAGCGAACATGCTTCTCGCGCTCGACTTCTTTATAACCTGATCTGAAATACCGGATGTTCAAGCCCAAACACGGACAAAGTATCTTTAAGCTCGCGCGCTTGTAATACGGACAGCTTAAAAAGGCCCTTCTACAGATCCCGCATGCTGCACTCTCGGGCTCGAACAACACCGGAAGTGATATTTTCATTATATCTACCTACCTACCAACCTACACCGTGTAATCAGTCGAGAAAACCAACGGTATATTCTTTTGTCCCTTTGTACGCAGTACGTCCACTTGAAATGAATTTATTTGATCCGCCAGAATAAAGGTAGTGAAATGAAGAAAAGCAATTTACATTATTCGAACGACATACACAACTACATATGTATACATGTCCCTCGTACCGAATCGTAGTATTGATTTTTTAATTATTATATGTATACGGCGCTTTCGACTTGCCGCTCATGTAAAATATATGTCCGCAGAAAGATGAAAAAAGGGTTGAATCTTTCTACAAGAATAATGTTTTCAAACGGGGATATTTTAGAACTATATTACATAGAGTCAATCGTCTATGGGAAGAGTCCCTCTTATCGTAATTGAGATAACGTCACTTCGCGGCCACGGTCGGATAATTTATTAGGTTTTGTTCGAGGCTAAGGGTATGGGTATTTACTATTTATCAACTGCAGTGAAATTATTCGAAAAACAATAAAGAGAAATGAAAAAAAAACTAACTTTATACATATAAGTTTTAATTCTCTCATAAGACTACAAGTGCAGTTCTATTTCTATATAATTACTCAGCCATATCATGATCGACTCTTGCTGTTATAATCGCGCGGATCGATAATTTCTAATCATTTTTTTTTAAAGTCCGTTGCAATTAGATGTAAGTATATGTGTGTATAATGTATATTACACTATACTTTGGTTAAAGGATTCGTATGGGCTGCAGAATCAGGGATCGTGGCACTCCCTTTATATAGCTTACGCTAGAAGATATTAGAATATATCGATTCGACGTTATTGCAGACAACGCGGGCGTGAAACCGAGCTTATATTTTCCATCGGAAGAACCAATATCCTGTCTATAAATTTCCAATACTTTTACAGTTTTACGTCTATCCTACGGTATACCTGTATCGTAGAATTCCGAAGCAGAGAACTGTGTCTATATCTATTACACTCCCTTCGCGATCAGACATTATTGGCAAACCTCGAATTCTCAATGTTGTTGACAAGTACGATATTATCGAATAGTTTTTTTGTTTTCAGAATTTTTTATCGCGTATCATCGAATCGCAACACACATTTTTTTATCAAATAAAATTCGCGGAAAGTTATGCTAAATGTATTTTCTGACTCATTGTCAACGGATCAAATGTCGATTTTTTTATTCAGTATCTCTCTCTTATACGCTCAATACAATTTTCTCTATTTTATAACCATATCTGTAATTTTTGTTATTACAAAAAGTTCTGCACAGTTATCAAATCAATCAAATTAATCAGATGTTTAGAATACGATGTGTAAAGCTACTTTCGCAGTACACAATACTTCAATAAAAAATTACTCGAACCGTTGGTAGAATATTATTTTTAAATACTTGGAAAAATGTCCAACACAAAAATAAAAAGCAAATTTAATTGATTTTCATATTTGATGGTTTAGACTATCATTTTACAATAAAATTGAATATTATAAATAAATAATAAAGTTACGTGAAATGTTTTTACGAATTAACAAACATACCCTGATATTGCCTGCATTTAATTTTCATTTCTTCTCGCGTTTCAGAGTTATTTCGTCACCGACTACGACCCAACGATCGAAGACTCATACACGAAACAGTGCGTCATCGATGACACACCAGCAAAACTCGATAGTAAGTAACTTTTTTACCGTCGTTTCTCTCATTCCATTTTATCCATTTCTCTGTATATCCATATGGTTCTTGTATTTACTGTTACGTAACTAAAATTCTGGTGATAAATCCTCAGAGAAACGGTTTCCCAAAATTCACGATCTAGTGTTTGGATATTTTTCGTTCTGACCTCAGATCGGTCGATTTTTTATTTATGTTATACAAACGGGCCTCCACACGCCATTTTTAAATGTTAATATTTCTTTTCGTTTTATGTCAGAACATTTATGAGCCATTCCATATAGGCTACGAGAATCTTGAGGAGTCTCCGTAATCTGGCTACCACAGCTCTCGTATAATAAACCTTTAGAAAAATCTAAACTACTTTAACTCAGGCCTCAAACCCTCTAGCCCTCCTGTGAACATATTTTCTCTTTCGTACAGGCTTAGCTGCAGCACTTGAAGCTATACCGGTATAGCGGTATTACCCTCAGCCTCACTTAACGATAAACAAAGTTATTCTTGGTAAAAGTGCCATTTCTTTTCCCTACTCGGCTTTCGACGATCCGTAAAGCTAGACTCACAATTTCAAGCACTTCCGTTCATTTTTAAATACGGAAAAAAAAAAAATAAAAAAATAAAAAATAAGTTCTTACAAGGAATCAGAATCGAAGATAAAAATGAAAATGGACGTAGAGATATGATTAGCAAATTTCAATTCTGTCGCAATAAAAGTTTAGAGTTAGAAATCGAACTAGAAATTTTGTTAACTCGTGTCTGTACAATTTTTATTTCCACAGTTTTGGATACAGCTGGTCAGGAAGAATTTAGTGCAATGCGTGAACAGTACATGCGTAGCGGAGAGGGTTTCCTTCTTGTATTTTCTGTAACCGATCATTCATCGTTCGATGAAATGTTCAAATTTCATCGGCAAATTCTGAGGGTAAAGGACCGCGACGAGTTTCCTATGCTAATGGTTGGGAACAAGGCCGACTTAGACCACCAAAGAGCCGTAAGTTTATTTTCAATCTTATTCCAGCTGCAGATTATTCAAATCTAAATAAAATTTTGTAATCTCAAATCACTTTTTATTTTTTTTTTTTTTTAATTTTTAAATTCGTTTTTTTTTTTTTGTATACAGGTCTCCGTGGAGGAGGCTCAGAATTTAGCACGACAGTTGAAAATTCCGTACATCGAGTGCAGTGCTAAGCTAAGGATGAACGTCGACCAAGCATTTCACGAGCTGGTACGAATCGTCCGTAAATTTCAACTCTCTGAAAGACCGCCGTTAAAGCCGAACTACAAAAAGAATAAGACGAAATGTTGCGTTTTGTAATAACGTTAATATTAACATCAAGTTCCATCGCCGAGATTGAAAGGATGAGGTAAAGGAAAAAAAAAATCAATAAATAATAAGAAATAAATTATCACTTGCCGCACTTAAGACCGCAGCTATAATATGAATAGAACGGAAGTGAAAATATACATTATACGTATATAATGAAATTTGCAAATTGCCATTTTCGTAATGATATGCGTTTACTTTGACCAATGAACTCGAGTTGCTATTAAATCGTAATAAAAAAAGACGATGGCATCGAACGACACTTGATAGAAGTGCTTGAATTAATTTAGTAGTAGGGATAATCTGATTAGCAACACCAACGCGCGAAGTTGATTAACGAGAAAATAAAATCACGTTTTTTAATATTAATATTGATATATATGAATATATACAGTTTTATCAATCGTTATTGTATTTCTACCCTTCAGCCAAACGGATTGTCTGATATACGTGTAGGTATAATACATAGAATTAATTATAAGAAAATATTTTTGTTTCATTTTTAATCGAATTAAATTCGTGTTGTTTTACTCATGTCCAGATGACTAAATGGCTGGAGTGTAAATCTACACGGTAGGATAATAATGATAATATTATAATATTATTATTGATCACTGTCAGAGCTTACTTTACGAAATTGTTACACGTAGGTATGTATAGATGTTGTCTATTATGGCTTAGTCCAAGGAAATTTTATTCGAAAATTTATCCAGTCGCTTTTGATTGGCTATAATATAATAAACGACGATAAGATGTTAGAATTTATGACTAAAATATACATGAATGGTGAAAAAAAAAAAAAAATGAAAAAAAGTTGATGTACATTGTATACAGATCTTAAAAAGAGGTATTTCTTAATGACTGATATAGGTATGTATCGTATCATGGTGATTTTTCAATACCACAGTCTTTTCAAATGAATAATTAAACGAAAAATTGAAAATATGGACAATATTATCATAATGTAAGTAATCGTAATCGTAATGTCGCGGTGCCATCATCTTTTTTTTTCTTCATAAAATCGTACAATACACGGTCTCAGGAGTCTAAGGGTCGGTTAAAATAACGTTAAGCATAGATACGTGGGTATTTTTTATTCACCTTGGTGTTCACAAGGAATTACAGCGGCAGAATTTCATGAAAATGTCTAAATATTGAAATTACAAAAACGATATGTAAGAGAAGTTGAAAAAAACTAAATATTATGTCTCATCAGCTCGTTGAGCGAGGGAATCTAAAAAGAAGCAAAAAAAAAAAAAAAACGAGTTTACACAAGTATTTGGAACGTGATCGAAAATACCTATTTCCATGGAATAGTTTAAGGGGAAAAAAAAGAAAAAAAATTGATGATTGAAAATGATTTTTATATATTTTTTATAGACATTTCGAAAGAGTTTTAATGCAGGGAAGCATAGTTTACAACACAAAGTTCAGATTTTTACCGTGATCATTCTCTTCGAATACTTTTATCCCTTGAGTAATTTACTTCGAAATATTTTTTATATATATAAAAATAGAAATAAAAAAAAAATAAAAAATGTATAAAGTTTATACAGGAAAGTACCTACTAAAACATAGGCATTTGCCTTCTATTCAAATGTGTTCTTCATTCGCACAATATACCATTTGCACATCATAACTCCTCGGAACATTGAAACACAATTTATATTCAATATTTTCTCTATCTACTATCATTCTTCTTACTTTATCAAGATAGAATTAGTTTTCTGGTGCGAACCTCAGCGATTTATTATCACCTTCAGCTATAATTAACCATTATTTAGTTCATTTTTTCTTACACATCTTCTGTCGTCGCAGAAGAATTTACGATAATCATTGAAATCACAGAGATATTTCTATATTAATTAAATTGCGGACTCAATTATCGATCTATTAATACATTTACTTATCATCTCTGCGGAGGTTTTCTACACAATTTTTTTTTAACAATAAGTAGGGTAAGTGGGGAAAGACTACAGTAATATCGTTATTACAGTATTGAATATGTTGACACATGGTTTTCAGTTTTAGAACGCATCGGTTCATATTATAATTCACCAATACAGGTTGTGAATGAAACAATAATCGAGAGGACAGAGATTTAAAAAATTCAGAAGTCCTGATTCAATTGAAAGGAGAGGATTAAACAATTTTGCTTATCATGTTTCGTGTTATTGAATATTTCTTTTTATTTTATTTTTTTTTTCTTTATTTTTTTTTATATAAAGATTTGAGTATATACCATAATTGTTATCAATATAAATGGTCATCAGAACATGTAATATAACATTACTAGCCAAAATCTGTTAGAATTTTAATTGTATATAATATAAGTACCAGTGTTTTATAGTTATGATTATTACTTTCGCAATTGAGTATTTACTGAAACGATAGAATAATGATAATAAAATTAATGTTTATTAACACTTATACACTTCTAATAACACCAACGAATAATTATCTGATAGGAGTATATTATTAAATAATTGTGCTGAATGTATAATGAAAGAAGAAAAGGCAAATGAAGTTTATGCGCATTATATTTATACAGCATACGGTTACGACAATTCGAAAAAAACAAAAAACAAAATTCATCACTCATCATCAAACAATATAAATACAACAATTTCGTCGAAAGCACGGTGTTTAGAGGGCTTAATGAAATTTAAAACGCAGCCAAATAATGCTTAATATTAAATGCTTTGGGTCGATGTCCCGCGGTTAAATAATTTTTTATTTTTTATTTTTTGAGAACGAACAATAAGCTTAAGAATTTTTAGACTACGTACCTATAATTAATGATTATGGTTGGTATTTACAGAGAAATATACGATTGATGTGTGTTCTATCACTATATCAATTTACTCAATATACTGCCACGATTATTTTCAAACTCGTAACGAATTATTGTTCTAATATACATAATACATAATGCTAAGGATATATAATTATTTAATTATAAACATTGTAAGAGTTATTTAATCCGAGGTTTTTTATTATATGTATACATATAGTCGATAAATCATATTGATGCGTTCTCTCGTAACGTCTGACGCACAATGATCGATTTGTATATGAGAATTAATTTTCAAGAACAAATAATGTACACCAAATAACACCAAAATAAACTAATTATTATAAACTCTTTTACATAAAAATTATGATTGTTGATTTATTTTTATGAATTTAGGTATGTGGGTATTATATGTATACATTACGTTCATTCTCCCACAACGTAAGAATATTGACTGTTCAAATAATTTATTTCGATAGAAAATTTTCGATTCGCAATTATCTTTACATCTCTAATGAACACAAAATACGTTATGAACGAAAAATAAATAAATAATATTTTTTGCAACAAGGATAAGAATAATAAACGACTTTTCCGGTGAAATCACATACATACCTATATTTTTCGCCGACAATCGAGGAAGTCCTTAGAACGTGGGGACAGAATAAAGTTTATTACTAAGTAAACTGAAACGGATTGAAATAATCTTAGCCAATTTATTTTGTAATTTTTCCAATCAGTAGATATTTTTGAAAATTTCAAATTGGCCATCGTAAATTTCAATTCTGTGCCCCTTCATTTATTTTAATGAAATGACTTCATTTTCCCTTTTACTAACGAATACTGATTTGTTCTTTGCGATCCCAAATTTGAAAGCGAATGAAATTCAGCAAACGAAACAGTTTTACGTTGCAATTCGGTTAGTTCCGATTCTTTTCAAAACTCTGCAGTTCTTTCCTCGGACTGTTTCAATCGTGATTAATTTGCTGAATATTAAACATACATATTACCGAAAATATGTTATTTCGAAATAATTTCTGGAAACACTGAATAAGTCTGGCCGTAAAAACTGTATTCCTAACTGTTCAGATTGAGCATATATTGTAACATTATCGTTAAAGAGCTTGAAGAAAACCCCCGCCTAGGGGTGGTCGACGAGACTTTTGATGAAACGATGTATTTTCATCTGTATCTTCGCCGTCCGTTGTTTCCGTTAATTCATGAGATTTTTCCTTTGGCCCAAGACTTTTCAAGTGGAGATCCTTCTCCTTGATGTCTTTCATAACACTTGCGACTTTCTCAAGCCATTCCTTATGCTGGTCTTGAACGTCTTTCATCTTCGCATGAACCTCCGGATACACACGTAATCCAAGAATGGATTCAAACTTTTCAAAGTACTTTTTGATCTCTTTAATTTTTTTCCTCCTCATCTGTTTTCGGTTGGATATGTCCGCGATTTTGAGCTTCAATTCTTCGAAGATTTCACGCCGTTTTAGAATAACTCGCGACAGATTATTTAGCCTCCGTCGAATTGCTTTCAAATGACGAAAAACACGGCATCGCCTTTTCGCCAGATTCTCTGCTTCCTTTTCTTTCGATCTCAGCTGGTGTTTGTAGTAAAAATTTTCAGCCTCCAAACGCTCGTAGTCTTTCTGGTCCAGATTTGGAGATAAAATGTTCAGGGCATCAAAAACTACCTCTTTCTCGACTAAGCTGTCTCGCAAACGAGCCTGTGTATGGATAAAATTGAGAGATAAATTCAAAGAGTCTTGGACACATTCTTTGTTAGTATTAAGTTATGATCCTAGAACTAGAAACGTACATATCGAACACGAATTTTTGATATATCCTTAATTTTCCCAAGTTCACGTGTAATCAGTGCCTGAATCTCTTTGGCGGGAAGGGGTTTTCCATTCGCGTAGGCTTGAGCACCAGCTACTCTCTCTTTTGAGACCAAATCTTCGACGGCAGCATCTGCGTCGTCTGTTTTTTTGCGCAGATCTTCTCTCAGTAGATTTATCTCTTCTTTGAAGTTTTCCTCCCCAGCTTGGAGTTCTTGTCTCAATTGTTCGTATTTTGATAACTTTTTTTCATATTTATATTTCAAAGGATCTGTTTCGTTCGGTTCTCCATAGACTCGCATCATCTATATTTATACATTAGCAATATATTTAATTCATATAATTAATTCCAAAGTTATTGTCATCCTTATTTTGACCATTTACCTGTTTTCTTTTGAAATGTTCCACAAGTTGATCGTGAAAGAAGTTGTTTTGGGCCACATAAATCTTACCTTCGGCTTTCACGACTGCAAACTCATCAAGTAACACTTTTCTGTCGATGGTATTTACCGTAGAAAATTTCTCCGGATAACCATATTCGATATCCGCATTCTGAACGGATCCGGGCCCTGATGAACATGACGAATTTTTGTCGATTTCCAGAGCACCTTCCTCGAAGAGTACGGATGATGACAGATCCAAGTGATCCAGGAGGTCTTTTTACCATGAAATTTATTTTAATTCATCAAAATGTTTCGTATGTATAACAATGTATACATAGGTATAAATATAACAATAGTTGGATAAATTTCCTGTATAGAAATGTGCACTATAATAGAGTCTCTGATCCCTTGATAATTAGCTGTCTCGTTACCTGCCAATTCCGCGCTTAGGCTTAGATTGAGCCTTGTTGAGCCGGTTAATATGATCGTGGAACGATGATCATCGGACATTACTGATTCTGATTGCATTTAGCTGCGGTCTGGGAAGCCTGAGTACTGATTCATATACCTATGTGTAGGTGAGTGATGGTGGTATGGCACTGTTTCCATGAACAACGATTGATCAATACCAAATCACCTGTATACTTCGTTTCACTGTTCATTGGAAATTGTTTTTTTTTTTTTTTTTCATTTCGGAAATTAGAGTATCATTATTAGATACTGTTAATAAACTCAAACACATTAATATTTCATTTGTACATACACGGAAGCTTTTTTTTTTACTAATACGGCGATTCTTTATGAGGAAATTTTATTACCAGCTTTGGCATACTATACCTATACTACAGCTCGCAAGCTACAAACATAAAATATCCGAATTTGGGATTTCAAAAAGTGGTATTCTTTCTACAGAGGTAGATAAAATGTGAAATAATTGAACAGAAAAGTGATTCAGGTTGATCGGCTCAAATTTTCAGGATGGATACTCCATAAAAATCTAATACTAAATTTCCTTTACGAAATGTTCGTAACCCTCATGTGAACTCTGACGCCTCTTTGAGGGCCACTGACCCTCCGCTCTGTTTCCTATCGGCAAACGTTAGTCAAGAGTGGGGGAAGCGGGGTTCCAGAGTATATTAACTGCCAGTCGTTCATCAGCGTTGCAGCGTGCAACACCACGTCTGACGTCGGAGATTTGAGTTCTGTTTAATGCTTGCTGCTCCATCTGTGGAGCAGACTTTGGAGCATCAGCGTCGTTCAGTTTCCTATAGATAAACGTTAGTCAAGAGTGGGGGAACCGGGGTTCCAGAGTATATTAGCTGCCAGTCGTTTATCAGCGTTGCAGCGTGCAACACCACGTCTGACGTCAGAGAATTATAACGCAGCACAACACATTTTTGACTTCTGTTTAATGCTCCCTGCTCCATCTATGAAGCAGACTATGGATGATGTACTACTCTTACCGGCAGTTATGCCATATACCGATTTTACGGGCCAAAGTGGCTTGTTCTTTCGACCGCGAGATGGCGATACCATTTTAGACTCCGTTGGTGGGGAGAGCACCGACCTTGAACTTGATCAACTGCACCAGCTGTAGCAGGGTCAGTGCACTCAGTGGCTGCCGTGGCGTCAAAGAGTGCGTATGGGGGTTGTGTTAACGAGATTCAAAATGAATACTCCGAACTGATATTCATTCATGTATTTATTTATTTAAACCAGATTACATAGTAACAGTCCAATATAATACTGTATTCTGCAGAGATGCACAGCATCTGTTCGCAGTCCGGCCACTTAATCCTAACCTGAAACAAAATACAAATTACGAAAAATATTAATTTGCATTGTTTCAACGGCATTGTTATTGCACATCGATTATTCTTATATAATTTTGGATAATTAATTTGTAGATTTTGATTTTATTATTTTTCATATAATGAGAATAATAATAATAATGATTTTTAAGTGCATATACATATACAATGCTGATATTTCATATACATTTTTAAAATAGTTGCATTGTAGTATATTATTAGTAGTATGTAATACAATTGTTATTTATATATTAAGATGACCTGTATCTCAAAAAGCAAATAAAGAGACTCGATCAAATGCAATTGGTACATATTCATTTTTGAGAAAATAATTATTAGTTGTCTTTTTGCAAATTTTTCCCAGTCCTAATCAACCGCACTTCCCTAACTCGCCCAGTCCTAATCGACTGCGTTTCCTAGCTCGCCCAGTCGTTTGAAATTCTAAGCCGAAAAATTTCGCCAGGTATCAGGAGAACATCTGACCCGAGGAGGTGTGCTGAAA